>CAEMYA010000162.1:2165060-2186710 GCA_903131615.1 Diplodus sargus | reverse complement strand
TTCTCCTGCTTTCCTCTCCACAGTGTCTCCAAATCTAACCCGCGACGCCTGTCTTTCCAAATCAGTGAAATAACTTTAAAAGTCAAGTGGAATTAATAAAAACCCACAGAATACTGTGTCCTGTCTCATGCGGAGACATTTTGTCACCACAGACCTACAAACCTGAGGCCCTTTGGAGTTTATAATGCTCACACTCACTTCCAGGCAGTGTTGACATTTCAGGCAACAGGCCCACCGCGTCATGTTGAGGTCTGCGGGCCTATAAATGTCTCCTGGAGGGCGTCATCTCCCCTCATTGTCATTCAGCAGAGATACGCGGAGTCACCTGGACGGTGTATTTTTCTGCGCTTTGATTCTCACGAGGTGTTTTTTTTCTCTCTCCTCTGGGATTCTGGGAACTTTAATTTCAGCATCAAGCAGAGATGTGCGGGGTAAACGCCGATCTGCCAAATAAAGGTGAATTTCACTATTTTATCTGCGCTTTTAGACTGCTGTTAGATTTGGAGATGCCTGTGTCCATGTGTGGACGCGTAATTTTATGTTTAAAAGATGTCAATAGTGTGGGCTGTCTTGTGATAAGGTGGTGGAAGTGTCAACCAGCTGGGAGGGATGTTTCTCAACGGCAGACCTCTCCCGGAGTCCAAGAGGAGGAAAATGATCGAGCTGGCCTCGGAGGGAGTCCGTCCGAGCCAGATCTCCAGGATACTCCGGGTACGCACAGATAAAGTGGCACAGATTCTGGAGAGAGGAGCAGGAGTAAAAAAAAACTCCTGCTCAGGTCAGTTTCAGTAGATAGAGCATCTCTTTTTGTATGCAGATTTTTTTTTTAAAAGTGGATCCCTGTGCGTGTTTCAGGTGTCCAACGGGTGCGTCAGCAAGATCCTGAGCCGCTACCGCCGCACTGGACTCCTGGAGCCGAAGACCATCGGAGGGAGCCGACCCCGGCTCCTCACCCCGGGCGTCATCTCCACCATCATCCAGTGCAAGAGAGAGAACCCGACGATCTTTGCCTGGGAAATCAGAAAGCGGCTCGCAGCAGCGCGGATATGCAAGGCCTCTAAAGTTCCCAGCGTGAGTGAGAGTGAAACTTTCAGGTTAGTGAACGACAATGAAAGTGTGCCAGCATTTTGACGGTGACGCTTCTCTGCACGCAGGTGTCGTCCATAAATCGGATCTTGAGACGGATCCACCTGGACCACGGGCCGATGTGCATGGAGATCAGTGCGCACGTCAGGACTGAGCAGGGTGAGTCACCCTGTGAGGGTCAGAGGGGCCGCTGGGAACACGCGGATGAACAGAGAATTGATCAAAATCTGTCTATTCAATTTTATTTTGTGAGAACTTTTAGAATTACACAAGATTTCTGATGATTTTCTAAATAAACCCGTGTAACCTGTAGCTACAGGTCACTTCTAAATGTGACTGCACAGTGGCGGATCGGGGTGTTTGAGCAGCAGGGGCGAAAGATGGAAAAGGGGCACCACATGTGTGGAGGGGGGCACCCGTAGGCAGACAGTCCTGATGTATTTATAGTGAGGAGATCATTTCATGGATATTTTAATGTGTTTCAGAATAGGTTTTATAGAATGCATCATTTACTAAAGAAGCTAATTTGATCATTCTGATGCCAGTTTACATGACAAAGCCTGTTGATTTCCTACATAAATATACTATACAACAATATTTAGGTGACGTAAGCATGACAACAAGCTAACGTGATGCACGTGCGCGTCTCGTGCAGACTTTGATCCACTGATTCAAGAAGAAGCCAGCGACGGAAAGATGCTGGAGACGGTTTGCAGCCACGACCAGAAGCCCGGACGCGCCCAGCATCGGAACCGAACCACCTTCACCCTGGAGCAGAGCGCGGCACTCGAGCAAGGTAGGCTCAAAAATCTGGAGGAAAAAAATGATGTCTGCTGCATTTTTGTTTTGTTTTTGTTTTTCACTTAAATACGCGTTTCTGTCCCCCCGAATCAGAATTCTCTCACAGCCAGTACGCGGACATGTACACCCGAGAGAAGCTGTCAGCGCAGATCAAGCTGCCAGAGGACACCATCAAGGTAGACCCATCATTTATCCTCTCCAGGACACTCACAGAGAATCACACATGTATTCTTTCTGCTCTTAAGATGATTGTCCCCTCTCTCTCTCTCTCTCTCTCTCTCTCTCTCTCTCTCTCTCTCTCTCTCTCACAAAGGTCTGGTTTTCAAACAGACGGGCGAAATGGAGGAGGGAAGCCAAACACAGAGGTAGCACACAGAGTAAGTGTGTGTGTGTGTGTGTGTGTGTGTGTGTGTGTGTGTGTGTGTGTGTGAGAATGTACTTGGATTTGAGCGATCGAGCTCAAGATCAAAATGAATTGAAGCGAATGAAAAGGCCCCTTCAGTCCATTCACACCCCCACAGCTGTCTGACAGTGTTTTCTCTCCTCAGACCCTCAGAGGCAAAGAGACGCCGACCCTGTGGGTTCATCGGTGACCGGCAGCTCGCCGTCTCAACAGGTGCAGTGGGAGTTTGAATTTCTTCCCTGAGAGATTTCTGTATTTTCTTTGAGAAGGTGGTGTCACATATTTACATGCATCAGAATCAGAATCAGAAAGCAGTTGGTGTTTTGTTTGGTCAATAAAAGGAGTTTTTGACAAAAAAAACTCTGTAAAATACAAAATGGCTTTTGGTTTCTCACGCTGTGTAGTAACTTTTGGACCGTGCCTGTGTTGATTTAAAGGCGTCAGGAGCGTCCGGAGTCGACTGTGAAAACTCAGACGCCTCCCCTGCGTACAACGCGGTTGCCAGGAGGCTGCAAAATGGCTACTTCTTCCCATCAGAAACATGTAAGATCCCGCGAAAAGCCTCCAAAACGCTCACAGCAACTCGTCCATGTTGACGGTACAGTGAGTTTATAAGGGCGTGACTTCCGGTGTAGGTGTAAATCCAAGGTTAACTCCAATCACAGACCAAGCTGCTAATAGCTACACGTGATATGAAGCCACACAGCTGTTTCTGTTGAGGCTGCAAATAAGAAAAAACATTTTCACAAACCCTTTTCTTTTGCGTCTGCAATCCCTCGTATGTCTGTGTGTAATTTGGTGGTCTTTTTGTTTAAATCTCAGCCAGTTTTTGGTAATACTATCACTGTTTATGTCTTTAAATATAACCAAAGTATACCATAAAATATATATAAATATCTTCTGTGGACATTTACTGCAAACAAACATTTTCCTCCCTGTCTATTTCATAAAAGGAGAATAAATGTGTTAAATATGAGAGAATCAAACTGCAGCTTTAAATGATAAGAATCCAGCGTTTAATATCTTGTAACTATAACGTTAATTTAGCAGTAATCACAGTAAAAACACAGAACCACAGATACTGTAGCTGAAGACGGTCCCCTTTCTTAAATAAAATGTTTTGCTGTTTATGTTCCAAACCGTCACTTGTTGTGTTACTAGTGTTTGTAATATGTCTGCTCAGCTTATAGAAGTTCTTATTATTCTTGTGTTTTAAAGAGTGAGATGTTGAGGATATATCAAAATGATTCGTGTTAGATCCACCAATATTTAGTTGTTAGATTCATAGGCTGACTGACAGACAGCATCTGATGACACTTTTTTAAATACGTTTTAAAAGACCTTAAGCTGGGCATTACTTTTAGTAACTCGTCTTTATTTTACCAAACTGTCACCTCGTGGATGCTGAATGTGTCTGAATAATTCTGTAAGACGACAGGACAGGGCTGTAATTTAAAAGGCAGCAAGTTGGTTATCCTCAAGTTTTAGAGCTAAAATGTTCTGACACAACGAAAATGTGAAATTCTGCTAACATTTGACTGATTGTATACAGGGAGAAGCTTTAATCTCACAGTAAGCGATTGGTGTTGTGTGGTATGTTACTGTACTTTTATGGGAAACATTTATCACCGCTTTTTTTAATTTTGACTGTTGATTTACATGATAATTGCTGGTGGAGATGTCGAATATTTCAAAATTAACCTTAAAAGCAACGGCCACAGAAAATATTGAGATTCTTTTTTATATATATATGAACTTGTAGGTGTAGGGTAAATCGTTGTGTAAATATTACTGCCATTATCTTAATGTGATTATCATGGGATCACTTCAGAGCTGCTGTTGTTATTCCTGCTCCTTCCTGTAAACGTGTCTTTGTTTTTTGCTTTTTAGAACATAACTATTTAACTCCTAAATCGGATTTAAGGGCATTTTTAAATGTAATCCTTATAAGGAAAACGATCCTTTCTTTCCTTCACTCTTATTTACAGGCATGGGAACTTCTGAACACCTGACATCCATCTCAGTGCAGGCTTTGTTCCTCCATCAGTCCAGTCAGACCCTGACGGACAAAACCTCACCAGATCTCCACAGAGACAGATTCACGCTCCCGTCGCTTCACCCTCACCTGGACACGAGAGCGCCCCTCTGTTTGGCGCCTGAGCCAATCAGAGCAGAGCACCCTGTGACTCAGTGCTGGAGCCAGCAGGGGGGCTCTTCTTTCTCATCATCCTGGGGCCAGTTTCAAACAGACGAGCGGTTTCTGTTCGCCCAGCAGCCCTGGGACATGAATCCACATCGCCACCTGGACTAACCGCATCAGTCTCTGGACTGGACGGGGCGTATTCTGACCAGCAGAGGGCGACAGATGACTGGAGTTCCGATCTCGCCCCTTTCTTCCTCAGCTTCACTCATCACTTCCCCTCACATCAGTGCCCCTGATTTGCCATAAATAAGGAGCAACACAGATATTAATATTTTTTTTAAATGGGTTAAAAAACTCAAAATTGATTGGTTACAAGTCACTGATGTGTTGAATAAAGCTTGACAGAGAACATGGTAATGTATTTTTTTCTTATTTTTTTTTAGTTGAAGTTTTATTCATGAGTTTCCAGGAAATATGGTGTTACACGCCTGGAACGGTTAAGCCCATAAACACAGGTTCCGCGTAGATTTTTAAAGAGTACATTTATTGCTTATGGAGAGCATTAAAATGGACATTATATCTGGATGTACGAGCGCAACCTTGAATGGATTCTTGACAGTATATCTTGTCAGTGATGTCCATGTAACATAAATCACAGCTCCATGGACCATTTAAGGTTACCGCTGCATAATATGGATGTTATCTCTTTTATAGTCCTGGGCTCGCTGTTTGTTTAAGTGCAGATGGAGGTTAAGGTGTTCTTCCAAGAGTTCGTTTTTTCCAGGGGCGAGCCGGCGGGGGAATCTATAAAAGTATAGCTTCAAAAAGTCTAAACATGACCTGATATCTGCTCCGCTCGGTATCAGTTTTTACGGGCTGCAACAGGGCAGAGGCATCGAGTTCCTTTATATCCCTTTACTACAGCGGGGAGACGGTAAGACTCGGGAGTTTCTCGATAATTGGTCACCGGGGGAAAGGTTTGGGATCAGAAGGCAAACAGCTTGGCCAGCACCAGAGGCAGCCGGCTGGAAGTGGCCTACTGGCAAAGTGACCTGTCGGAATGTAACACTGTGAGGCCAGGTAGGGAAATGACATCTCCACATGACGGTTTTGTGTCGTGATCCCTGCTGTGAATCATCCGTAAGCCTTTGAAATAGCTCGAGTTCAGCCTCTTTTTCGAACATGGTGTTCTCCTCAGAAGCCTCTCTTCAATGGAGGCCAGTTTTAGTGTAAGTGGTAGTCAGGTTAGGGGTGAGGGAGGGGCGGGGTCACCAAGTGTGACTGAGTTTATTCAAGAGGAAGGATAAAAATGAATATTCAGTCACTATCTACTCACCCTCACGCTGGTTGAACGTCAGTTTTTCACAGACGGGGACATGTTTTAAAAATAACAAACATAAAATGGCTCCATACAGCTGGTCCCGGCGTGATAACAAGCCTCCGGAAACCCCAAGATCCCAAATTGATTTGAAAAAAAAAAAACCTTTACTTTACACCCTCGCCATGCGGCTGAGTTCTACTGCGCAGCTCGAAAAATGTTTCGTGCTCTACAAAAAGTCAACCCCCGACTTTCGACGAGGGTGAGTCGATAATGACGGAATTTTCATTTTTGGGATGAACTTATCCTTTAAGTACAATTTTCAGGTCAGAGGCAAACAGAGGTGAAGTATTCAGATGTTGTGCTCCCCCCAAAAATGCAGCCACACCACTGCGTAGACACACTCTGATGCAAGTAAAAGTACAAAAGTACTGGCATCAAAAACACTCTGTAAATAACATATTGCTATATATCAGTGTTTATGTGTGTTATTTAAGATGTGAATAGCTATTGATTCCAACATTATTGTAAAAAAGAAAAGAACCAGTACACAGAACAGTACGTGAGTAACTATACTTGGTGCTCTGTGTGACTGGAGGCAAATATTGCAACAGTAAGTCTGCACATTAAGATTTGCATTAAAAAAGCTTCCAAAATCATATAAATAAACTAGTGGCTCTCAATTTTTTTTGGCTTATGACCCCTTCCAAAAAAAAACAAAAAAAGCAGTGTCTTATTCGGGCTTCTAGTAAAGTTTCTCATGGTTTCGTAACTATCCAAGGCTCCAAGAGATAAAATTATCAAATATTTCACACACACACCCACAAAAAGCACAAAGATTACAGAACAAGGCCAAAACATGAATGCAGATTTGTGTAGCAGAGCTTTCATTCTTTTTTTTTTTTACATTTTCCCACCTCATTAATCATCCCTCGACCCCTCGCGTTTATCATGCGACCCATTTTTAATTGCTTCCTTCACCCAAGTAAGAGATCCGAGTGCTTCCCTCACGGCTGCCGACCCGCAACCCCTGTTGTCTTTTTCACAACGCAACAATTTGACACAAAAATGAATCCCACATTAGGAGCGCTGTCTAATCTCACATTGAGCAACTTAAAAAGCTTCGGAGCTGCTGAAAAGCTTATCCGAGGTTCAATTGTATCTCACTTAAGCGCGGGATGTCCAAATGTGTTATCCAAATGTTATTATTTATCTCCCTCTATTGATGGCCCCTGCTGCTTTCAGCCACTTGAGAAGAGTTATCGCGCACTACGGTTTGCAGCTCGGGGTGATGTAGTGGGGAGTAAACTGCCAGAAATGGAGTAAACAGAGTTGCTGGCTTATTCCTTTCAAGAAATTACACATGGGGGGGAAAAAAGAAGCCCACAGGAATAAAAGAGAGGTGCAAAATATAGCAAAATATAATGTCAAGTTGTTTATTAAAATAGGAATAATACGAAGGCTACAGAATTCAGGAAAACGCTCGTAGATATAAAAACAACTCACTAACACAAAATAGCAGCTGTTATATTTAAAGTTTACAGTATACAAACATATAAACAGACTGATCGGGATGCAAAAAATACTTAGCGGGATATTTACAAAAATACAAATTGTAATTTACAGAATGCACTGGGCTATTTACAGATGGGTAAATTAAATAACAGTCACGGCGCCAAGAGAAACAGACGACCGGTCAATCACCGAGAATGTGTTCTATTTGGTTTCACCTTTCTTCAACGTTAGTCACGGTTTTCATCACTTCAGTTTCTACTTCATGGACTCTCTCACCTGTGCAAGGATGTTAAGAGGACCGCATTCGTCCTCAATGTACGATTAAGGCCACAGTTATAATTTCATTTTGTACCGTTGCACTCGAACCGAAAGGCAAAATGACCCCGAAGCTCGCTGTATTAAAGCCCCAAATGTTAATGTTTGTTCGTTTGTTGTTATGATCTGTTTTTGGTGCGATATTCAGATCTTTGAGCTGAGAATAGAAGACAAAGTTTAACTCTCACACAGGAGCCACACAAACATGAGTAAATGACAAATGCATGGGCAATCAAAAGGGCAAAACTTCTGCTCATCATTCAGACGTGGTGACAGAAACAGACAAGTCTAAGTACTAATTCTCTAGATCTAAGACGGCAGCAGGGTGAACAGACTGTGGCTGGGGTAGGTGCTATCGGTTTGTTAACATCATACGTTCTATTTTGGTGGGACTAATTGGGAGACACTAGATGTAAGATGTTTCTGCACCAGCGTTTGTTTTATTTTGTTAAAAAAAAACATTCTTGTATTTTAGGTAAATGCATATATTTGCACCGGTGTTCTGTAATGTTTATTTTTCAGGCCTATTGCATGGCGCATCATTGTGATATGAATCTAGGCCTGTCACAATAATACAAACAACAATAATTTTGCTAACCTCGGTACTGTCCGTTGAGTTTACATGCTTGTTTGTTTACATAACAATGTAAACATGACGCCAAAATAGCCAGCAGGGCTTTCGCTACTATTTAGCACACCTGGGTTCACATTGTTATTCATTGTTTTGGTTCTGGTGTTTTGTTTTGTTTTTTAACTTAGCTAGTCGGTTGGTTGGTTTGTAGGCAGGATTACACAAAAAGTACTGAACGGATTTCCACAAAACTTGGACGGTTGATGGATCTCAGCCCAGAATAGACCCCATTAACTTTGAGAGAGGATCCGGACAAAGGAACGGATCCATGATTTTTTTTCTCACTCTCTTTAACATTGCAATATTTTCTCTCTACTGAATGCCATTGAAGGTTTTCTCATGTTTGATTTATTTAGGATACTCCGTTTGATTGAATATTGATAGTTACTTTAAAACTGTGTACTTGCATTATTGCGTTATCATATTATCATTATCAGTATATACCGATGGCATAAAATGGTCTTAAAATTACAAAACTTTTTACCGCAATCACAAAGTGGGACAATATGTTGTCCAAGAGAAAAGCATTTATCGTGGCCTAAACATATCTCACATATATGTGTGTGTTTGTGTCTTGATATTTACAGTTAATCCATGTTAAATCTCTGGGGCAGAATAAGGATGTTAAACCATATGAGACATACTGTCACCCCCCAGCATGTTGTGTTATGTTTGTGTGGCTGTAACCTGTGAGTCAAATTTATTCTGGGGTCATAAATACTCTCAAATAGAAGTAACAAAAAAAATCTAAATATCACACCAAAATCTGGATTCTTTTCAAATGATGTCTTCTGCTAATTTTAAAAAAATAAATATCTACCTACTACTTACAAGCTACCAGTCTCTTTAAATATTCAAACATCATCACAGGCACAAAGGAACCAATCTGATGTTACTCAGTGAACCAAAAATATTCCAGATCTATAAGACCTATAAAATCTTACAGCACAGCAGAAACGTACTCAATAAATCTGCAGCTATGTACATAAGGAGTCACTTTCCATGAAACACAAAAAGTATAAAATATCCTACTGACCACACACAGCCCACCAGGGGCCAAAGTTCCCTCCAAACTGGAGACCAAATAGCCATGTTATATTTGGCATGGCTCTTCTCTCTCTCATGCTACAAATATTAGCATAAGATCTGGAGCAGTTTGCTCAGTCCTACTTAGACCCTCTCACGGGGAAATTAACAGTTACAGCTAACTGGGGAAAAGGTAGTCCAGCTACTGCACACAATTAGCACTGCATGGTTTGCCAAGGCTGCTGCAGTTAGCTTCTCAAGCAGCAATATTAAACACTGGACTACCGATGCACGTGAAGCCAAATCTCAACCTCTGCCTAATCACTTTTTTTTCTCATGGGGGACTTTTACTGTCTGTGAAACCTAATAGTGAGTTTATAGTGACCTTTTCATGCTAATGTTTTCCTTCTTTTTGGTATGAAAGAGCTTTCGGTTGGATTATTTATTAAGCGAATAAATATCTAGAGCTTTCGTTGCGATATATGTAAAGTATCCTAAACGTTTGTTGACGTTGAGGAATGTCCTAATTATCCTTCCGCATCACTTGCGTTGCAGGTAAAAAATATAATGTTTTGCAGTCCAGCTCAGCACATAAAAAAACAAGAAATCCCAGTTGCAGAAACCTCATGTAGTAACTGCCCTGGGCTCTGTTCGTATTCAAGTATTTTCCAGGAGATAATACTGAGTCACAAGCGTCATTCTCGATGTCTTTGATTGCATGGCTTCAGAATTTCTGAACACGTCAGACTATAGTTAGTATCCTGTCCACGTGCAGGAAACTTCGTAAAAAATGACATTAAGGACATAACGACCCGGATGTCTTCATTTGCAAATGTGGAATAATGGATGACATTCCATTTGGTTTATCCAGTCTTCGATCACTGATCTCTGTCCTCTCTGTCGGTTGACAAATCAGCCAAACAAAAATATCCCCAAATGTCCAATTTCCATATGGTCAGTTTCCTAATTTTGTGGTCCATGCTGCAGAGGGTTTTAGCCGTCCTTTCCTGATGGAGTTGATTTTTACACCACACCATCAGTTCCTCTCCAAGCTGGGGTAAAGTTTGAACACTTTGTATATCCACTCAGAGTAGAAAGCGACGTTGACGAAAAGCGCGGGCTGTGACGAGGCACATTTTGTCCTTTGGATGCTGATGCCGATGATGACTTTGCGCTCGTGTTCCTGGCAGACCAGTGGACCGCCGTAGTCTCTCTGTAGAAGAAGGGCAGAGAACAATTTCAGAGGGACATTATACTATGATGAAACAACATGCCAGCGTCTCAAGTGCTGATAATGTGTTTTAAAGGTTCAATATGTGAAAACTGGCCACCTGACAAATTCATTCTGAAATAGGGTGACGCATATCACCAGAGTAACTGCTAACTCTAGCTGCAATAAACTAGATAGCAAAGTTAGCTGTGCAAACTAGTGGCTTGGAGTAGGAGCTTAGATTATTGAGGATATGTTGGTGTTTCCACCACTAGCACAGTAGCTTTGGACCAGTATGTGCTAGCTGGTTAGCATGCTAACGTCTGCAGACATCTCTGCAACACAAAAACATTAAGACATCATATTAGCAAAACTGCTATTTCTTTTCATCTAAAATGTGTACATATTGCCTGTTTAAAATATTTACTGAAAATATCAACATAAGAAGAAATAACAGTTTTGACATAACGTCTTTGCTGTATCGAGTATCAGAGATAGCTACAGAAGTTAGCATGCTAACCAGCTAGCTCAAACCGGTCCAAAGCTCCAGTTTGTGGTTATTCTGGTCATATAATAAATTATGTTGTACGACATTCACAACATTTATTTGTGATCCTTACATCACACACGCCTTCTCCTCTCTTGCCGCCGGCACATATTCGGCTCTCCCCAGCGTCCCCTTTGATTTGCGAGCACATGTCGTTGTTGACCATAGGCATGGTCACTGCGTTCAGCGCCTCATCGTACGCTGTATCTGAACAAAGAAGGACAAACGGCGTTAGTATAAAAGTATTCTTTTGGTTTAAATGATGGTTAAAGTGCAAAAAAGTGCCGTGGCATGTGGGTGAAAGTAGGCAGTACTTTTGGTTTCCCCCCATCCGTACATGGTGCAGTTGGTGCCTTCGGGGATGTGACACTCTTTAACTGGAAGATGGATGGTGGATGCACCTTCGGCCACAGGGGCAGGACTACAACAAACAAAACATGAATCTTAATGTAGTCACGATACATTTATGACGAAGCACAGAATCAAATAATTTGCCTCACCACTAGTTAAGCAACATCAGGATTTTGAATTAGTGGGAATTAGTGGGAGTAGTTAACTTACTCTGCTAGTTTCAGCATAACCAGGTTGGATCCTTCGGGGCCACAGATCAGACGCGAGATGCGTAGTCTCGGGTGGCTTGAGGATTCATTGAGGTGGCGCAGACCAACCTGCACACTGTAGTCCTTGAGATCTGGAACACTGAAGACAACAAGGACGTGGAGGTGTAAATGGAGGAGCCTTTGCGAGATCTACAGTGGTGGTCACAGGAACACCAGCACGGCTAGGAATCCACATTATTGGCTGTATGCCGATACCCGATATTTCCCAACTAATAATTTCCTACCTAATTGCAGAGGACATTAAGTCTCTCATGTAGTCGAATAAACATTTGCAAAAGCAAGATCCTAAATTTAGCTGAGAGCTACTGATGTACACCATATGTAATACATACAGTCCTGTGCATTAGTGCAGCGACAGGGCCATTTTCTCTGAAACCACTTCTTCAGATGTAGAGATACTATACATATATGACTGACTCTGACGTGGACGACTGCAGCAGTTAAACAGATCCGCAAGCCAAACATTTCTGTTGCATATCTCAGGTCAGGCCTGAGAGGGAGCGTAAACAGGACAGCTTCCTGCAACTTCTCTTTAAACAACGTTAAAAATAGTCAGCAAGAAGAAAAGAGAGAGAGTCAGAGGGAGGACAAGTTGGAGTTTATTACCAGGAGGTGAAGCACTGTTGGTCGGTCAAAACCCAGTCTTCTCTGATCAACGAGCCCCCACACAGATGAACCTTCCTGAGACGATTAAAGAGGACACATTTTTGTTGTTAAATATAGGTACTGAAGCGCAGGAGGGGATACTTGACATTTTGTAACAAACACACATGTAAAAGGACTCACTCTCTTTGGATGCTTACAACCCAGCTGCCGTCCGTACCGCGCACCTGGTGTCCTCCAACAATCCTGGTGTTTATATGCACAAAGCATGATATCTTGGGCCTGGCTAGACCTAAACAGGGAGACGTTTTTCATGCCGCATGTTAGATTTGTAGGTCTATTTACATTTCAATGGGAAAATGTTTATCAGAAACTTCAAAAGGCGACCGTAAAATCGGATTTGTTTAGTCAGGTGCATGACAACAGACGGATTTGATACAAAGAGCAAAAAAGGGAAAGGGATGAGATTCGAGATAAGAGGAAGAGGAAGAGGAAGAGGACTAGACGAGGGTAAAAGGAAGATAAGCCGACGGTACTCACTGTTGGGTTGAGGAGCTGCTGTAGCTGATTCACCTGATAGATAGAGGTAAAGAAAAGGCACGACAGTAAGAAGTAGGACGTAGATCAGACCACTGACCACACGTTGACACACAAAGCATGAAACCTCATTGAACTTTCTTCACTTTCAAAAGACTTATCTCTGACTCTGAATCAACGTCGGAGGCTATACCAGTCAGCCACTGCAGCAAATAAATTTGCCCGAGACCTCAAAAACTTCACGGAAGATGTGTTTCACATTATGGAAATTATTGTGCTGCCATTCGAAAGAGGCTCTTCAACGCGACCCAGATTGAAACCAGCCAAAGTTAATGTTGGGTCCAGACGCTCGTGTGTGTGTTTTCTCAAACAAAAGGATGGCAGCGCGGACTGCATCTGTTTGCTGTTTTAACATTGTGTGTTCCCCGCCAATTGGACAAAACCACGGCTAACGCATTACATAAACCGCCAGTCGTCCTGAAGGAGAAGTAGCTGTGACATTAAAGTGGGAATCAACAAAGGCCACAGGGCTAAATCACTTGCGTTATTTAATGCTGCTCCACCCATACAGCAACACTGTCTTATTGTGCTTACTAAATGCCAGTCAAAGCTCTTTTAGAAGTACTGCTTGCAGGGTCTGCGAGGAAACACTTCTTTTCTTTTCTCCAAGCAACTGGGATCTGTGTGGCACTGTTCACAAACTTGACTGGGTTCTTTGTGTGTACCTGAAGGATTAGAGAGGGAAGGGTTGCTGAGGAGAATCAAATCATCCCCGGCTGACAGTGAAGTATCTCCCCAGAGAACTTCTGCACAATATACGGTCAATATAGCAAAACTTGCTTTCTATGCTGGCATCTGTCCCTCTGGTGTTGTCCAGATACCGCCACGGACACAACACTGCCAAGGTATGCGAATGCTTGACAGATGCTCACATAAAAAAAGAATCAGATCACTAAGGCAAGGGTGGTGTTTATGATGCTTGAAACACGTCTTAATCGACACCAAAACACACAGCTTTTAACACCAACGTGAAGCAAGTGATGCCATGTTGATCGAAGACATGGAGAACAACAAACAGCCAATAAAACCTCCCTCGGGATAATAATATCTAGGATGGAGGTGTACTGACAGGACTTCTGACAAGAAGGGGAAGACCACGTCCGTTATCCTGGGATGAGCCCAAAGGGACCTCTAACCCTTAGAGTAATCTGCTGCCTTCGGAGATCTTGTCTCATCCTGGGCACGAGCAAGACAAGACAGGTGTATAGACTCAGGTACTAGGCGATACAGGTTCCTGCATTTAAGGCAGTATCTGAGGCATATACGATGCTGTTCTTGGTATTAGAACAACGCTATCAGGTACTCATTGACTCACAAATTCTAAAGAGAAAATAGAATGTGACAAACCCTATGAAAACCTGCCACAAACATCACCCGATATCGGGAGCCCCAAGAGAGTGTGCAGGCAGAAATGTCTGGGAGTTGGCTGAACAAGGAAGATCTTGGAAAAAGCTCCAACACAGGAGTGAGGTGGAGGACATTTGTCAATGGCTTATGCTTCCCAGACAAGCCAATGGGACTCAAGTCAAGTGAGACAAAATATAATTAAACACGATGACAGCTGAGGAGGAGAAGCATAAACCCCAAGAAGCACCATTGGTTTCTTTTCAAATCTTTCTCCCATTGTTGTTGTCATCGGTTCAGAGTCAGTGGTTACAAGAATTTCCTTTGGGGTCCATGAAGTTCTATCTTACCATAACTTACCGTACTTTCAATCCTGATGTAGTACACTGTTCATTAGCTTAACTGCATGCAGACAAGTAGTCATAATTTCTGAGGACACGCACAGGATGCAATCCAAGGGTACGCAGGATACATGAGGCATCTGTCATACTCATACAGTACGAACGCACATTGAGGAGCAAGTATATCACGAGCAAAGTGATGAAAAGCTGCTCTCAATTGTTTGCACAGTGCCAATTTGTGGACTGCCCAGAAAACAACCATCGAAACGTGCTTTACTGCAGCAATTAGCCAGGTGCACACAAGTGTGAAAATTAGCCTCAAACGCTCCCCTCACATTCCTGCTTTTCACAGCTGCTCATGTGCGCGTGTGCACGTTGGCAGCAATAGAGATGCTGTGCTTTCAGATGTGACCAAAACAGGGATCAAGATCTAAAGACAACACTGATTGGAAATGACCGAGTCTCTGCATTTGAATTGAACTCTTGTATCACGGCAAACATTAGCTAATCAAATATATAGTTTAACCTTAAATTTTGTGTTGATATTTTAGAATTACTTTACACTTTTTCTGTGGTATAACACTATCAAAAAGTAAAAGCTGGCAAGGAAGTGGTTGTATGCTAACATTAGCTGTTGTCTAATATTTGCTAATGAGTTATTAAATATGTTGTTTTACCTTAAATGGTGACCCCAAATTTGAGTTTTTAGTTCCAAATCAACAAGGAAGCATTGAAATGATAACGACATGCAACCTGGAATACAGCAACACAACATCTGAGCGTCAAAGGAAAACGGCCGCCGTGTGACTATGGTGTTTAAAACGTATGCACCGGTCACATCCTTTCTGCTACGGGGCTGCTTATATTTACGGCTGATGTGAAACAGATGCATCTGCTGCCACAGAGAAGGACATTAAAAGAGACAAGGTTATCTGAGCTACTCACAGTGCTTCAGTTTGCAGTAGTCCCAGACCAAACGGTTATTTGGATTGGTGTAACACCAGGGGCCATGTTTGTCTCGGTCTGGGTTCCGGCAGTAGTTCTTCTCCAGGCCTTCGTGGGATTCTGTAGAGTGAGAATCCCCACTGTAAAACACACAAATACAGATTCTCATATTCCGCTTGTTACTTTGCACACAGTGTATTAGAACTAACACTGGGTCACGTCTCATAAAGATTCATACACATTCTCACACTCTGAAAACATACGAACATGTGCGCACCGTCACGCACATACAGTACTTACACACCGTAAGTAACCATGGCATGCCTGGAAAGTCTGACTCTGGCCTTCCTATAGTGCAATGACTCCTCTGTATTTCGTGCACATAGCCCGTAGAAGGAAACACAGAGTTTTGTGAAGAGCGCTCATGGGAATATGAAAGTATGCACTGTAAGATTTCAGCGGGGCTCAGAGCAGCAGGAGCCTATGGAACGTTTCCCGATTTTGTAGGAATTCACATCTAACTGTGTCGTCTTCTTGCAGCGTCCCTCTTAGCTCCGAGAGAATTAAATGTAATCTTCTCAGATATCCCAAATATTACTGAAAAGCAATTACTGGGAAGGAGTCGGGACACACACACACTAAAATAATACTAAGCGTTGGGCAACAATTTGTCAGGGGGTGAAGATAATTCCTCTTCCCAGGAGAATGTTAAACAAGCTGTAGCTCTCAGCAGTTTTGCCTGGGGTGACCCTTGACCTTGAGCAGGGTAGACTCGCTGGCTGCAGTCTACGCGAGGGAGCTGATTGGCTTTGATCTACTTTCCTCAGAAAGCACTTCCTGGGGTCAGGGGTCGGCTCTGGAACATGTCCATCTGTCTGTGCCATTTTGGCTTTTAAAATTCCTGTAAATTAAGTAATTCCAACAGCCTGACTTAAGCATGAAGCAACAGCCCTGGAGTTGGCAACCTTTCCGTCAGGATGGGTCACTCGGAGAGCACCCCGGAGTTTCCTCTCGTCAGTTAGATGAATAATAATTGGGCCTGGTATTGACCCCTGAGGAACCCCTGATTTCCCTCTTGCTGTTTGTTTTCACTGCTCAGCTTCATTCATATGAAAGGGATTTTCGCAAGGCAATGGGAGCTAAGTTGTCAACAAACACTCATCAACTGAGCTGAGAAGAATGTCAGCCTCTCTAGGAAATACCTCCAGTGTTTCTCAGCACAGATTAAGCGTGACAGAAGGAGAAAAACAACTAATTTTGATGTCGAATAAGTGACTTTGTTACCTGTTTATGTGGTGTGACCAGTTTGCACAGGGAATCCCCGATCGAGTTGTGGACAAGATGCCTCGGAAACTCTCTCCATTGTCTTCATAACACTCTGAGGAAGAACAAGATGAAGTTATTACCAACCATCTTGTTAAATAGGCCTGTGAGAAATAGAATGACTGAGTTCAGCAGTTTCTCAAATGCCTAAATGCGTATCTGTAAGTGGATATAGTCAAAGAACATAATCAGGGTGGTGGCTGTCTTTCTCATTGAAGCAAACACAACATAATCAAGTTGAAAACTTCGGCTTCTCTTTGCGGTTTGGATCAATTTAATGTCAAGGGCCCCTGTGTAACTGGTGGGGCTCAAGTTTAATAGAAAAATGAAACCTTACTATGTCTGTTAAACAGAATCAGAAGAGGGGCCTTAGTGACTAACAGACTGGCTGCACTTTGACTGTGTGGTTGTCTTACTGCAAATGTAAAGCAGAGAAACATGGGAAATGACAGCGAGCACTATTGCCAAAGTCTGGTGTTTTTGTTCTTCCATGAAATGGAATTCATTGGGCAGCGTGCTGCCAAGCAGTCTAGTCCTACGGGAGCAATATAGAAAGTGTCTGTGTAACTCCACTTTGCAAAAGCATGACATGGCTTTTGAAGCATTTGTACATTTGTCTGTATTTCAATCCCATTATTCAGAGAAACGTGGAAAATTTCACAATCATTTAGAAAATATTTGACATTCCTTTTGAAGTTTCGCGCTCCGAGAACACAATAATTGATTGTCATTTTGGGAAAAGCACTTATTTGTTTTGTTGGTGGAAGCACGAGTAGAAAATTGCTAACACTCTCACATCTGTACGATAAATATGCAACAGCTGGGTAGCTTAGCTTAGCATAAGTGCTGAAAATGAGGGGAAACGACTAGCCTGCCTCTGTCCCAATGTAACAAAACCCTACTAAACATTTATATTGTGGTTGTTTAAACCATACAAAATGTGTGATTATGGGGTACTGAACCAGAATATTTCCCGGCGAGGCAAATTAACTCCCTGAATTTTTTTTGCTAGTCTGGCCGTGGTCACAAACAGAAATGCGACCTCTTGTAAACCCACAATTTGTTCTTTTTACATATCTATTGCCATGATGACTAGAAAATCAACAAATAGTGTGTTCATTTGAAAGCTTTGGGTAGCTTTTTTTGTACGTATAGACAGAGCCAGGCTAGCTAACTGTGCTAGGCTAAGGTAGCCAGCTGCTGGCCCCGGTTACATATTTGCTGTACAGATATGAGATGTCGTATCATTTTTCTTATCTAGCTCCTGAAAAGAAAACTTGATAAGCATATTTCCCAAAATGTTAAACTGTTGCACAGTAATTTACCTATTTTTTGTGTGGGCTCAGCATCACACGAGGGGATGTGGGTGCAGTTGGCTATCCTCTGATTTGGGTCTGTAGTGAAGCACCATGGGTAATCTGCACCATCAGGGTTTCGGCAGTAGTTCTCTCTGAGGTCTCTATAACACACACACAAACTACGATTTAAATGATGGTGCTGACGACTGTATCTTTTACAACAAAGCTTTACTTGTTTAAGTTAGGGTTACCGCTTTTCAATTCTTTTGGCATTTCAACAGGGAAATGCACAAAATGTACAAATAAGACAGCCAAGAGGAACTGAATCCAAGCTGTCAGGGGCCAGGAAACAAACATCACTCACTTGCATTTGAAGTTCTGAGGGAGAAAGGAGTGGTTATGGGGAAACTGGGAGTCCCAGCGCTGACATGTCACACCCTCTGGAGTGACATTCATTGTGCCTCGGTAATCTGTGCCTTTTCCCTGGACACAGGATGTTGTTACATTGACATCTGTGTCCTCGCTTGAGTCAGAGTCTAGCAAAGACACACAAAAAGACACCGAAAGTTATAATCGTGAGCGGGAGAAAGAAGGCACAGGGAAAAATTCGCTGAGGAGAGTGAGATGCAGAAACCAAAGGGCAGGAAGGAGGGAGGGAGAGAAGGAGGGAGATATTAATCCCTAGAAGAATGTGTCATGTTTAACCTAGAGACAGATGATCAAAAACAGTAGCACTCCCCCCGTGTCCGAACTGCGATAGGAAACTTTCTGTGTGTTCATAACACCGGTTCCCCACATTCTTGCACGCAGGGACATCCACAACAATATGCGGTTATTCGACTTGCACACAGTGTCACAGGTTGCTGTTCCTGGACAACAAATCCTGGAGCCTGCTCATATAATAATGAATACATCCTTGCCTCAATATCAAACATTAAAATTTCTGTTTCTGGTGAATTCTGTTTATTGCAGCCCGACCAAAGACATCACATCCAACCCAGCCTGTCTGGGGCAACTTTATCCACCGTAAAACTATTCCAAACATCTTCAGATGGAATTCTGCTTTTCGGCGCTGCAGGGATTGCAGTGCACAGGGAGCGAATTCTCCCCCTCTGGATTTCTGTCTCTGTTTCTTTAGCCTTTGACAAATGAGATGGGAGAAGATGGAGGAGGAAAGGGAATGTTTTGAAGCAGAAATGAGAAGGCGGATGGAAAAGAGGGATTCCTTGGCTTGATGTAATGCATGCCAGTGTCTGTGTGCTCCGTGTAGCACAGGTCAGTGGTTTTTATCTTTCTGAGGGCAGGCATTGAGGGATGCACACATCTGGACAAATGCAGATCCTCCGCCCTCGCTGTAAATCATAACATGTACTGTAGAGTACATGTGTGTATGCGTCTGACAGAGACAAAGTGAGATGCTCTGCGTGTTTGCGGGCGCGCATGTGGGAATATTTCATTGTGCTCTCGATGAAAAAAAACGAGCTAAGTCTCCAAAGGTGTAACCTCTTTTCGGAGTCCATTCTTTTTCTTTTCCCTTTCCCCCTTTGTGTGTTTTGTGTGAAGGCAAAAGTTATCTAAACTACAACTCTGTCAGAGTCTGCCAAATGTAACATGACTCAAGGAAAAGTTACATTGTGTAGCCTCTCAGCATAATATCCTCGCAGTGCCATTTCAAATACATTAGGGCTGCAACTACTGATTATTTTCACTTTTGCATATTATTTTTAGGATTAAGCAAGTTCTTGTTTTGTCTATGAAATGTCACAATGTTTACACGGCTTATATCTTTATCTAAAGATAATCTATTTACAGTGATATAATGTAGAGAAAGAGTCCAACTCGTCAAATCTACAAGGTGGAACCGCAGAGAGTGTGATATTTTCTCTTGATAGATAACTTGAGGTTACTTGGTAACCCATGTTCTCTAATTGTCTGAGCCTGTATACAGTGAAGGCCTGTGGCTTCCTTCGATTTCAATGTAAACATTTAAACCGTGGATTCAATTTCAGGCAACTGATTGATCAACTATTCCTTGAAGCAATATCCAACACATTAGAGCTTGCAACGGTTAGATCTGATTCGTTGTTATAGTCAGTTTTTCAAGCGAAAATGCCGAACATTTGCTGGTTCCAGCTTCTTAAATGTAAAGATCTGCTGCTTTTCTTTGTCATTCGTGACAGCCTTTGGCTTTGAGTGTTGGTTGGACCAAAGGAGTCATTTGAAGACGTCAATGTGGGCTCTGGGAAATTATGACGATAAACCCTTTTTCCACAGTAATCCTTGACAGTAAACAGCAGAATAATGAAAACAGTCCTCTGTTGCAGCCCTGATAGACTGGTAAGAAAAAAAATACACAAATAAATAAATAAAGTTTCTCACTACCTGTGCCTCCAGAACAGCTTTGACACGGCTTAGGCACTAAATCTGCACTTTTCTGGAGATTTACTGGAGCGATTAACACAATTGACCAACAAATATTCCCTCATTTAGTGTTTTCATCGCACGCCAGCCCAAAACCTCTTAAAGGTTTTCATTTGGATTGAGATCTGTAGACATATGATTATGATTTGCATCATTTGATTCTCATCAAACAATTCACTGACTCCTCGGGCCCGGTACAGCAACATCTGCATTCATTATGTTTCCACACTGCACTTTTCCTTTAATTTGTCACTTGTTTGTGCATATCGTGATTATCGTGCCACTAAAACAACTATCAGACCTTTCAGCAGCCTTGTGAGGCATCTCTGCATAGTAGCCTCTATTGTAACAGCCCCTTTGTCATCTGTAAGTGGTCTGAGTAAAACACTTCTGGCTCTCTGAAGTCAGAGCCTCCCCTTTACAAACAACCTATTTACTCTTCCTTGTTGAGGTAGAAGGATCTGAAGCCAGTCGCCACATGAAACACTCGACTGGGTAAACAAAAAGTCTTACGAGACTCTGCAGGAGAGGAGAGGGGCTTTTTGAGTCAGCTCACCGCAACTACCCTGAAAACCAGCCGTGTTGTGTATGCAACAGCCCCCCCTCCGGTGTCCTCAAACCACCAGCTGGTCGTGCCCAACCACAGTCGGGCTGTTCCAAAAACCAAGATCCTCAAGAACTATGTCCACTTCTGGGTCCTTTATTGGATTTCTAACTGTGTGGTACTGTTATAAGGTTGTAAGGGGATTAGTAGGAAAAACTAGCAACAGTCATAAATCAGAGTTAAACAATAATTTGGCTTATGTTGATTTGTTAAAGGCTTTGCTCACAAACCCCCAAGCCCCAGATTTGAAGTATATACAGTAGACGGGCCTTACCACACACGGAGATGTTGCAGTACTCCCACGGAGTCTTGGGATCCATGGTGTAGCACCAGGGACGAAGACGATTATCCGGGTTACGACAGTAGTTGTCCCTTAAATCTCTGTCCCTATACCTAGGAGAGGACACAGAGGGGATACGGGGAGGAAGGAAAATAGAGGGGGGGGGGAAGAAGTAAGTCATAACAACTGGTGAGGTCTCCCTCTCCTGAGTGTTAGCGTCATTTCTGTAAGCATCTGTCTGTGGGCGTGTGCAGCACTGTCCGTGAGAAAGGTTGGTGT
>CAEMYA010000162.1:2112406-2128149 GCA_903131615.1 Diplodus sargus | reverse complement strand
TGACACCGGAACAGTTAAAGTGTAACACTGAGAAAATATACACAACTGACACCAGAACAGTTAAATCATAACAAGTGTAACACTGAGAAAATATACACAACTGACACCAGAACAGTTAAATCACAACAAGTGAAACACTGAGAAAACATACACATCTGACACCAGAACAGTTAAATCATAACAAGTGCAACACCTAGAAAATATACACAACTGACACCAGAACAGCTAAATCATAACAAGTGTAACACTGAGAAAATATACACATCTGACAACAGAACAGTTAAAGTGTAACACTGAGAAAATATACTGGCACGTGCCAAATAGGTGCTTTTGCACTGAATTACTTAAAGCAGTTTTGATTGATGTTTGCCCACCTAGCATCAAGAGAGGACTACAAATAGAGTGCAGGAATCTTAGAGCTGGCTGCCTGACTCCTGTGGGAGGGCGCCAAAATCGCACAAAAATGCCAGTTTCTACATAATGTTGCTTTAAAGGGTTTAAACACACAGTATGTCATTTCTGACAGCCCCTCTCAAGACCAAGACGTAAGCAGCGCGGGATCATGGGTGTTTTACATCTCCACCCTGAAGCGACCACCACTGCTAATAAACATCTCTATAATGTGAGTTGGGCCGAAATGCTCACGGACGAGGCAGCGCTTTAGTCTCGTTCACTAAACTTCCTCCCTCGCTCTCTGAATCACCCACAGCCAAATTTAAGGCTCCATTACTGGAACAGAATTAGGATTTTTTTCTGGGTTTGAACGTTGATGGAGACATTTGGGATGATGGAAGTACACAAGTGTAACAAAAACTGCCGTTTGTGACCTCCCATCCTACTGAATCTATGTATTTATATTTCCCAGTTGAGTGACGGGCAACTCTTTGCAGTAGCAGAAGTTTTTCTGTACCAACTGTTCATACAAAGGCTGGGAAAAAAGGGCTTTTAGGTAATCTGCACCCTCAGACAGTGTTATGTCGCAATATCCTCCATAATTCGATGTCTTCGGTCGCCTTTAAATCAAACTCAATTAAAGTCTTGAGGACAGAATCGACGGGGCGCATGGCCTGTACTGCACTTTGTTCTCTCTGCTAAATTGCTGTGTTATTGCTTGTTTTTTGTTTTGTGGCTGTTGACAGTCATTTCTTTTTATTTTTGTGCTGCCGCCCGACTTGGGCTGGGACTCCCTTGAAAAGAGATTTATGATTTCAGTGAGACCTTTTTCTCGGGTAAATAAAGTTAAATTAAATAAAAACATTCCTGAAAGTCTAATGTGCAGGTTACTCAATATAATACGCAGTTGTTTCCATTGGAACAAATGGTCGCCTCCAGTGAATTCAGATTCAGAATTTCAAAGAACGATCTTTCCAAAACATGGAGAAATCAAACCCAGGTTTAATCTTCTTCTTTTAATACCAGGAGAGGTTAGTCAGACAAAAATGTGTTTCGTGTTATCGACCTGGTATTTTGTTTTGGGTCTGCTGATAATCTGTATTTTCACACACAAAAACAACTGTACATACGTCTGGGTCAGACGTGCAACGTGTTGCGCACATGAAATCCTCTGATGATGAATGGCCGCTCAACTGTTCCTGTGAAACAATACTGTTACTGACGCCATATTCTTCGCACGTGGCGGGCGTTGCGCTAAAATCTCAAGATAAAAGAAACAGTTGGAAAGTAGCGTGCTCGACATCTTTTCAGGCCTTGTCAAAGAAACTAAAATGGAACACTGATTACTATTTCGTTTCCATAATGAGGCTATTTTTGGCTGGCTGGAGGTTGCAAAAACAAAAAACCTTAAAAGCACTGTTGTTTTCCATGCGTCAAATCGACAGGAACTCACCTGCATCCAGGAAGTTGGGGAATGTGATGCTGACCAGTAACTGTTGCAGTATCGACCTGAGAGCAAAAACAAACCCCGGAGATGAAAAAAAAATGTCTGGAACATAATCTACAATAAATAATCTGTGAGAATGCTAATGCACCAATAAATCAGGAGGAGATTTTGTGGAATGCTGACTGTCCTGGGAACAATTCAGCTTTTAAACAGATGCTATATGTCCATTTTGGAGGAACACATTTCTTGCCTGCCTTCCAGCAGTATGTGAGGACTTAAATGCTTTTATAATGCGCATTCTTCTTATTAATCATTTGAAAAACACCATTAGGAAAAAGCTCTAAAGAGGGACTCACCAGGCTGCAGCCGTCGCCCACCATCCTACATTCAACATATCGGCAATTGTGGGCTAAGAGAGACAAACGAAATACAAAATTATCAGAAAAGGATTCAATCAAGTCCTCAAATCTTTCTGCAAATTCAATTCTGAAGCGGTGGAGCCGGTCAGAACATCCTGCTGTGTTAACAGTGGCTGCAGCCGCCACAAAGACCAGAAAGGTCCGGCCATAGATTTTGGATGTTCCTGTCTCTCAGAGCAAATTAGAACACAATCCTCCTCAACAGATGCGCACATAAATATGTAAACAAGGAACCAGTGAGAAAACAAAGCAGCACACGGTTCGAATCAGAGGCAGCCGACATGCTGCTTTGATTACGGCTAGCATGCGAGGGCCTTGTTTTGGTGAATCACGGCTGTGTCCTTTCTCTTCAGCTGATGGCGTGTTGAGTCATCGGGGAGCCTTAACTAACCGTGTCAGAGGCATCGTCTGCTATTGACGGCATCTTTGATCAAGAGATGTCTGCACCTTTCATCTCACCTTGGTCACTCGAGCGTGCTGTACACATTTGCGGGAAATTACATGGTTTCCATTGTCTACTAATGAGGGGAATTTTTTGGCATCTCTCAATACCTCGGAGTAGCCTAATCTCTTTCCTAAGGTATCAGCTTGCTACCTCTGCTTACCGCTACCTGTAATGACCCTTCAGCATCCAAAACACATTTTATCAGCGCGGCTGAAACGTCTGCAGACGCGTTTGCATCATTTTCGCCGTAACATTTTTCCAAGTGATGAAAAACAGTGCCTCTTTCTACATCACTCGCTGTGTTAGCCAAGCATGCTAGACCACCTAATCCTGTTACTGTTACTGCAACTCCCACTCTAACGCTTTCACCATACCCTCTGCTTCCCTTCTCATCTGCTCCGTCCAGATTTATGGCTCCCTGGTGACTGAAGGTTAATGTGTGTGTGTGTGTGTGTGTGTGTGTGTGTGTGTGTGTGTGTGTGTGTGTGTGTGTGACCATTTGGAAGCAGGCAAGCATGGCTGCGAATGCATCTGTCTGTGCAGAGAAATGAGTAAATGTATATGTGTGGATATCAAAATGTGTGAACATGCATGTAAGTGTGGGTGTGCACATGTGGGTGGCTCTGTGTGTACGTGTGTGTGTGTGTGTGTGTGTGTGTGTGTGAATGGTCTCTGGCTTATGTAACTCACCACGTAGACGGATCGCAGGCCTGCAGCCGCCTTGCTCTCTTTCTTGGGATCACAGGTCGACTGGTAGTCGAAGGTCTTCTTAATGTCGAACAGAGACTCGTTGAGCAGTTCTGCCATGAGGGCCGGGTCGATGACACCGAAGAAGCGCCCGATCTAAGAACAGAAAATGTATCTTTCATATCACATTTAGCACTGAAACTGTTGAAATAGAGAAAGAACAGAGCTGTACTAATGAACGATGAACCGATTCGTTGTCAAGTGTCACATTATCTACCAACTATCTTGATTATTGATTGTTTGTTTAGTTTTTTTTTATATAGAAAAAGAAATCTAAATTCTTTGATTCCAGCTTCTAAAATGTGAATATTTTCTGGTTTCTTTAGTCCTTTATGTACGGAAGCCCTGAGGGGGAAGTGAGGATATATATTTTTTTGTAGTTAATTGTTTTGTCTCCTGTGTTTATGACTTGATTCTTGGTGAAAAAACATGGGGGAAAAAAATCTAAACCTTTTTTTCTCATGTACAAGACCAAGTTCGAAAAACATTCATTTTTGATGTAAACCGAGCAAAAATAAACTTTCTTCTGGAGATTCTTTTTTATTCAGGAGAACTTTTTTTAAACAAACAAGTCATTTAAATTTGGATTTTCTGTCACCTTTTCAACAGCACCATATATTGCACACATGCCTGCAGTTTCGTCTCGAGGCCACAGGACACAAAAATTTGACCGCTGAGACGATTTTAGCTCACTTTCTTCCTCTCATCATTCAATCTGTACAGTATTCAAACAAATCCAGATTTGGCATGTTGTCAAGTTGAAGGTTTAGGCAATCATTAGCAAAATGACCACAAGGCAACTAACGTACGGTGAACCTGGGGCTTTCTGGAGGCCAATCCAGCCTTGAATGTATATTCAAAGAGATTTCTAAATATGTTTTCGCATAGAATAGTTTGAAGTTTCGTGAAAATATCAGGCAAACATATCAGACTGTGCTTGACCTGACAACTTCAGAGCAGAGCTCATTTCAGTAACAAGGCTGGGAGAAATGTTTGAACCCTAACTTCTTAGCTGATACTGACTGAGGAGTTCATTTATAGAGCACCTAAACACTTTTATACAGCCAACTCCAGATTGTTAAGATTAAAGTTAAACACGTGTACAAAAAACAGTCAAGGACGTGTGTACATGGGTTAAAAATGTTCACGGCGAATGTACACACGCACACCGACACGCACTCAGTAAATCACCCTCAAACCAGGATGATGGACTTCAGTATAATCTGATTAACACAGTCAACCAGGCGGCCATAAATTTTCTACTCGGAGGAAGTAGTTTGTCTCGGGCATCTCGGAGGTGTGACATGACCGTATGCACGGGAGCGTTTAAGTACTTGTGTATCCAGGAGGGAGTGTGTACAGTAAGTGGTGCTCATCTGTGTGTGTGTGTGTCCTCGCTGAGATGATAAGTGTGTGCGCGAGGAAATACGAACTATCCCTTTTCCTTCCACTTTGTAAGGTCACCGTTAACAAGCCGTCCTCCGCGTATCCATTCCTCTTTGGTCCAGCAGCCAAAGGATATATAAATCTTCCAATCTATAAGGTAGAGGGAGCCTTCTCTCCTTTCCCCGTGCAATAACACAAATAATGAATTAACAGTCACAGCCCTGTTGGCTGCAGACTCCCCGAGGGTTTTCTGGAGAAAGAAAAGGAACGAGCGAGCGGGAGAAAGACATAAAGCGGGAGAGGAAAGCGAGAAGCTTGCAGAGAGAGAGAGAGAGAAACGTTGCTCCTGTAGGAAATATGATTGAGGGCACACAGCCTTCTCCAAACAAGGCCTCAGGCCCCTGGGTTTTTAGTGCTGCTGCCAAACTTCAGAGGGCGACTGATTTATCCAGCGCACACCCAGGCCTGATTAGGAAGGAGCCGAGGCCGCATGAAAAAACATTTACTCAGATGACAGCAGGGGCCCGCTCTTAGCATTTAGCATAGGGCGAAGGGAGAAATGTGCGCGCCTACTGTAGACGTGTTTGTGCGTGTCTGTTAATGATACGTACAGACGGGTCCGATTGTGTTTTGAGAGGCTTCATTCGTTTTATCGGTTAAGGTTGATGAGGGCCAACTGAGACCGACTGAAGCTTCACAACAGGTTTGGCTGATCACGTTATGGATGATTCATCAAAATTGTATGACTGTCCTGAATGCTTCATATAGAACAAAGTAAACTTACTGTTTGTGGTAAGTAAAAAAAACAAAAAACTTAACTCAAGGTCAACTTACTAGCTTTTTCCAGAGCTTTCAAATGCATTTCACAGCTTACTCTAGCGTACGGTGTTTGGTCACATGATTATATTTCGTCGTGAATGACTCTAATTCCTCCTCGTTTGGTAAGCGATAACAACTGAGCTAACTCCATTTTACTGAGGGTGTGAGACTGCGGACCATGTGCTAGTTGTTTTTTATTTCAATCAAAAAATCTTTCTGTCATCTTTATTGCCGAATTTGTTTTTCTTTCTCCATCTTTACAGATGGTAGACTCACACGGATCACACGAAACCCTTAATTGGTTTCCAGTTATATCAACACAGAACAAAATTATAGCGTCCTAAAATATGAATATTGGAACCATAAAATAGTTTTTATCAATCCATGATGTCAAGATATTTGGACAAAAACATCCACGTCTGCTCTCTTCTGATTTACAGCACCAAATGTAACTTGTAAATAAGGCCTCCTTTATAAAGATTTGATAAGTTATTACTTGCTTTTGAAGCTAAGCCATGATAATTGATTAATGGCTTCAAAACAATTAAAAATGCAATATTACCTCTGCCAAGATTGTTATACTTTTCTTTTAATTTTCACGTCTGTTCGTCTGTTCATTTGTCAGATGGTCTACACATAATCCCGTCCCTAATCGTGCAAATCCAGATAATATGGCAGATCCTGGAATTTTTTCCTCTCACCTTCTTTAGCATTTGCACTGGTATTTGATGTATCGGTCATTAACACAGAATATCAGTTGACCTGCCCAGAGGCCCACCTTAGAAATATCATCATCTTGATTGGACATCACCAGGAAGCCCCCGTCATCCAGAATGGAGCAGTCTACATCCTGGAATCACAGAGAGATTAACCAGCGTTGCAGGCTCACGACTCTTGTCCCCAAATAATAGCTCAAAACGTAAAAAATATGCAATTAACTGTCTTACCTTGCTGTTTCGCTCGCAGTCACAGATCTCATCATTGCACTGAAAATACAACAGAGCACAAAGAATGATGAAAAGTGCGTGTCCTCGTGCAAACTGTGTGTGCCATGCAGGCCGAACTCTACTCACATCCATCCTGTACGTGGTGTTGATAAAGCTCGTCATCCAGGCACTGATGTCCAACTTCACGCCGACCACTGGGATCAAACACAAAAAGCCAGACATCCTAGATCATGTTGGACCTCCGCATCAACTTTACTCTCTGAACTTTTCCGAAAATGCAAACTTGGCCAAGGATCACAGGAGACCAGACAACTTGATGTGTGGTTTGTGTGTGTGTGTGTGTTTGTGTGTATATGTCGGAGTGAGAGGGAGAAATAGACAAATGAGGAGTGTAGCAGCCTGTAAATATGAGCTGATCTGTGTGTGTGTGTGTGTTTCAGACTATAAAGGCATGAACAGGGTTAAGGCTATAGGGTTGCAAATGTAGGTGTGTAAGTAAGAGACATAGCTGGAAGTGTGTTTACATGGCGGTGACAGATTGAGAGGGACAACCTGAGGAATGAAAGGCGTAAATGTGTAAACACAAGCCCCTTTCTCTCTTTGTGTGTGTGTGTGTGTGTGTGTGTGAGTGTGTCCTTACCAGCTGGCTTGAGTGTGATACCATGTATCTCGATGTGTACTGCTTTGCTCACCAGGATCGAGTCGTCACTCGCTGCAAAAAGAATAATAAAGGGAACGCTGAGTATACGTGCAAACACACAGAGACAGAGGAAAACACACACACACACACACGCAGGCATGTCGGCCTTCACTCACAGTTCTCTTTAGTGTAGGGAGTTGGAGTGAAGATGTACAGGTCGTTATCCAAACTCCGCTTGTAGAAGCTCGACTCGTACGTCTCTGCGTCTTCTTTCCAGGACAGCCCAGCACTGCCATACACATTCATACAAAACAACACACACACACACACAACACACACAAACACGCAATTATTGATGCACTCTGATAATAATTAACTATAAATACGTTAAAGCCCCTTCAGTCAGGCTAATAGGAGTAATTTAATCAGAACTTCAAACTTCACATATTAAGGTAGTTAACAATGTGCTGATTGCTGGCAACTGCTGGCAACTGCTGTCTTGCGTCAAACCCAATAGTCCAGATTGATGTGTGCGTTGCCCTCAACACCACAATCTTTCACACAAAGATTGTGCAAATAAGTAGCAACAGAGACAATTCTTTGAAATGTTTTTTGTGTGTGTTTACACTAGACCACATAACGGAGGCCCCTGTGTGGGATTTTGGTTGACATGCCAAGAGAGCTGTGATGTTTGTGATATGTAAGTCTAGTGTGACGTTTACATACTTGTTGGACAGCGCTTTCTAAACAATAACACTGGCATGCGATGGCAACAACAAACATTTTCCATTTCTGTTACATCGGTGATTGATTGCATCCTCTGCTCGGAGGGTATGGATCTCTCAGACCTCATGTGTCCCCAATTTGAACACAATTTTGGTTGCTTTGTAGTTGCTGGTTGCTGCATCATTTACATCGTAGAAGTACGCTGAGTGATTTTAATCAATAGCAGCTTTGGTTGCCATTATCTCTTCTCTGGGTTACCTCCTGAATTTGTACTCGATTGTTTGCACTTTCCCTTTACAAACTCCCAACTGCCAACCGCCTTTGTGAAAATGGGGTATATTTTTATGCAGATGATGCTCTCACGTACACCCCTGTCTCTCAAGATGATCCTGATCAATTATCTGTGCTTGAAAACTCCTCATATGGTGGCAATCAATGACTAACTTCACCCTCTCCAAATAACAAAAAATATTGTTCCCAAGGTAAATATATATGTGTTGTTAAATACCATCTTCTGCCATTATATCTACAATATAGCTCAAATATCGGATACTTTATGATGTGTAAGAAGCCACTCTTTGACAATCTAAGACATAAAAAACCTTTCCAAGATCCATGCATGAAGATGTTTTCAACTGGGTAGTAACTTTTGGGGTCATGTCCCATTATTTTGGGTGAGAAGTCTGGGACATTGAACCACTGCTGCTTTATATTAAGAGGAACCATTTGAGGTGGTTCTGTTACCAGATTAGAATGGCCCATGAGAGTCTCCTTGTAGAGGTATTCCAGTCACGTTTCACTACGAGGATACAGGCCAGGCCCAGACCTCACCTGTAAGGATTATATACCGTAATGCTATCTGGACAGGGAGACATTTAAGGATCTCCCAATAGTCATTCGCAGAAGTAGTTATGGAAATAGGGACAAGGGTCCTTGGACTTCTTTGCTTAGCCTGCTCCAACATGACTCAGACTCAAACAACAGGTGGATATATTAATGTTCAAAAGAACATAAAGCACTTTGTGGGTTAGCTGTAGCTAAGAGACCACATCATTATTCTTTATTAGACAATCCAGAACATATTATCTACTGTTCCCCATGCTTCTAAAGAACCCCCTTCCAGGATGAGCTTAACAAGTACCTTTTGGGGTAGACCCGTGTGATCCCTCCGTCGGTGGCAACAAATCTGGCCAAGACACCATCCCTGACAAGCAGAGAAGATAAAGCTATAAAACATACAGTTACAAAAACCTGGATCATGCTTTATGCCTGGATGACATTTATTGGTGATGGTGAAATACTTGAGCCATCTGCACTCCATTCTTCCACTTGGACATTCATTACCAAATACCAAGCAACAAATAACTGACGCTTTTTTTTTTTTTTCCCAGTTTGTTTGCTGGATCACAAAAAAACAGTCATGGTAAGTTAGGCAACATGTTGGTGCTTCACTTACTGCAACCCTTTAGCTTTCCAAATCTTGATTAGCTCAGCGGTGATGCCTGCATCCAGCAGCAATCTGTTCACCAGCTCCACATTACCTAAACAGAAAAACATCACTTTACTGTCAACATGTTTTCTCTGGATACCACTTGTGTGTCTGCTGACTAAATAGACATTTAAAAGTAAAAGATGCAACATGTAAGAATAGGCTTGTTAAATCAATAGCCACAACAAAAAGGGGGCAGCCTATCACACGATTAGTCGTAACAGCTGCCAACTATGTGTGCTGTTAGCTAGTTAGCTCACTTAGCTGTTAGCTTGTCGTCTGAGCATTGAGCTCGGAGCACTGGGGAAGTGTTGGTGTTCGTGCCACGAACACAGGAGCTTTGATTCCGGTCGGTACAGGGCTAATTGGTTAGCATCTAAACCTCGCAACATGACACAGAATGTGGACTTCATGTCAAAACTGTTAGTCCTTCACATTCTGTTGATAATTATAGTTAAGTCTTCAATGTTTTCAACCAAACTTCTTACATATTGCACCTTTGAAGTTGCTAAATTTTTAAGATATGATGTTCTCCTTTTGTTTTCCCAGAATGTGTAGCCTGAAAGGTTTGAGAGAGCAAGAATCTGACTGAGGAGCATCAACAGCCAACAAGGAATGAATAAGTATGTGAGAAACAAAGAGATGGGAAGACATGTAAGCCAGATCAGATCCCCGGAGTATATATGATACCAGAAAGACAAAGAGAAAAACAAAACAAGAAAAAATGTGGAATATTTCATCACATTTCAGCGTGCAAAGTGGGAATAGGCTCCAACTGATATACTGCACCAATGGTTCAAAATAGAAACTGCTAGATAGACTGATCTAGTCTGCAAAGAAAGGTTAATATCTCAGAAATGTCTTATGCAGTAAGACTGAAAAAGACACAACCGTATGAACCCATTGAAATATGTATTTAAAGTCTGCTATTGGTGAATGTGCCCGGTGCTGACGAGGTGTAGCTGGTGGGCTGGTATAGGTGCAACAAATTATTTTTCTAGACATTCAACAAGACCACATGACAAACGTAACAGGCGATAAAAGCCGTTCGCCCATTCTTTTGTCCATGCCCGCCACTTTGAACTCTCCGACGACCCGCTCCAGTCCATTAACATCGAGGCTCGTCGATATAGCCCCACCACCTCCTCCAACCTTTATGACACACCACACACATCAGAGAAAACAGCTGGTGTAACACTTTATTCTACCCCCCCACCTTCCCTCCTCGTGTGGTGGTTTTCATTAGGGATCCTTTATTGAAGTCAGCCCAGGAATTCCTAATGTACTTCAACTTCTTCGCCACTGCAGTGGCTTAACCAAGTAAACCGTGTAACGATACTCAAGCCGCCAATAGTCCACATGGGCCGCACTCCTCTCTCTCCCCCTCTGAACTCCCTGTGGACTCCATTAAACTAGCAGCTAATAACAGTGAAAGTAATATTTCAATTGGATGCAAGGTTTTATTGATCGAGTTTGAACCAAGTTCTCGTTAAAGTAAACTTGAAGGGAATCTTTTATAAATACCCGAGGACCCTTTTGTTTTACTCAGCGGGCACGATGCATATCAATGAGTGCATGCGAGAAATGGTAAGGATGTTAATGCATTGGTCAGATGTTTGGGAGAAGGTCCGCTGGCCCCTGATTTGTGTTTTATTGCTCCTCTCGTGCTCCTGGCTTGACGTGTCCTGCTCTTTCTCACAAACACACAGTAATTGGATGAGGTCGAGCGGCTATGGGTGGGGTGTGGAAGGCATATTACTGGTGAATATTGTGCGAGTGCGAGCGCACTCGTGTCACATCTAAGCCGACGTGCCTCACACATGTGCACTCAGGCGTGTGATGGTCAGACTTTTAGAGTTAGCATCAAATGGGTAACACGAACACAGGGGTTCCACATCACAAAGCTTTGCCTGGTCATGCACACCAAACAGCCAGACCTGTATTTCACTAGAAAGAGAGGGACCTCTGGGAATAAGTTTCAGTTGACGGTCTTCCATTAAATTTTCAATGCACACCTAATGCTAAGCCAGATGGCTGAGATTCATTCATATATACGTACTACATCAAATACTGTAAAGCTTAGCAGCTCTTTGTGATGCAAATAAGAGTCTGTAGTGAGAATGAGGTCCAAGTGCCCTGCAGGGTACATTAAAATCTAGTAGAAATCTTTTCAGTTCTCAAGAAAAAATGTTCAGAGTTGATGGCACCAGACGGATGTAAGTTGGAAAGAGGACATTTCAGAGAATATTTCCTCGTTTTTGATACTCACACAACGGGTGGTTTGGAGTCTTTGTGTCGATGAAGTCGTTGAAATCCATGAGAAACTCAGTGTTGTTTTTCTTCTTGTCGAGCTTCAAGTCCTTGCAGTACATTCTGTGAGAAGCGAAAGTAATGGAGTAATGTAAGCACAAAAAAAAACTGTGAATCACTGGGTTGAAATTTGGCTCTGTACTGAGTCATAGTCATCAGCAGGGGTTTCTACAAATCTACTTTCAGTTTCACGGACATGATTTAATTCAATTTTGGATTCAAACATTTATTTTTTCGAGCAATGACAGCTACTGTATGCCATAGTTTTCCACCTGCCATTTAACATCGAAAGAAGAAGCAGAAGACACAATAAAACAAGATAAATAAAAAGACACCGAGACTGACTATAAACTGTGGCTATAGGTTTCAGGTGTAATAACGATATTTCACAAGTCAATTGGGAGCAAACTGTTTAAACACAAAAAGAGATGGGAGTCACTTGATGGCAGACGTAATACAATCTTGAGTTTCCTTACTCTTTTTTTCGCATTTTGCGAGGCATGTGTTTAGAAGAACACACGTTTTTCTTTAAACACAAAGAAACATAAATTTGTGATCCAAATAAACATCATGTCATCTTACCTCGGTGCAATAAATGTAAAGCCGTACTCATCGAACTTGTCTGCCAGCAGGCTTTCAGAAACTGGTGGAAGGAATGAAATAGTATGAAATTCCTTCCCCGTGCAGAGTAATATCAGACAGGTTCAAATGAAACTGAAGTAATGACTGTATGCAGATGAGACGGTGCTCGATCGGGCAGAGTGTGAACACCTGTTGAATATTTAACAGTGCAGCAATAAGATAAAAGTGCTACAGGGATCAAAAACTGAAATGAGTTTTTATCTCTCGACGGACTGAGCAGAAAAGACATTAGCAGCGTAGCTCGACATATTCATCATTAACACATCCCTCCTTTCAAAAAAAGTCCTCACATATCTACAAAACTGGACCAACTTAAGTAAAAATTACAGAAATGTAACACTGTAAAGAATACAGTCATACACAAACAGCTAGAAATCAGGTAAAATAAGAAGGACCAGAACAGACTTGGCCAGACATGCTGGGTAACGGACCCACAAGGCTCAAGAACACGAGGATAGAGATGAAAGTAAAGGAAAAAATACTTGCCATTTTTCCCTGGAGTGGAAAAAAATCCCAGCAGAGAGAAAGGGAGCGAACGACAGAATCATCCCCCAGGGAGGAAAAGACGAGAGGGAAAAGAAAGGGGGGGGGAGGAAAGGCAGGGTAAAACCACAGGGGTCAAAGGTGACACAATATTTTATTCACAGAGCGAGTCCTGAATAGAAATATTGGATTCCAAACTAAAGGTTTGAGGCCTTTGGATGTAAATGGAGACAGTGAGCAGAGAGAGGCTTACGATGCGGTCAGATGGTTTTTAAAAGTTGTGATTTAGATGTGCTTTTACCGTTGGTATTAGCATTCTTTTGGTGATATGAGTGGCTGCGCTTCACTGATGTATTTGCATTACAATGCAGCACGCAGGAATATCAACCACAGCTCGTAACCTTAACGCGCCTCTGACATTCTCCAAAGCATGTCGTGTCGACAGTCGATTATACTGTACAGCAACATTTCTCATGACGACATGGGCTACTCCTTGTCCTCTTCGGTGGTCGTGATTGGAAAATAATTGCACCCATGTGCTTTGTCTTTGATATTCGGTCACCACTTACTAATCCAACAAAGTATCTAGTAATGATGGATAGCAGGGAGATTTGGAGAGTGACGACTGCTTATATTTTCTGCTGTTTCGCACGCCTTTTCACACTGATGATGACAGTTTTGCGAATAACTGGATCGCCGCGATATCAAAGGTGTGCGGCTTGATTTCTTCCCAAAACGAGAGCTGCCTTCAGGACGAATCAGTCTCACGCGTAGAGACATGTAAGACAAGAACCAGCACTGACAAATAGATGTGGGAAATGAAGACATGATACATTTTTCTCAAGTTCTCTTGGCTTTGTCTAACACTTACGTCCACCATCTGAGTATGAAAACGATATAAATCGGGCTCCGGTTTCAGGCGAAACCACAGCACTTAAAAACGCTTTTGAGTTTGATTCAGTGACCACAAACAAGTCAAAACTGATGACAAAGCACACAGAAGGACAAACAGAAGAGACGAGGCTCAGTGTGTTACCAGGGATCCTGTCTTTCATTAGCATTTGTTTAACAAGGCTGTTAAAAAGTGAGTCAAAAAAGAGAAAACTAAAGAAAACAAAACAGAAAACACACTACTCATGTTTTGGGCGCACACTCACAGCTTTCTCCTTTATGGCTTCACCTTTAAATAATGCAAACATCCTGTCCCTCCCGCTACAGCGAGTTAGTGCCAAAACCACATCTGAGGGGCCGTTGGAACAGGTGGGGGGTTAAATACATACATGCGCACGCAGACGTACACACACACACACACACACCATCTGCGACACACTGTGTGGGCGCGCGTTGCATGCGAAGCGCTGCTTCTCAGAGCAGATGCCAGCTTGATTCAGCGTAACTGAATGGTCATTGTTAATCAGAAGCCGCTAAATGAAGAAAAAACAGAAAACAAAATGCTTCTGTGCTCTGGAGTCTGGAACGCCATATATGACGATTATGACGAAAGTTAGGGGCGCAGTTACATCCAAAGTCTGCTGGTGGTGCGAGCATAAGGGGACGCGGGGGGTGTGAGGTAAATCACAGGAGGAGAATACTTGCCCAAAAAGGCTGCAGGGGGTCCAACAACACCAGGAATGGTCAAGAGTTGAGGAGGAGGACGGGAGAAACAGGAGGAGGGAGGAGGGATAAAAGGGTGAGGAGAGGAAAGAGGGAATTGGGAAAGAGAGCGGTAAAGACAAAAAGAAGCCAACAGGGTTACGCAATATTTTATTCAAATGGACGTTGAATAAGAATATTGTACAGAGAAGTACAAAACACTTAGAGATAGAGTAAGTTACCACTGAAGATACAGGCTGTGTTTAAGGAATAATGTATGTGTGTGTGGCTGTTGGTTTTGGCTGTTGCAGGCCTCTAATAAGCCCATCCAAACCTCTTATTTGGACTATATGAAATGACTGGACAGGCTCCTAGAGTGAGTAAGCAGCAGCGGCAGTGACAGACTGTCGATCAGCCAAAAACTTAGTAACACAAAGCACACCGCCCCTGAGATTGGGCTCAGGGACGGTGTGCTTTGTGGTATTGTTAGGGTGACGTGTTTGTGATGGCGATTTTGCTCGTGGGGTAGTTCTGGAGGTGTGGCCCTGAAGGGAACTTTCAAAATGTAGACATCTTTTGCTGGTTTCTACAATCTTACCAATCCCAGCTTTAACACTTGGTTTTGGTTAAGCTTTCCATGTATAATATCAGTTGCAATCTTTATACACTTTCACTTTTTATTTTTTTCCCCAACTAGTTAAAAATCCATTGCTTGACATTCATATCACACTGCGGGAGTCAACTTGCATTTTGTTAGCTTCACATTGTTATTTGCTCTCTCTGTTAGTCAGCTGAGAAGGGCAAAACCAACAAAATTCACATTGTTTCATTGAAATATGATGCATTTCTCACAAAGTTGCACATGAACTCTGCTGCCCGGCCACAACCTAAACCGGGCAAACAGTTTCCAAACTGCCCTTAATGAAACTGCAAGAAAAATGAAGGCGATGAAATGTTCTCAGTGATGGATTATCAATGTCAAGCAAGCTGCCTTAAGGTGCGAAATTTCAAGGTATGATATGCATCGGGAAATGGTTGGTATTAATGTAAAGCTGTGTTAGGCAGATACACAACCGTGCGTTTGGCTGTCTAGGCCAACTCGATGGGCGTCACGAAATCACAGAAATGTCACAAAAGGCCCACACGGACGGGCAAACATGGAGCCAGAGGGACGGACTCTAACAAGGGACGGCTCCATCTTAATTGAAGTGAACACACACACACACACACACACACACACACACACACACACACACA
>CAEMYA010000162.1:2094355-2112304 GCA_903131615.1 Diplodus sargus | reverse complement strand
CACACGCTCAAACATAAACACACACAGCGAGGAGCTGTAAATGAACTGATGAGTGCTATATGTGTGAAAGTGGACACTGGAGCCGGTCGTCCCGCTGTCTGGCGACAAAAACTTTGAACAGCACCACAACTGAGGGTGTGTGTTGCCATAGAGACAAGGAGAGGGCATGCAGGGGTGGCGTAGATTTCTTTTTTTTTTGGGACGGGGTGTGTATGTACATGGGGCACTATAAGTGATGGACAGGAACCATAAGCTGAGGCAGGAGTGTTTCTCAGCCTTACATGGAGAGCAAAATACTGTCACTGGGGAACATTAGCAGTCATTTTCCAACCAGGATCGTTTGTCTTGCGTGTGCATAAATGGAGGGTGAACGTTCCTGAGTGGAAAATGGAACGGGAGATTGAACTGATTTAGATGCCACTTACATTTCGCCTGGGTGATTGTGTCGCCGATTTTAGCCGCGATGTAATGCATACTGTAGTCGGGGAGGACCAGGGCCAGGCTGAGAGAGGACACACATACGATCAGAAAAACACAAAAGCTCATCACAGCATTGCATTTTTGTACTGACATGTTGTGTTTTTGCAAAACGTGGAGACACTTTTCTATCAAGTAAGCATTTAGAAGGTAACTGGAGCACTGCTGCATATGTGAAAACACTGTAGTATGAAACTTTTTGTGGCTCCAGAGGAAGCTGCATGTAATCTGATAAATAGCCTCCAGTGATTTCACCCAGTGGCTAAATTGCATTGTGGGTAATGTTGGCTCCAGGATTTGAAAAGCTGTCCGCTGGTCTAACACTGCACTTTTATAACACTGTTTGATTCACTGTGGAGCTTTTTAAAAACAAATGATCACAAGCGATACAGCAGAAACCTGGTGTCTACAATACCTATATAATAATCCAGCCACTGAGAGACATTACTGGAGGCAATTTAAAGATTACATGTGGCTTTTCCTGGAGCCACAAAAGACATTATACTACTTAATATTTCACATAACATATGCAGCAGTACTCTCAAAGACCTGGAACGCAGTGTAATGTGAAAAAACACACAATAAAAACATTGCATCCACCCTTACTAATCATTACAGTTCCAAAGAACAATCTGTCAGTAAGTCCTGCTAAACATTTCTTAGCAGGAGTTTGAAATTTCCAAATCGTACACACAAGTTCTATATTTTTGCCTGGACTGTGTCCTGAACTTAACACCATCCTCCTGCTCCAGTCCCAACGAGAACAAAATGCTTTTCTTTACGTTATTATGAGGAGCATTTTTCAAAGCATCTGGATTTGCTCTACGTCTGGACTGAAGTTTGCTAAGAAAGCATTTCACACATGCGATGGATTAATCACTTCATTGCGATATTTACCTGTAGTCTGTCCCCTTCACTGGTGCAAAGGTGTACGTCCTCTTACCTACGTCAATGTAACGCTTTGAGGGGCGACAGTTTGGTCAGTACATGTTGCATTTTCTGAACAAATGTGTTTATAACCAACAACATCCTCCGAGTATAAAATTACCTCGTCTTGGGATTTCACCAGAGTATCTATCGTGTAACTTCCTGTTTGACCGTCGATCATTTTGCTCCTTATCTGTGGACCAAATCATTATGAATGGTTGAATCAATTCATTCATTTAAAAACAAAAAATAGAAATCAGTCATGCTACAGTCGAAAAGTCCCAGTGCTATTGATTTGTATATGAGCTCATGGGATCACGAGAGTTGAAGCGATCTATTTTCCAAACCTCCACTTTGATGTCGTTCTCCAGCTCTGCATCCAGGAAGTCCAGTGTTACCGGGTCAGCAAACTCTAAAGTCTATGTGGAAGAGCAGGCAATTAGTCTGTGGTGACACTATTATTCAGAATAACTTCAGAATTTGTGGGCTTTGAGCACAAAGCCCAGAGACATATTGGGCAGCAGACCTTACTAATCGATCTTCTGTTTCCAGAAAACAGTTTTTTGTTTTTTTTCCCTGTCTGTGAAAAGGGAACTAATTGCGGACTAATTTATCTGTTGTTGCTGACATTTGAACATTGTAATCATCTGTGACCAATCTGTGCATGTGTTATTTACAAGAAGAGCGCATATCTCAGGGGTCAACGAGAAACATCTTGTTGTGTTTCAACAAACATCGTGCCGGAGCCATCAGGACATTTTTGAAAAAAAAAACTTAAATGTCGGCCAAGCGATACAAACAAAGTCAGTGTGGTAATTCAGGATAACATTGGGTCTGTAGCAGAGGGGCTTGCAGATACAATGCCAGTTTTATACTAAAACCATACTTTCTATGCGGGACAACCAAGATATCAAATCTCCCTGCAAATATTTTGTAAAATGTGACAATGGGTTGGTAAACGTCGGCAGTAAGCAATCGGAAACTCCTTTGACGATCAGGAATGTCATGTTTTTATCAACTATTATTCATGTGCAACTAATGTTTTAACAAAGTAACAGATATTTGGAGCGACTTCAATTTTGACTTCCTTGAGAAAAAAAGAAAAAAAAAGTCTTGTTGCTCTGAATTAGATCCTTGCGATTTGACCCACCAGCGGCTGGAGATTAGGGTGGAGCAACACGTATCCGTTGGGGTCGATGGCGAAGTAGTAGCCGTTTGGTCCAAACTGCAGAGGAAAAAAAAAGGGAACAGAGATGAAGATATCTGGACCGCTGGTACGAAATATGGCATCTGCTGTATGAATAAGGCCGGCTTCTCTACGCAGTGTGTAGCTCTTACAGTGAAACGAGGCGTCAGTCTCTTGATATCTTCCAGGGACACATCAATGGCCATGACCCCCAAGATGAGCTGGTTTTGATATTTTGGAGCTTTCTGAAAGAAACCCAAAAGGGGAAAGAGAGCCACTGTGAGACCAGCAGAGGAGTGTAGCTGACAACGTTATACTGCAACTCCACAACATCTCAGAGACCGATACTGTCTCTCCATCCACAAGAACATTTTAGCTCCATTTTAGAAATAATCTCTAACACACACCTTAATACGCATATCACATGGACATTGATGTATGCTGGTCTGTTTGTGTCTATCTAATTATAATGTTAGAGAATATAACACCCATTCCGACACCGCACAAACTTAAACACTCCAGTATCATAACAAATACTCTTTTGAGTGACCTGTAAAGCCATTTACCTGAGTACAGAAGACGTAAAACGTGTAGAAAAAGCTTAATTTTAATATAATAAATGTGTACATTTGGATGGAGCCTTAGTCATTGTATGGCCTGACATGTACATGTGCATTTTTTTGTGAGCTGGTACACTGTTTTTTATACTCTGTCCTGTCTATTTGTTTGCTTTTGTTGTTTGCCATGTTCTGTGTTGTGAAAAGGAACATTCCATAGATAAAATACTTTTTAAAAAGAGTATGAAGCATTAACAATTCAAAACACAACAAAAAACATACTCATAATGCTATTATTAACACTTATATAACCTCATTAATGTGACTAACAACTTATAAGGCCTTATATGGGCGTTATTATCTATTAACTAATACTTTCTAATAAAAACTAATACTTTCTAAAAACCCTCTTGGATTAGCCAGATAATTCACTGTCAGATTAGTCAAAATAAAACATCATCGGCAGGGACTACTACCTTACGGCACAATAAATACTTTTACTTTACATTTTAAAGTAAGTTTAGCCAACAGAACTTACATACTTAAGGTTTTGGCTGCAGGGCTTGTATCTTTAGTGGACTATTTTCACAGAGTTGTAGGTGCTTTTACATGAGCAATGGGTCTGAGTACTTCTTACACCACTGTGTAGGAGCCTAGTATGAGTTCTGTTGTTCTTTCTGGATGAGTCAAGTCCCTCTGTGCATTCTGAATGATTTCAAGGAAATGGGGTGCAATAGAAATCTGGACAGTCTCATTCCCAAAAGCTTTACATGCCGCCATGAGTCACTGACAAGGCATTTCCAGCCGTCGTACTCAGCCGTAGCAGAAGGTAACCCCTCGTCCTTCGAGATAGACATGTAAACTCATCTTGAAGCACTTAGCTACCGGATCATTTGTCTCCCCGCTCTGCAGGTTTGATCTCTTTTTGATATTTGCTTTATGACGTCCCAGATCCTCTTCCTGTGGGGGCACGTGGGAGAGCTTTGAGGGACCTCAGCTTCGACAAAGGATATAAGGGAGACCCACAAGAAAGAGGGGGATAAAAGTAAAGGATGGGACGATAATTAAGATTATTCATGTCGCATGTTTATTTTTTTAGTCTGGTAAACATTATGGCGTGTCACGAAACCCCAGACCTCAATTCTCTCAAGGGGTCAAAGTACATTTATTCAGTCAGTCAACTGCAAACTAGACGGATGCGAAAGATGATGAGTCAACAAACTGACATACAATTTAAGAATTATTATGCAGTTCATTAAATTTTGCCTTTAAGTAAATAAGAACCAACCTTTGTGCCCATGCCTGTCTTGTTGAAGACTGGCAGAGTTCCAGTGATCACCAGGCCGAGCTCCTAGAGAGACCAGATACACAACACATTGAATAAACATGAGGTCATCAAAAAGTGTTCGTGGCCTAAATCAACAGAATATATCATGGTGTGTCATCCTTTTTTACGTGATTCCTCAGGTAAAGGGATCAAACTTAATTGGTGCTATATGTAAGAATTGGCCACTCGTCAAATTCCTCCAAACAGATAGGGGGCAGCATATCACCAGAACAAAACAAGGAAATGCACTTTCCTCAACTTAGCAAACACAATAAGGCGGTCAGTAACAATATACACTCAGGCTACATATAAAGGTTATTGCTAAATTACATATTAGCAGCTGTTTAGAAGAAACAGCGTCAAACATGACATTGTTTCTCGGCAAGAGCTTCCTCCAGCAGTGAAAAGCAACACTTATGTGATCGTAAACAATTTCACAACAGCTTGAGAACGTTTGGCACGACAGTAGAAGGCAAACCCCGACGCCAATATCAACAGCCACGTCAACTGTCAACAAGGAGAGGAATTTTCCTCTTGTACAAAATCCTTAAATTTTGTGAGTTGTTGAGTTGGGAGAACCTTCTTAAACTTTCTGAAAAAGGTGCACAATTAGGCTAGCACTAGGAGCCTGGAGCAATAGAGAAGTGTTGGCGTTTTGGATCAAGGCTAGCCAGTTAGCATGCTAACTTCAGTAGATACCTCTGCAACACAATACATAGACACTCCTTCTTCTTCTTCACCACATTCTGTTGATAATTTTAGCTCATTTTTGAATGTTTATGACTAAAATTCTTACATAATAATAATAATAATAATAATAATAATAATATATTAATTTGTAAAGCACTTTACTTAAAAAAGTCTCAAAGCAACGCAAATATCGATGTCCTACACATAATGTCTACATATTTCTTCACTCTGTTGATATTTTGTGTATATTTTTGAATGTTTTATGTAGGTGTAGGTAGGTCCAACACTGAACCCACACACGGGTGTCATTGGGTCATTAGAAAACCGAAATTAAGATGTTTTTTCCCGTAACAAAAGGCAGAGACATTTCTGAGTTTGACCAGGTCACTACAGTCACAAGTTGACAGCGTCTTATCAGTAAACGGATGACAATATCCACACCATTTGGCTCAGTTTACCAGACTGCTTCCTTATCTACACTGTCGCCTAAATGTTAATCTCCACAGAATCATAATCATCACAAAAAAAAAAAAACCGACTGATGCAACATTTTTAGAAGTAAAGTTCATCTGTCATCTCACAAACACTGCTGGAAGAGAGTTGAAGCTGAGTTTACCGGGATGACAAACAACAAATGCTGCAGATAATCGAACGCGACTTATCGCAAATTCTTCATCTGACAGAAAACAGATTTCTTCTCATTCTCGCAGAACTTTGACTACGAATGCCAGTCTTTTTCCCACACTTGTCACGCGTCTGTCTTTATATAAATGTGTGTGCAACGTAACGCACCAGTGCGTCCAGGTAGACGTTGGTCCACTGAACCTGCTTGGCCTTCCTGCTTTCCTTAACCATGGGCCTGCCCAGAACATCCAGGTACTCCTGCGGTAACAGGAACAGAGGAGGGTTTCAGTTTGAATGTTATACATGCACTTCAACCATTCCACCACAAGAGGGCACAACACACAGCTTGTTCAGTAAGCCATGGGCTCATGTGCTGAGATGTGGTGGTGCTGTATGGGTGAAGTTCAGTTTACCTGAGTGTTGATCCTGGTAGCACCTATAGACGGAATCTCATAGTAGTAGCCTGAGGCGAAGACATATCACAAGGAAAAATCAGCCCCCGATAATCCAACATGTCCCCCCCAAAAATGAATAAATTACAGTAATTTTAATAAAAGTAATTTGTTACTTCTACCCCTGCTTGAATGAAACCTCGTACCTTTGTTAGTGCAGGCCATCCACTGTATCGGCCCTTTGTCGTAGTTGTGCTGACCGACTGAAAATGTAAAGATGCGCACCTGTGAGGAAGAGAACATAAGTAAGCAAACAGATATGTAAAAAAAATAAATAAAATAAGACTGCTGTACTCTACTATCTGAATATATCCTACCGCTTGATTAGGATTGTATAGTTTGAAGATCTCCTCCGCCTTCTCCTCTCCTCCGTCAGTGAAGAGCATGATGATCTTGTTGCAGTTCGCCCGCGCCACATTTGTCTAAGTCATAGGAAAGCACATTTTTTAATCTGAGGAGACTGAACGACACCTGGCTGAAGAAGTCCGTTGCAAGGGGGAAAAACATGAACTCCTGCACTGATCTGTAGTGTCCAAAAACATCCAGAAGAGGTCGACACATACTCACTCTTCAGTAGAAACACCACCAGGATTGAGTTGCCAGTGTGTTCTCTGCTCCATCATTATTATTTTTTTTTCATAATTTAATGAAATTGATAAAGTAAATGAGCATAAATTATATCAGACTGTTGAATAGGTTTCTTCAAGCCTCTGGGTCAGTCTGCATATCTTCAGGGAGCATTAAACACAACAGATTGACGGCGATATCCTCAACGTTACCATCCCTGCACACACACTCCTACGCCCTTATGTTAAGTCAAACAGTCCGCCACGCGTGCCCACGCCGACACTTTACCTGTGCGAGCTGCTTGAACGCCATTTCGAAGCCTGCTTTGTAGTTGGTGATGCCCTTGGCGGTGATTTTGTTCACATCCGCTTTCAGCTTATTCTTGTTGCGGACGTTGGCCTGCACCAGGTTCTGAAAGCACGACGCGTTATTGGCGCCCTCGTTGAACTGGAAGGGGAAGAGGGAAGGAGGGATGATGGGAAGTGGAGGGAAGGCACTTGCACATATTTCCTCTGTTAAATATGTGGCCCGGTTTCCCTTCGTTATGGAGTCATGCAGTGGCCCTAAACATATAGGATGCACTCTAAATAAGGTGTTTAAAGAGAGATTAAATTGATTCCATTTGAGATCACAAAGTAAATCGACTACTTTAACAACACTTTAACTTCTTGGGCTTTGCTGATGCAAAACTCAGTCGTGTGTTAAATGAAATCAGTTCTTAATCAAATCTGTACAGACCGAAGGGAGCTGTAGGAGCAGAAGGAAGGATTGGCAGGAGAGCAGGTAGGGATGTGAAAACAGTGACATAAGGAGGTAAAAAAACAAAACAAAAGAAACAACAGCAAAGCTTGATTATGGAAGAATTACGCAGTAGAGACAGAAACCACTGGTAACTAGTTAAGGTACATTTACACAGCTCTACATTTAAAATATCCTCGGATTAATATCGGTGAATAGTTAATGTGGAGGAACAGATGGGACCCGGTTACACACAAATATAATCCTATACACACACACACAGCATCTATGGAGGACTGGGACACGGCTCATTAATACCCAGCATCTGTTTTGGCCTTGACTGCAATCATGAGCATGTTCAAAACACACACAGTCTGAAACGTGTGCACATACACACACACACACACACACACACACACACACACAAGAGGTTCACAAATATCGCCTTTACCATCTTGCTACTTAAGTTTTGATTTCTGCCCATACTCATCACTGATCCAAAGCACAATTTGGTTTGTCTTTAAAGGGCAACTCTGCCAACTCTTTACACATTAAAGTGTGTTTACAATGTTGGGGTGTACTACTGCATATGAAGGAAAGTAGTTTAAAGTCAATTTTTTTGCCTCCAAAGTTATCTACATGTAAACTAATAAACTTCCTCCAGTGATCTCACTGAGTGGAAAAGTTGCAATGTGGGTAATGTAGGCACGCTGCACTCCTAGATCAGTGTTGGACTCATTACGGACAGCTTAACGACAAATCACCACAACCAATACAGCAGAACGAGAGATATCACTTTTTTTGTTTAATTCCAGGCCTACATTACCCACAATGCAACTCAGCCACTGAGTGACATCACTGGAGGCAATTTATCAGATTACATGCTGCCTCCTCTGGAGCCACAAAAGGCCTTATTACACTACTTTCTTCACATATGCAGTGGCACTCCCCAGACCTGTGGACACACCTTAATGTGTAAAATTGGTGGAGTTACCCTTTAATAGCATTCAGCTCAGATCCGCATAGGTGCTACACCTTCCTGCAGAGATCATCTAAAAGTTTAAGGGGAATTCTCAAGCTGAAAACAAAGATCTGACATAAAATGTGGAAATATGGGTGTCAAAATGATAGAAGAAGCACCAGAAAGAGACTCCAGCTTCGTCGTCCCTGAATACAATGACGAGGGCAACTACAAAGACGAGTCATTTTCATTTGACAGCGAGTGTTGTCAGCTTATAAAAGACAACCAGCACTTTTAACTGTAACAGAAGCAAAGTAGTCCATATATTCGGGGTGCAGGCGCAAGAATTAATGTTTAATTGGAACAAAAAATAAAAAGATCACAGTGGTTAATAATCTCCGTTCAACCGAAATGATACATGATAAGAAGGAGCACAAAATCCAGGATCTACAAGCGAGGGCCATGTGTCACCTCTTTGCTTCTTTTATTTCTCTATCTGCATGGGTTTATGTTGCTGGAACGCCAGAGGAGCTCACGATAACCGTTTCCAGCTACTCAACATGTTGGCGGACGTTTCAGGGCAAATACTGCCAAGACATTCGTCCTCTTAACAGACGCACGCCTACACACACACACACACACACACACACGCTAACATAACCACGGTGAGTTAGAACTTCATCTAACTCATAAAACACATCTTAAAAATATCTCAGACACAGTAATAAAAGCCCAGCGGAGCAGCATACTGTATGTGGCATCCATATGTCCTTTCCAGAGCAAAACGTAGACATTGCTGATATACATTCACTCTGAAAATACACAGAAACGTGTCATCCTGGAGGGATCTGGCCAGAAATACATGAAACCACACACGACACAACCCAATCGCTTGAATAACACTATTTGATTTTGAAAGGTCATCGCAGATGTTACCTTCAAAAGGCTTCTGGAAGGCCCATAAACTGAGCCGGACCCCATCAATATATTTATTACGCTGCTGCCTGATTTCATTAACTTCAAAAGCCCGATCACTTAGCTGATTTGAAAGCTCCAAACAAAAACATAAACCACCGCTTTATTAAGGAAAGTGAAAGAAAATTTAATTAATGGTTCGTTTGGAAAAGTTCGAAGTGATTTATGTCCCCTCCCGTTGGGAAGAAGGACAGAAAGGAGGTAAATAAAGATTAAGGGGGAGATTTGGGAGAGCGCAGTCACATCCTGTGCCAAAGAAGCGAGCGACTGGAGCGAGACATTTTTTTGCAGCCGGATGCCCACCTGCATGCTACAGGTTTGAAAATGCTTTCTAATAAGAAAAACCACAGGACGGCTGTTTGTGCGTTAAATATGAAGCTATATCCAGCAGCCAGTTATCTTAGCTTAGCATAAAGGCTAATAACAGGGAGAATGAGGTATTCTGTTATCATCCAGCTCTTGGCAATAATGTGAAGAGGTTTTCAACTGCTGCTCAAAGTCCTTCTTGTTCTACAAGTGCGAGGTTGCCGGGACCGGATGAGGCGAAGAGGAGGCTGGTTGTGCACACGTTACGTAGGTTCAGTGCCACGGTAGTTTAAGAAAAGCGAGGCGAGACATAAAAGATGAGAAATGTAAAATACAAGGGAAACTGTCAATGTCAAATTTCTGTTTCTCATTTACTGGAATTGACTGTCGGCTCCTTCTGGCAGCACGTTATTGTTGTCCGTGATCGCCCAGTTGACCTCTCCTTTTAACAGCGGCGGGGGACTTTTAATTCAGTTATACACTGAAGGAATGTTATTTTGTTCTTGTGCAATCTAATTTCCCAGAGAAGGCACGAATGTTATCTACTGAGAGGGTGATGCAAGGACATTTCTGGCAGCAGGAGTCATCTCGTTTTCATTACTGTCAATGTGTTTGAGAATTGTTCTCCTCTGTCCAATCAGATTACAAAAAAAAAAACCAAAACCTTCTGTTGCATTCAATGAAAACATGAAAACAAATGGCTAATTTGGAAGTGGTTAAAGTCTCACTTCATTTCACCTGAGACACAAAAAGTGTGTTTCAACAGGTCTTGCATAGCCAGACTCCACCAAAACAATAGCTTAACGTTTGTCATTGGCAATAAATGCATAGAGTACTTGATTGATGCGTAGAAGGGGATAAGGGGACGAAACTGACAGTGCAGGAGCAATGTTGACTGATAATTTTGTCATCTTTGGCCTTTTGGCCCGTTTTGTCAAACTGTGGCACCCTGCTTAACCAAACAGGACGTCGCCATTTTTGTTATTGTCAAGCTTGTCTGACCTAGTGACTATAACTGAAGGGGGCGGGACATAGGACTGGTCAACTGTCATTCTGGCATAGGCTGTAAAACAATCAGGCTTTGTTTACATTTCTTTAAACCAATCATAATCATATTGGGTGGCGCTAAGCACAGCATGGGGCGACGGCAGCTCTGTTGTTAGCATTGGGAGTTGTTGTCATTTCATGTAGCCACAGGGACGAGGGGGGGAATAACGCCTGAGTCTGGCGCCCTGCGACAGGATACATCCAGTAAATAAAACTAGCTACGCCCTCTAAGTGACAGACAGCAGCGTTTGGTGTTGGCTCAAAATCAAGTTAGAGTGGCGCGCTACACATTTCAGCCCTGGAGAAAATGTCCAGTGTGACTGCCTCCAATACGTCTTCTGGAGTACTCACAATTTCCTCCAAAAGAGTTCAATAACCACTGGAAACCAGTAGGATTTTTCTTTCCGCGGCTAATATTGCTCGGGAGCACAAATATGCCCCTCGGCAGCCTGCTACTGAGCTTTAAATGATGATGGATGAATATTTCCCCAATCCCCCCCATGTCAGTAACTCCTTTGATGCCTCAGATTCCTAGGGGCTTTTTCCATAACCACGCCACTGATTCAAAGTGTGGGTCATAAATAAAGCACACAATCATTCGTCAAACTCTTCTTGTGGCACTTCAAGGGTTTCGCTCAAGCTGTGTCATCTGTTCGCTCTATTAGCCACACATACTCGGATACGACTGTGATGCTCTTGAGACATGCACCGCTACATAAGCATGCTACAATAAAGATTCATCCATGTGCAGGACATTAAGTCACTCAAAAGGTCACTGCCATGTTATAACGGTGACGCAAACAACAGCCAGGCCACAAATAACTGTTTGTCCACATTAACATTCAGCAACGTGTGCACCTGCAAATGCAATACATAAAAACAAATACGTACGCCGTAACTTCAGGTGATATGGAGTTGAGTATTTCAACATTAAATATAATTTTAGGTGTTCCTCACTGGTGATTCAAATGAAAGCATGAGCCCGGTGAATACTCACGAAGAGCACGTTGACGAAGTCGTCGTCGGAGAGCGTCTCCAGCATTTTGCCGACGGACTGTCGGATGAGTTTGAGGGTGAGGCCCGACACGCTGCCACTCCTGCAGTTTCCAACAAAGATGTGTTTTACAACAAAAATAAATATCACAGTATTAAAAAAAGTAAGAAAAAGAAGAAGGTTTAAGTGGACATTAAAATCGTACTGAAATTGAAATAATTGGAGCGTTTCAGGCGATTTCCTGGGAGTTTATGCCTTCCCCAGCCAAAGAATGAAATGGATAAATAGATGGATTAATAAACCTTGCCCTTTGATTTTTTTTTTTTTTTTTCTAGTGTGTGTGTGTACAAGACAACTGGACGTTTTGCTCGATCAATGCGCTGAAAAACAGGGTCAGTCGCAACTGTCACTGCCGTCTTTAAAGCCTTTGCTGCCTGCAGGGCAAAAAGCCTATTCGTGAGCTATAAGCAGAGATATCACATGCCATCATCATGTCTCTGCCTCAGCTAATGACCTGTACACAAACTGCTAGTATAAAATGAATAAAACAACTAGAAAATGCATTTGCTGCTGAAAATGCAGCGAGCGTGCTGAAATGCCCAATGCTAGAAATGCAGAAATTGCCTCATACTGCTTTACCAAAAGCCAGGATTTGAACTTGTGATCATCAGCATTGTCAAGGCTCCTTTAATAGTTTTCTATATTACACGAGATAACCTAGCTGATCAATAAATACACCTCTTACTTGATTCCTGCAGGTGAAAGAGAAAGAATAGGACAGACTGGATAAAACGTTCTTTTCATCAGTGCTTTAAATGTCTAACAAGCCTCATCAGTCCTCCGTCTGCCAATTACCGGAGCTGTGTTAGGAGTGGACTGCAAGTGGACAAATTCAGTTTTTCATTCATCACAGAGCGTTGTCATCTAGCCCTGCTGCTGTTGCCAAGTGTGCCATTTGTCATGACACACCACCTGAAAAAAGAATCCAGACGAAACACCCATGCGCACGATCACGTGTTCGTGCATGCAGCATGTTTCGTGTACTATGGCTCCAGTGGTTGTGATCATGTAAAAATGCAATTAGAGAGGCTTTAAAAGGCTTGTGCAGACCTGATGTTCATCTTTAAAAACATGTCACCAATACATATTTTCGATTAAAACGAAACAAGCTAAGTCATTTCCTAAAAAAGCTGGGCACTGTGGGTTTCAGCAAGAGTCATTGGTGTATTTGTTGGGGACTACTGATACACTTCTACTTGTGTTAAAGTGCGTATTTCTCGATATATGACAGGCTTTGTCAACACAGGCAACACTTGTCACTGATATGAATTCAGTGATGATTTTGCCCTTTTCCAACAACTGTATTGACATGAATACAAATATTGGATTCTGCCAGTCTTACGTTTTAAGTTTCTCTCCCATAACTTTCCTCTTCTTATGGAATCACTGACTGTATATAGACTGGCAACGTGACCTGAAGCCAGAACATTTCGATCGCCCCCTAGTGGCTGGCTGCGGTATCAGCATTAACTCTTTCCTCCTCCATGTGAGCAGGCAGGACAAATAATATTTTACCAAAGATGGCGTCATCATTTAAGGTAGTTCTCATCGTGTTAATGAATGTTCAAAGGTGTATTTTTCAAAAGTTTGGTTTTTAATTGGATGATATAAATTGGGGAAGTGATGTCATGATTGACAGCTGAGGCCTGCTTGTGCTCGATCGGATTTTGCAGACATGATCGGGGATATTTTCGCTTCATTTTTGTACAGTTGGAGGAAGTGGAGACACACTGTGCATCTCGATGTATATCAGTGTACACAAGAAACTATTTGACACTACTTAATGAGATGTAAACTCTGAACCTGTGGATTCATACTTCTCCTCCCTTTAGATCTGCAGATGTGCATAAACATCCACATGTCAGTTTTGTAAAGGACACCGTGAAATCAGAAAATTGTGCGATTCTTAAAAAACGATCCGATCAAACTGCTGTCATGACACATATCACTTCAGAATCTTCTCTGAATATCTCATCTCTTCCAAACCCCTTAAACCTTTAAGGCGAAAATCACAAGAAGAAAACAAGTGGACTGGAACTGATGAAGTTGCTCAACACACTCTGACTGCTTTTTGTTCATCAGTGTCACACGAGTGGCGGGCACGTCGCTGCAGCGCCCAGCGGGGTGAGGACGGTTCTCAGAGCTAGCATCAGGGCCTTCTGACACGCAAAAAGCAAATAAAATCTGACTGTAACAGATGAATCACAGGGTTGTCACTCACGCATCCACCAGGATCAGCATGTCCTTGGGTGACGCTGCCCCCTGAATGTACCTGGTGAGTAATCACAGACACACACACAAAGGTTTTGGATATTGAGCAGCATAAAGAATTTACAAGTAACCCACAGACACACAGGCAATTATCATAATCCTTCTCTGATCTAATTTATAAGGAATCAACACAACACAACACAAAAATCGGCACACAAAACAGTTATGAGACTATTTTTCAGCCTCATTACTCTGATCCCTTGCAGAGCGAGTGAACAAATATCACTTTCTATCATCTGAATTCGAAATCAATCAGACCTTTGTATTCTCTCGTTAGCCCCCGTCTCCCGTTTCTTTAATAAACAAACAATTGCGCATCATTGTTCAGAGTTTGAGCGCTAAGTAGCTGATGGGGCTTTTGAGGCCGATTAAATTCAATAACACAGTTAAAAGAATATTGGTGGCTTCCAGCCGGATTCTAATCATTTTTAGGAGACTAATGAAGCTTTTGTGTTGGTACCCTTTGATCTGCGGCGGCTTCATCATCACAGCGCTCTGATGTGTTTGTTTGAGTGGGTTTTTCCGACTTTGTTCACAGCCCTAGATCTGATCGCTTTAAACTGGCCGTGTGTCCAGTGCGCAATCATGCTTATGCAACATGCAAATACAGCTTGCTGCAAATGAATGTTTTAATATCATAACATTTACGCAGGTAGATCGGATGAGCCCATGTGTCTGCCCTTGACAAAACACTAGACAGAGGACTTACAGTGGAATGATTAGAGACACAGAAACAAGACTCACCACGGTCGTCTGCGCACGTCGTAGAGGTCGATCTTGTTGGGTAAATTGCTTGAGTTAGTCCAAGGGGATGCTGGGATTTGGCAGAAGGGGGGAAAAAGAATAGTATGCTCACCTCACAATTTGCTTGTGTTTAAGGCATTTTGGGAGATATGCTTCATGTGTGGTCTGGCTAAGAGTTGGATGAGAAGGTCCACATGGTTCTGATTTTGACCCATAATGTGATAAGGGTTAGCTTAGCATAGCATGAAGTTGAAACAGCTGGAAACAGCTAGCCTGGCTCATTTGTTTAACCTAATAGTTGGCATTTAATAATACTTTACTTTTAGAGCCAGGCTAGCTGTGTCCCAAATAGATGCACTCTAAATGCTAAGCTAGGCTAACTGCCAACTACTGCTAGCTTGATATTTAGCACGCAGAATTCCCCAAAGATGTCGACCTATTCCTTTAATGCAGTCTCATACAGATGATGATGAGTTGAGACTTTTGTGGTGACAAAAACAGTCGAAGACTTTGAGAAAGAACTTTATGGGAGTTAAAATGCTCGTTGCCAAATGTCTGAGCGCCCCTAGTGGCGACTGGGCTGCTCACCTGGGTAGTACCGTGCCAATCCGGTGGCGGAGCCGAACACCTGCCAGAGGAGTGACGGATCTTCCTCTTTGTTTTTCCGGAAAACATCCTCCAAGGCCTCTGTCCAATTTAGCTCATTCAAAATGATGGTGGCTGGAACACACACACACACACACACACACACACATACACAGACACAGATAAAATGAGTCACACTGTATCTGCACAGAAGTACAGAATCATAAAAATCACACAAGCACAAAATGTCAAGGCTTTTCAAAAACCATTTACTCGGAAAAAGCTATTCTGAAGAAGGAGAAACTGTGCTTGAAGGTCTAAGACACACATGCACGCGCGCACAGACACACCCACACACACACACACAGACATATTTGCCAGTATTAGGCTACTGACATTGACGGCTAAGAGGAAGCTTCCTCACTGATATTGAAACTGACGACAATCTGCCGTGATGAGACATCTCCATTTCTTTTACTCTTTTGCACGTTTGCTCTCAAAACACACGACAAAATGTTCAGAAAAAAATAGGAAGGAGGCAAAAACAGAATTATTCAGTTTGATATATCTGGAAATGAGACAAAATCATCTACCGGGAACTCAGGGGGCCGACGTACAGTAAACGTTCTGTTTACCTGTTTGTCTGCAGGAGCTCTTACTGGCTTAATGCTCTGACAATCTAGTTTGATCGAAAAAGGCAGCGCTCTGCCTGGGAGAGTGGGCTGCATGTCAAAGCGCTGCTGTGCATGACTCATACTCGCCTGTGTGTGTGTGTGTGCGCGCGCGTGTGTGTCTAGTTCCCCCCATCAATTTGTGTGCGTGCTTTTGTTAGAGCAACCAGATTAAACGCACAACAAGCCACGGCAACAACCCGGGCCGCGGCAGGAGGTCTGGGGGGTTTTGCTGAGGAGCCGTTTGTGACAGACGACTCGGAGCTGTGTGGTCGAAAGTGAGTTACGGCGAGTTAGTGCGAGGCACCTGTACTCGTAACGCAGTTAGAGAATTAAATTGACAACTCAGCAGGAAGAGGAGAGAGAGAAGAGACGGAGGGAAGCTCGGAGTGAGCGAGGGAGAGAGAAGCGATTTCATTTAACTCTTGGATGGAGTCCTCATTGTTTTGTCATTTCTGTCAAATGAGAACACACCAATGTCACAAACATGCAGTTAGAATCACTGTCACTCAGAGCTCCATTCACGCCAACACAATTTGGACTTATTTTTAGCACTGCCAGGTGAGTTTGGTCCGTAAATCGACAGCAAATAGGCTAAAAACAAGAATGCATTTATAAATTAACACATTTTTATGAACATACATGTCGCGGCAGCTGAGTGTTTGATGCCCGTGTCGAATAATGACATTTCTGAGAACCCACTAGGCGGCAATACGGGGCAGACAACACTCTGCAATCAACCAACATCAACCACAAAAGACACCTTTCAAAAGAACCACTGACTAATGTAATAATTTGATTAATGTACCGAAACAAAAGGGCAAAGATGCAAAATCCAGAAGACGATTAAGCTAAAGCGTAAGAGAACAAAGTCCTAGGGTGAGAGCATGGACCAGCATAACCCTGAAAGCTGGCACCGGAGCGTATAGGTGCCTCCTCTTCCATGCCACCAAGAAAAACACAGTGTTCTCTTCTAGCAAAGTAAATAAGCAATGTTCAGCCATAGAGCCCAGAAAAACATCTCCCAACCTCCCCACTCCTCCCCAACCTTCCTTCACCAAGGTTCTATTTCCATTCTTTGTGGGATAAAGACAGAGTTTAGGCCCGGCCTTAAATGGCTCCCTGTGGTATTGTAGAGGAAAGGGTGTCCCAATGATAAGTGGCGACAATTTGTTCAGGCCTGATCTGTCTGCTCCCCGAGGACGGCCCCTTAATGGATTAATCCTGCCGGTTTCCTTGACATCAGTTACAAGAAGTGTCACGGTAACAAGACCTCACACAGGAATCGCTGGCATTTTCGCCCACCGCACAACAAACAAGGAAAGAGCGCATTCAGGATTTAATTGGCTCACCGGCTGCCACCATGGGAACCCAATGGAGCGACCGAACCATTAGGTGATGGGTGAGGAAGGGAGACAAAATGATAAATCTCCGTTTTTATGTGTTTCCTTCCGTGTAAAAATTGACAAACACGTTATAGTCTCCCACAGGAATTCAGATGCAGACAGACATCACACACACCCCCAGATGAAGAGACCAGACATCATCGGTGAGCCCTGAGCAACATTATCAAAGGCGTGGCGAGGCAGCTTCCTCTCATCGCAGCCAAATGAGAAAACGAATCGCAGTTTCCGTTAACACATCCGTCTCTGTGGCGATGTGTCTGTTTTGCTCGAGGTCACCGTGACGAGGGGAAGAAATGAGAAGTATCGCGGCAGCAACGCGAGCACCGGTCAGCTCCATTTGTCAGGGGTGTTATCATGGCCGGAGGGACTTTGTATGTGTGTGTG
>CAEMYA010000162.1:2036950-2070387 GCA_903131615.1 Diplodus sargus | reverse complement strand
AGTGCAGGGAGGCAGCTCTTCCTCCAGTCAGATTCTTCGATTACGTCAGGCAACGAAAATCTCTGTTGTGTGATGATGTATTAAAGATGTGCATATATTGGAGGTGCTACATGAATTTGGGGGCAGCGTTACACCTTTAAGCCGGGACGTCCAACCCTCTTGTCAGAAACAAGACAAATGTTGTCTGAACGCACATCAGAAATGCTACACAATTAGCTACCTTTATGAGCTAGTGCTATATGGCCAACGCTAGCACCGTCCTTGAATAAAACTTGTTAAATGCAAAAGATATGGTAAAGAAAAACGAGATATGCTGGTTCCTTCTTAATGCAATCTGCAGCAGTACAGCTAAAAAGATGGAATGGCCTGAAGAGGAAAGAGAAGTTGGAAATAGGGACGACAGGCAGGACAGAGAGAGGAGATCAAATTTTTAAAGTGCGACGCTTCCTTACTTTCAGAAGAATTCATCATCCATATTCACACTGTGCCACGCACACACATACATGGAACCACACACACCCACACACACACACATGCGTCCAACAGGGAAGAAATAAGAAAGGACAGAAACGGAGAGAAGAGGGAACACGGGGCAAAGAAAAAATGGGACAATGGGAATGAAGAGTGACAGGGAATTTGGGGTGAAGTTATGGGAAAGGAAGTTACAAGGGAGTTGTGAGCAATGAGGATGGAAGGACAGGGTTGGAGGGAGGAAGGAGAGAATAAAAAAACACAAAACGGGAGAAATGAAATACCATATGTGACAAGAACGGAGGTCCAGAGGTGGAAAAGGATTTCAGGGATGTAAACAAAGGCTTGGAAATGCTAGAGAGAAAAGGGGAGGTAACTGCACTCGTGCGTGAGCCTATAGAAGTCCAGTGTGTGCAGCATGTGTAAAGGTTTCGGAGTCTGTAATCTCTAGACGTATTGGCAGTGAAACTAAGCTAAGAAAGCAGCCGCCCAAAGAATCTGACTCATCTTCAGAAGTATCAAAGAGATCTGGGAGACAACTCTCAGTCTGGCACACACACACACACACACACACACACACACAGAAAATAATCAGTTACGGCACACTGCAGATGACAATGAGACTTTCAGGGGTTTTTTTCTGAGGTAGAAAAGTTTCGCAGTTCTCTCGGCACTGACGGTTTCTTTCCTGTTGAGGATTCCCAGTTTCACTTGACATCCTTTTTTTAAGCACGACGTGAACCAAATGCAGAACATTGTGGCGCAACATGAAAGAGGGAAAAGTCTTTGATCGCCCATGAGCGGTCCGGAAACAAAGCTATTTCCCCAGTCAGATCACCAACACTTTGGGAACATTAACTTGAAATGGTTGAGACAGACAGACGTGTGAGGATGGAGAGCTAGATATGGTTCCAGGCATTAATGCATGAAAACTGAAGAAGTTCGAAAGACAACAGACATTATACGGACTACCCGTCTTGCAAAGAAGTCCCCTAGATACTGACTACTACTGCGGCTTCAAACCGTGAAATATTACAGATACATGGCAGATACAAATCTGTTTCTAGGACATCTTTGATGGACTCGAGAAGGAACTGACAGTCTGTCGAATTTTCAGAAAGACATAAATTGAGAAAATAAAAACGAGCTTTGGCTACACCAGCAACACAAATCTGACATAAGTGGTACAAACTTAAAACACACTGGAATTATTCCTGAAGACTTGTGACACTTTATGAAGTTGTTTGCCGAGACTGATGACTGATGACACCCAACTGGGTGTATTTGTACAGCTGCCTGAGGGGATGTGGAAAAATTGTAGATGGTAGTTCTTCCAACGAATTTAAAAAATAAAAAGCAGAAAGAATGATTTGGTATTAATATGTATCCATACATTTGTGTTTTGAAGGAAAATAATCAGCTGGTCGTTAACAGGACACACAAGTGCATCATAAAGGATCTGTTAACCTTTATAAGGCATTGTTCTCACTTAAGATCCAGCGGCTGTAAGATCATAGTTAACTTTTAAAAAGTGACACTTGCCTTTAGCTAGCAGTTACAGCTAACTGCTAGCACCCTGTAAGCGACGTGAGCAGGTGCTGTTGTTCAAAGCAGCTAGTTAGCTTTTGGCTTAATCCGCTTGCTGCTATCTAGCTAACCTAGCTAACCTATGACCTTCAGTGCAATCATCGTTGCTAACATTAGACACTTTTTAGCCATGTTTGCTGCCACACTTGCAGCAACCAGCTAGCTCTTAGGTAGCTGTGCTTTTGTCTGGCTAATCAACGACAACCATGTTGTGACCGTCATGTTGATCTTAAAGCTGTAAAACTGTAAAATGTAAGAATAGTCCGCCTGGTTAGCATTGATGCTAGTGTGCTGAAAGACATTCAGGAAAAGTGGTTCTTGTCTTGTACACAGCACAAGACAGAATCGAATCCAACGTGAGTATAATAATAAACTACAATCTGTCTCCCTCTGAGTAGCCACAGCTGCCAGCAGCTGAGAGACTGCATGTCGCGAGAGCACCGGCGTCAAACCCAGGCGCTTGAATTGAGGCGACAGGATGGGCAGATGTCAGATTGATAGACAGCAAATCCGAGCTGGCCCCTGATTAAGTTAATGACAGCAGCCATCATTCTAATGGGATTGTGTTCCTTGATGCTGGCGAACACACTTACGCGCATGCACACAAAGAAAATAAACACTTGCGAAGCATAGCCAGGAGAGACAAGTTGGCATAGTGTAAAGAGAATTGCCACCAGTCAGAGAGGCGGTGTCCATTTGGCTTATTTCAAAAACAACAGCCTGAACTGTACAGCTGCAAGGAGAGGAAATACAGACAATTCCAGTGGGGTTTAGGCCTTCTGGCATGATGCCTTACAGTGTCTTGTTACAATTTTGTTTCGCTGTGGTATTATTTAATTCTCTCCACAGATATGCATATAATGACGTCATAATGAAGATCCAAAAGAAGAGAGAAAGAGCTAAAAAGAGGCCTCTATAGAATATAACGCAGACTGGCTGCATTGTTGGACAGGCTGCAGCTGTTTGGTTAATAGCATGTGACAATCAGCAAGTTTGCCTTTGTTTTTTACTTTCCTCTGGTGTATCACATTCATCATCACAAACACACCCAAACAACAGTAGAAAATAACAATCATACACCTCCATCAGGCTTCATCTGTTTCATTTTGAACTAGACACATTGTTCTTTTCTGAACTGATTATGGAAATAGCTAAGGAGTGAGACCTCCTTCTTCTTTCTCATCTCCGTTGAGAGTTGCACATGTGCAGTACTAACCACGCAACTGAAAAGCTCTGCTTGAACGGAGAAAGATCTGGAGCTGGAGACGATAAACACCTGTGACTACTGCCGAGTCATCTGACACAGGAGTGAATGCAAGTTGTAAACACTCCAATTAAAGATAAAAGTCAGACATAAGTGGGGGTTATTGTTATTCATCTGTGATTTTCCTTGCTTTGGCATATTAAACTTTCTGCATTGAGAAGGGTCTTCCAGCAACTGCTTCTAAGGTGGTGGAGATAATCCCTTGTTTCTGCTGCTTGGCTAATGGGTTAACAGTTACTCAAATGTGTCTTCCTGCAGTGTTCAGCTGGATTCTGTGATACAGATCACAACATCAATTGAACATTACAGTAGAGGGGGCGGATTCGGGGAAGATGGGTCTACCGAAAATGCCATTAGCGGCATCTAATCACGAAAGAACCAGAATTCGGTGTAACAGTATCTGGAGGTGGAAACTTTTCCGTGTACCGCAGCACATAGCAGTGCGGCGCATGAACAAGAGGAGAGTGCTGCCTGTTGAATTGTGTACTCAGAGGCAAAGATCCTAATGGATGGGAGGTCTGTAATAGGCTTCTAGTCTTTTGTACGCTGCCTCATGGGAGGTGTGGCGTACTGCACTGATGGGCCTCTTACTGCTCACCCTCCACTCATCATCATATCTCTTCAGTGTCTCGCTTTCTCTTAGATAGAAAGCTACAACCTCTCACACAATCGCTCTCTTACTTCTCTCTCTTACGATGACTTCATGACATGTGTAATCAGCCCTCTCAAATGGAACATGGGATGGAGCGCCATTGTGGAGTCGTTGTTAAGTCGAAGGGAGGGGGTTGAAACCAGCGCAGAGAAATATTAGATTAGCGTGGGTCGGGTCGAGATCATTACAGATGCTGCAGTCATCCCTTCCCTATGCCCATTTCAATTCACGATTCAGCTAAGTGGACACGGCAACTATTTATGGTCCCTTACATAAATTGATCGCCATAAAGCTGGCTCAACTCCACTTCATTATACAGAACACCATTTGCAGTAGCTACCACACCACCGCGGGCCATCTCCTCTTCAATGCTTATGCGGTGTCAGGCAGATTTACTTTTTTGAGAGGAACAGAAGAAAAATCAGCATATGGTGTTCAGCTAAAATAAATAAATATACATATATCATCCCCGCCTCCCTTGCTGTTTTCACACTTCCAGTAAAGAGCTCAACAACTGTTGTTAACTCACGCAGGTGAAACACACAGCAGATGGTGTTGATAAAACGGAAGGAAATAACTTGCAGTTCAACGTCTCTGTTCCACCGCCATCAATCCACTCGACAGTCACGATTCTCTCCCAAGGTGCAACAGAACAACACCAAAAACTAATTGTCCCTCATCCCCTGGCAATTACTGGAACGTAAGAAAAAACAGAACGCTTGGGTAGATTGATGGGGTAATCAATGAGAACGTAACTATGGCAACGGGCTGTCTGGATTTAATTGGATATTTCTGACTCTCCGAGCCCGATTGATCGAGACCGGGAACGCCTGGAGACCTTAATTCAGTTGGCCAGATGCTGTTGTGTTTAAACTAAGGAGCAGTGAAAGGTCGTATTGATCAATTTAGCTCATTGCCCTTTGGAGCTACATGGTACGGCTTTACTGGTAACATTAGCATGGTAATGCTCGCAGCAACAATGCCGAGATTCTGATGTGTAGCAGGTGATGTTTACCGTGTACCTCAGAATGTCAATCGCTCTGTAGTTATCTAGTAATAAACCAATGTATAATGGAAAACTTAGTTCAAGTTTTCACTTGAAAGTGGTGCAGAAAGGTTACAGGATTGCCAGAGTTGTTGAAATTCATCTAGTCTTACAAAGCCAGACATATCTCCACAGTCTGAAAATATATGACAAAAGATATACCAACAGTCTGCATTCAGTAAATCAGACTACAGCATCTTGATCATCTTACCAAATTTCATGGCAAACCCTATAACAAATTGTTGAGGCTTGTTACCCAAAACCACAAATATGTACCTAACCGTGGCGCTAGACGATGGAAAATAGTTAGGGGTTCTTCAAAGTCAGTAAGATAAACCTTCTGGGATCTATTTGGTAGGTGTTGAGATATTTCAGTCTGGACCAAAGTGGTGGACCAGCCCCAGCCAGACCAATCAATAGCATTATCCCTGGAGCAGGCCAAAAAAGCTAACATGTAAATTATGGTTTGCAAAATGTTGTACACACTGTTTTTTGTCCAGGTTACACATACGAAGGAACCAAATCCGAAACAACCACAGTGTTCTCCCAACCTTGAATTATCAGCAGTTTAAGAGTTCAGCTACATGTGGTCGACCCTGTCAGGAACACTTCATCGCAAAACGAATGCATTTGGCTAGCATAGCTTTTATAGCATTTTGCGTCAGCTCAGTTCAGTCCAATGAGCCATGAGAAGAAGCCAGCATGAATTAGGTTTGAGGGCTCAGCCTCAGTGGTCGGAGGAAAGACCAAGGATTCCTGAAAGTTGGAACAAAACAGGGTCATCTGTAAAAAAAAAAATAACATTGCCAAAACCCAAACTGATACGACACATACACCCAATGGTAATGTTGTAGCATTTTTTGGCATGTATCAACCCAGACTGGTAACTTTGAATTAAATCATCTAGCTGGAGGATGTCTGCTTATATTGTATCAGTGGATGGCCTGCAGCAGTGGCTGTGTTCCAGCCTCTGTTCTGACATGCAATGAGGAGAAGCAGACTGTTGCTGTGGGTTTTCTTGGGCTCTGCACTCGGAGAGGCGCTGGACCTGATCTCGAAAAACAGACTCAAATTTGCATTTTATGTTTTCTTTCCCAAACTAAAAAAATAGCAGCTTTTAATGGCGATGTTGATAACAGAGAAGAAGCAATAACCAAACTCCTTCTACCATTGAGAAGCAGGGTTATCCAAAGTTAACAGGAGGCCACACTCACCTTGAGGGCTTCAGAGCGGTTAGCCAGCAGTCTCTCTATATTCCCAGCAGCCGTCGCCACCAGTTCCGTCGCATTGTTGGTTTCCACGGTGAAGTGGGGATTGTGTCTACGATATATCTAAGGCAATCAGAGGAGAAGGGAAGGGGTCAGAGGTGAGCAGAGCTGGATGTCAAGTCCTTGATGTCAGGTTGCTAGTTTCACTATCAGAACCTGATCCATTCAGTCCAGAGCCAACAACATTCGTGGTTGGGTGAATTTAAACAATTTCACCACAAGATGTTGCAAGAGACTCAGTCGTACCCAAGAGGAATGTAGTGAGAGCCCATGAATGAAAGTGAAGCAGCGCTACAGTCTATCAGGACAACTGCAACCCCACAACAGTTCAATTTAACTTCCCGTCCTACATAGTCTACCATTACAATAATAAATAACTTCTGCTTGTGCTGAGTGACACTGGAGAGAAGATGGGAACGAGTCAGTGAGTTTTCCACAACAGGTTCCTGCAAATGTTTCACAATAAAAGTCTTGTTAAGAAAGGAAACTTTTTGTTTGAAACAGATACGAATATTACACCATAATGAAATAACTGGCTACAAAAACATTGTTTAACACTAATAACCTGCAGCATAACCTGTTACTGATTAGATTTTTTTCCTCTTGTGGGCTTCAGTCTGAGTAGTGTAGTTGTTAAATTATGACAACAGTGGCATTTTAGTGCATCATCACACGCCATAAGCACCGCACCACCGACTGTATGGCACTGAGCTGATCGGCTATCTGTAGAATGGTGAATAAAAACATTAGTTGGCTTTACATAGCCACATATAAAAAGGAGTTTTGGGGTCTTCTATCCCTTTCACTAGACATGCCCACACAATGATCAAACCTCAGTTTTCCGGTCAAAGATGAGGATAACAAAGTGGTCATCGGGTCATTATATACAAACATATTGTGCAGATGTGATCAGTTCTCAACAGGATCTTGTGGAAATTCACTCAGGTTCAAGGTATTTTCCATCCACAGACATACTGTGTCCGAGGCTGACACTGCATCAGAGGCCGTCTTCTATCCTTCACCAGACCTCACTGACCAAAGCACAATGACTCAAAGAAAATAAGGAAGCTACATGTCCCCTGATTAAATTGCAATGTCAGGTTATGTAACAAGACCATTTACTGTGCTATGAAAAAAAAAAAAGGCTCTGGCAAAAAGAAATAAGAAAAACACAAATGCCAAACAGCCAATTATTTAGCAGCCTGGAGGGATTTCACTGTCCGACATTCAAAACACAGAACTGAGGCGCGTGCGTGTGTTTGTCTTCATCCTCCAGGCGTCCGTTGGATTTTGATTTAGTGCAAGAACAAATACTAAAGAGCAGTACTTTTTGGATTTTTAAATTTCTATATATAACCCGTATGCGGAAATTTGGATGCATGCTTTCATAGTTGAAAGCTGATATGATTTTGAGTGACTAAGGGAAAAACTATGTGCACAAAAGTCTACAGTCTGTGTTTACCATTAACAATATTGGAAGACATCCCAGTTTTAATTTACAGGATGAACCGCACAGGCAATCTGTATCTAATTTCCCCACATGTATTATTAACTTGCAAGCTGTGTAACACTCCCTTTTAAATTCTGCATGCTGTGTTACTGGACTTTGCCTTTAAACAAGGGCGTCACCCAGCTCAAGATTTCAAGAGGATCCAGTTACACAAAAATATCGCCGTATTTAATTTCTTATTTGCTGGTGACTAGTCCAAATCCGCCACATCAAACAAAAACATGTTTTGTAACGATTTCCGTGACACCCTTAATCCAACTGATATTATTCTCGAAGGAAGCGGGGGAACAAAAGTGCCAGATGCATTATGTCAATCAATGTGGATCTAAAAAGCTTCTTCTCCTTTGTCAGATGTGGGCTTTTGTGTGTGTGGGTGGGTGGGTGAGTGAGTGTGTGTGTGTGTGTGCAAGGACTACAGCCATCACAGTATAGTCCTGATGCTGATCTTGTCTGAGCGTGTACATCGGGGGCTGGCGGGATGAAATGATGCAGCCTTATGTCTAATGAGAAGCCACTATATATAGAATGGTGATGTATCGTGACAGTTGAGGTCATGCAAGGAGGGTTAATGAGCAGAAAAGAAGCGAGTGACAAAGTACGCACGATAATTCTTATCAGTACTTAATCTGCGTAATGGGTTTTACTTAAAGCTGGACTGAAATTATAATTAGCCAGCTGGCCAGGAAAATCAATACATCCGTTGTGTTAGTTTTCTGACTTCTGTACTTATTTGGTCTAATTAGTATTTTTCAGGAAGAAGATATTAAAGTATTAATTATCTTAATTGGCACTGCCCCCTACGATAGTGCTCTCCAGTCCTCTTACTGACAACACTGGTACTCATAATTGATTGGGGCAAAATGTGAGGGCGCTAAAAATAGTTTGCCGGATCACTGAAAGGCCCGACGACAGTCAACCAGCCCGAGGCCTAAAACGGAGCACTGAAGGGTCACCATGTTTGTAGGCTAACCCCAAAAGTTAGCATCACACTGGTTTTCCATACACAACTCTTCCACTGGATTTTGAAATATTGCAAGAGAATTAATTAGGTTGCGGCTAACACAGGTTTATGATACAAGTGTTGCTCAGCAAGATAATCTCCAGACTTTTGTGATTGCGGAAGCTTCAATGAAATCAAAAGGAGTAAGAAGCTAACTACAGTGTGTTCACGTGACTTTAACGTCACCACTAGGGGTCTTGCTACAACATACTGTACGATAAAACTGATCAATCGACGAGTTGAAAAAGTTAGAGTTCGATCTGCACAGACGGACGAGTGAGTATGAGTCTCCGTGTTCGTAATGAAAAATGCGATAATATCTTAAGCTTGGTGCATTGACCACAGATCTTTTAACATTTAAACGAAAACCCATCTTAAAGAAAAAAAAACCCAGTGACTTTGAGACGAGGGAACCAGAAGTGGAAAATTGCCAACTTATCTCCAGGTTTTTAGGACTCATTCCTGCGGCACTATGCCAGCAAATGTCAATTGTGTGTGTTTGAAGCACTCACTAAAAAGTACATCACCCTGTGAATTTGTACATTATTTACTTTGTGATTTTTCTTGCTGGAATAAAATGTACAAACAACGAATATTCACAGTCAGTTAGAGCAACAGTTATAGTCAGTGTGTGTGTGACAGAGAGAGAGAGACAGAAAGTCATGCTTACCTGTATTAGGTGTTCCATACCGCTGGCTGTGTCTGTTAATGTGATCAGCTCTTTTTGCATCTGTTCCACCCATTCCTTTATGCTGAGAACACACACACGAAAAAACATTCAATTAGCCGACCAACCCTCACAAACTAATGGAAAACTTCTGATCGGCCTGGACAGTCTAATGAAATTTGTCGAGCTGCTCCAATCTCGTTCAGTTTGAATGCAGCCCACGGGGGTCACGTGACCCACACTGAGCTTACTATCACAATATGCTAAGAAATGCATGAAATAATAATGTTTAGCCAAGTGAATACTCCACATGAGCTGTGCATTAAGGCGAGGGCTATTCATAGTTTGTCAGCATGAGTGTGTGACATCCTCAGGGGTGAGATGCTGGTTTATGTATTCCTCTGAAGAGAAAGCCTGGGAGAGACAAAACGTTCATCAATTAGGGTTTAGACTTCGTTTTAAATACCTTGAACACACTTTAATATGATCAGAGCATCTCTGAGATCCCTTTACTCAATCAAAATGATATGTTACAATGCAAAATACTCAGCATCAGCACTACCAGTAATACTCTGTGATTCCTTTTTTGAATGTGTGTGTATGTGATGGTGAACACATCTAAACAGCTCTCAACAGCATGTCCAAACTAGAAATCAAGTTTACGCCTTGTAGCGTAGCCATGGGGATTTTAAGGACACCGGCTCCTTATATGGTATCCTTGATATTCAGTTCAGTTCAGGTCGTGTGTGTGCACGTAGACGACTGTGTGTATGGTTTCTATGTGAGTCCGTATCCACCGTACCCCCTCATTGTCATAACACCAGTGAAAATGTGCATGCTTGACTGGTTGTTTTTTTAAGGCTGTAATGAAAAAACTGGTTGTTGTAGATAAGCTTCCTGATCACGCATTCAGATGTTGTCAGTTCATCTTGTTTTGTTCCCATGTCTTTGTGTCCCTATTCCCATGTTTTCGTTTCTGGCTTTTATTCCTCTTGTTTTTCCTGGTTTGAACTTTTGGTTTGTACTTTCTTGGTCTATACTGTGTTTAAGCTTTTTTGTTTGGTACTGTGGTATTTTTGCACATTTAGGATTCAGTCGTTTTTGGATTTTTGTCTTGTCACTAAAAGCTCACTTTTTTGTTCTGAACCCTGGTTGCCTCTTGAGTGTCTTGCATTTGGGTCTTCGCTATTTCGCTACATGTCTCACAAACAGTTTGACTGACGGTGCTCTCACACTTGTAAAGCAAATATGCTACATGCAGCAGCTTCCTGAAGTTTAATTTAACAAAACTAAACCAGCCAACCAGCACCTTTGTTTTGTTTTTTTTGGTTTAGGCTAGCTGTTTGTAGTGTCTGAGCTAAGCTAAACTAACAGGCTGCTGCTGGTAGCTATACAAAGAGTCGAGAGTCGAGTGTCGAGTGTCGAGTATACAAAAGAGTGGTATCAATCTTGTTTAATGTTTCCCAAAATGTCAACCTCCTTTTGAATTGAGCAAAATCATTGAAAGTTACATGATAGCATAGTAGGCCTACGCTTCAAGTGGAAACGGTCACCAAAGTATTTATCAGCACAAAAGAATGGTTTTGGAACATATTTGGAAGTACTTATTCACTTTATTGAAATGATTAATAATACCCTCTTTCCTGTACACCAAACACTACAAACAACTAGCCTGAACCAAAAAACAAAAACAAAGTTGCTGGTAGGCTGATTAAATTAGCATGTGACAGAGCAAGGCTAGCTGTTTTTACCTCTAGTCTGAGTTAAGCGATAGGAAGCTGCAAAATAGTGAGGAGGACAGTCAGGAGTCAGAAAATTAGATGAAAAGATTAATACCAAGCTCTTTCCTATAAACCAAACATGAAGCCTAAGCTACAACCCTGTTGGTCTTGCAAGGCCAGCATATGTGGTGTTTTGGTGCTGGTCTATGCTGTTTTTTTTTCCCAGCAGGGAAGGCTAGCTTAGCTCTGCATAAAGACTAGGAACCAGAGGTAAATGGAGAAAAACTGATATAGAAATGCGTAAATTTGTGGGTTTTTATGAGATCTTGTAGGCGAATTTGTCCTACCTTTACTCAAAAGTAGTCGAGCTGTTTTCATCTTGTTTCTAATCTAGCTAATGTAAACCAATCTGCTGTTGGCTGGGGCCTAACTTCATATTCATCTTACAGACGTGAGAGTGATATGAATCTTATAAGTTTACTCAGCAGGAGACTAAATTAGCCCAATTTCCCTTAATGTCAAACTGCCAACATTTAAACTGGACAAAATCATTCAAAGTTGGACATTTTTTCATACAAGTGCTGAGGTAGAACAACAAAAGCACATGTACACAGCCAAAAAAAAACCCGATTGCAACCATAATACTTCCTCCTTCTGCTCATCTACACAACGTGTCCCGAGCCCTCTGAACACAATACACTGTAAGTACACCAACAAACCCTTCCCCCTGCCAGCTCCTTTACAACAGCCAATAAAAAATACATGACATAATCCATAAAGAAAATTACCCTTTCTCCCCCACGGTGTGAACTAACCTATTCACCTTCCACGCCGCCGAGGGGGCCTTTGACATACGAACCCCGTCTCTGTTATCTTATTTAAAAAAAATACGGTGTAACGTGAGCACGGTTAGCTCACGCTGGAAAATGTGTAGCGTAGCAGCCACGCCGTATATTTAGCCTCCTGAGAGACAGCTGAGGGCAGATATAGAGCGGTCAGCACATAGCTCTTTCTTTATCCTCCTACAGCTACGTGCACATCTCGTACAAATTACATTAAAGTGAATTCATGTCTCAGAGTCGTAGCTGTTCTGTGCGCCGATTACTGCACATGGAGCCAAGTCCAGGGTCAAGATAAGGTCCGCTAACCGCAGCGAGCAGGTGTGTACTGTAATGTTATGCAGCTGACTTTTTCAAATAAGTTGGCCTGGAGAGAGAGGTGGTGGTGGTGGTGGTGGGGGGTGGGGGGGTCATTACAACAGGTGTCGGATGTGAAAATGTTGAGTGTGTGTGGGTGTGTGTTTATGCCCCTTCAAAGAGGAACTGGCGATCATTATCCGTCCGCTGTTACAACTAAAGCTCCCTTTGTCCTTACACAGGGAAAATAAAACCCAACAATTAATGCCATATCAAAAATTTATCAATCCTTTTCACCACATCCCTCGAGCGCATTCTCGTCATGACTGCCGTAAGTGGTGTGAGGCCGCACGCGCGTCTAAAGCTGCCGATCCAACGTTGGGTGTCACATTTGTAGGTACAGACAGCTCTGGTCATGAACCGGCTGACACTAATCCCGCGTTTGCGCTAGCTTAGGACCACTACGACAGGCTTGATCCAGGTGAAAGTGACCAGCTCGGGTGTTCCTGCGTGAGGTCAGCTCAGCGCTATCAGCTCACTACTTCGGGAGAATTTTGTAGATTTCTCTGATCTTGGTTTGATAGGATCTCTTGGGGCAAAACAGCATTTCCGATAAGCCGCGTCCACAAACAGCAATTTTCCTCTTATCAGCATACATCCCTGCATAATGTCAGGATGTGCGGCTTCCACGAAGTGCTGAAAGAATTGACTGCATGTTTCTGATTAGAGGCACACTATGGAAAGGGTGTTTTACTGAAAAAAAAAAAAAAGTACAAAAACATTTTTGTTGGGAGAACGGAAACTTGGAACAGTGCATGGAAAAATGACATAGCATCATCATCATCGCCCTCCCGTGCTCAGCAGCTCCTATTGTGCCCTCCTCCTGAACTCGCTCTCTCCCTCTTCTTGGGGTAATTGGGAGAGAAGGAGGGGCGAGGCAATGTGGGAAGGAAGGAAGCTTCCGAAATGGCTGGTGAGCCATGCAGAGCCGCCCCGATACAGTGGTGAGACTGCAGGGCTGGGGATGAGAGGGGGCCAACGTGAAGCTCAGCCAAGTGTGAGACCTGCTGGCATCACAAGCCTCTTTTCTCTCACACTTGTCTCATTGAGTCATTAATATCACCCACTTATGAGGCAGACTTTTTTTCTTTTTTTTTTCCTGACAGGCAATCGTCCAAGCACCCCTTTTTCCTCCTTCATATCTTTTATTCTCGTCGCCAGCTGTGGTTGCTCACTCGGTGCTCTCTTATTTGCTCACGCCGAGATGAAGGACATTCTGTGAGAGCGGCTCACTACTTGGTATTTGTTGGGTGAACTGCGTGATCTGTAAAAAACTATTCAGTAAGTGCAGTTTTCTTTTGATTCTACTGCGTTTCATTGTCACTGCGTTGCTCTCTTGACTTCACTGCTGTACCGCTGTGATGATTCAATTCAAGGGGCACTGATTTTTACACCTACTACTATTACTACTCGATACTATTCAGCCTGTGAAAACAGATGAAATATGACTTCTGTGGCTCTGAAAGGAGCTGCCAATCAATGCCAAGCATTTTCCAGGTGGAAAAGATGCTATTGAGTTGCATTATGGGAAATGTAGGATCCACTGGTTTTGGAGCTTTACCTGCACTTGAGACTAAAAATCAGGATTAGGAACAGAAGGATGTACAAAAAAGTATTTAAAAAACTCAAGATAAGTTGATCCTGGTTCATTTCCATTATTGAGATAACTGTACATCTAGATAATCGTGTATATCCTCACCAGTGGCTTGAAAAAGTAGCTCAATGTTTTTCCGTCCTGTCTCTGCTCCAACACACCTGCTTCAAATGAAGGGCTCGTCACCAGGCTTCAGCAGCCCTCGATGACGAGCTGATCATCTGAATCAGGTGCGTTGGGGAAAGAAAACACCTGAAATGTGCAGGGCCGGGCAGGGCGCCCCCAGGAACAGGACAGGAAAACACTACCACAGTAACCTGCAGTCCCAATAGTGCTAAATGACAACACCCACCACAGCTCGTGCCTTTTCAGAGTTGCTTCTTTCCTCAGATTGTGAGACTCATAAGATTTGTGTGACTTAATCATGTATCCATTGGCTGGGATAGCTGTTCTTCTTTGTGTGTGTAACATAAGGATCTACAACTGGAGTATTCGTAAACGGTCTTTCAGTTATTTCACAATATATTCTCCCTCATCTGTCATCTTTGTCTTCAGTAATTCAGTAATTATAAGTTGCGCTATACGGTGTGACACTTGGTTGGCACAAGATAAATACAATCTCAAAATATTAGGTAGTCTGTTAGGACTACAGGGCTTCCAGACTCTCAGTCTTTCAATCCTTAGGTTGTTGTTTAGACTAGCCAGGAAGTTGGCAGCGTCACTGTTGTTATAATGTCAAAAACACAACATATTCCCGTCCTCAGTCCTCAGAACGACTACTCGTGCTCGCTGGAAGTCCGAAGGAACGCCCGTATGTTGCAGCAGCAGTGAGGCTTGTGCTCGACCATTTGGTTACGGCTAGCGCCGCGAGCGCTACTGCGACGGTTCCAGGAAAATATTTTGTGAAAGTGGACAAGAAGACAGACCATCTCGGGTCGACTGACTTTAGAAAGTTGGAGACGCACCCGGTTGGAGTTTGGGCAAACAGATTGTCTGATGCGAGGGCTCCGCTGCTGGAAAGATTACATTAAAAATTTCACCAAGTTCTTTCCAGAGTCCTCAGTCAGAGGCGGAAACGTGGCGGTGAGTTAAATGGTGTGAAATTAGATGGGCTTCTAGTGAGCGGTGTCGATACTGCGATGGATCGTGACACAGCACATCTCTGCAGCCAATTAAGAAAAACAGATAAACAGGAAGCAATAAAGCCTGCGCGCAAGAGGGCGTGCACGCTGCCAAATCAGCTCATTCCACGACAAGTCGATGCGTGTCTTTAATTTGCGTTTGACCCATGTGTGGCCGACGGGTCGACAAAAGTCGCCCCTCCCCTCCTCCTGCAGCCTCCGTTCCTCTAATGACTGGAAAGGAAGAAGCTGCCTCCGTCCGGCCAGCTGTCACGTGTACGCGTGTTCGTGTGGGTGTCGACGCCTGCATGTAACCGGAGCAGCAGGTCTCTCACAGGGCAGTGGAGGGGGTTGCCTGGGGTCAAAGGTCACCAGGACAGGTGCATCTCTTTTTTTTGCCGAAGCTCTTAATGTAATGAGGGCGGGTGTTTTCCCAGTTGTGCACATGCAACCCACCAGTCAGAATGACGGACCAGAGCGCTGGATAACAATACAACAGTATAAGGCTTACAAAAACTTAAAGCAGCACTTTTTGCATCAACAATGGGCCGAACTATTTTTAATGTGAGAGGTGTTGCTCGTAAGGAAAAGCCCGCGGATAATTACCACCTGCCTCTGCGGCTCTGCTGTTCTCTTCAGCGTCTATCATCTCATTGTTTTGGTTTCACGGCCCACAACTTTGCTGTTATGGTACGGTCTCGCTGCTCAGATCTCTACCCTTCTCCCTGCAGGAGAAGGCAGCTGTTTTCAGAAAAAAAAGGAGCTCTGGCAAGAAAAAAACCCACTGACAAAGAACAGACAATAGAAAAGGCAAAGAAAGCGACTAGCTGGTGAATGCAGTGGAGGATTTAGCTGCTGCAGAGCCAGATATTTCCCTCAGAAGTTGGCGGAGAGTAAATAGGGACAAAAGGCGAGTTAATATTGGGCCTACATCAGGTGGCCAGGAACATGACTCTTGCTTCTGATGTTTCATGAAAGTGTTTTGTGCGAGGTAAAATTACTGTTTCGGTCAATGGAGTCTGGTGGCCTTGAGGAGAGTGTCACAGCAGTTTTATTTGGTTGAATAAAAAAAATAAAAAAAATAAAAAACCTCTTACCCTTTCACAAAATATCTGTATGTGCAGGGATCCTTTCCATAGTGCTGCCAGACACTTAGACACTAGAATAAGCATCTGAGCCTGTCGGTGGCTAAAAAAAGCACTTTTAGTGGATGTAGTTTGACGGATCCAGTTGCCTTTTACAGACTGCGTTGCAGCCACTGCAGCCCGTGTCGCTGCTGCCGGCCGAGGCCAGTTCCAAAGCTTTATGTACGCATTAGTCATTAAGACACCAATTGTGTTAAAAATAGGGCCTAGCCTGGAAAAAATGACAATAACCCTATCATAACTGACATACAGCTTACAGACAGTCAAATGTGCAAGATAATGATCCTCAAATTCAAATCAGTCACTATGTTGATATTGTTAGCAGAAGTGCTAAGTTAGTGTGAAACTGTTTGATGATGTACGACCAATAAAAGTCTCATCAATTCAGAATTCAAAAATGTAAAAGGGTTAATTACGCAGAGAAGAAAACAAGATGCGTACGAAACAAGTGTGAGTCTGTAGTACAACCTGTACGAGAGACGTATTCATCACTATTTAGAGGGTGAGGAAAAAAANAAAAAAAAAAAAAAAAAAAAAAAACATGAGCCGAACACTGATTTCTGAGAACCACCCTGACTCATTATTAGGAAAAAAAACAAATAGCCTCGCTCGGCCAGTTGGGAGGCTGACTGCCCAATCTGAGGGGCAAACACGGAGAAGTGGACGCAGTCCCAGAATAGAGAGCATGACTCAGCGTGGGAGCTCTGTTGCCTTACTCATGACCACATTAACCCCTCCAGCCAGCTGCTGTGTGACTGTTGAGGAGGCCGTTTGTGTTCTCCTCTCCTGTGTTTTTACCTTGTTGTTTTTTTTAAAAAACACAGCCTCTGGCCTTTTCTCTGTCGTGCAGCTGTTTGATACACTTTTAGCAGTGTAATTCACTTATGGGACAATCAGTTCAGGAAGTGAAAATGCTTCAACACTCAAAAAATATAAATATCAAAGCCTCTTGGGTGCCATTTATCGGGAATCCATTTAGATTGAAGGATAATTCGAGACCCTTACAGGAAAAGCATCTTCGGTTCACATTCTGGATTGAATTATTTAAAGCATAATCTGGTTGATTACAATTTCGGGCCTGTTTTGATAGCTTTGGCCATCAATCTTATTCCATTAATAAAGAAGTCAGATGGGGCAATATTATATTATTAATACAACTGGGTGTTTTACGCTTATTTCACTGCAGTGAGATCAGGCTTTCAAGGTCATATTGGGATATTTGTTTTTCTCTCTATAACCAGGCTGTTAAAGCTAAATGTGGCTAACGGCAGCACCATAAGGAAATACATCTCATAAGGGAAACGAGGATACAGCGGCAGCGGCGGAGGTCAATTCAATCCTATGCAAATTCTGTTAGTAAAATCAGTCGTTTCACAAGGATTATGACACTAGATAAAAGCATATCAGCGGTTGCCTCTTTCAAAATGTAAGCTTATGGGAAAAAAGTTGGTCTTGTTCCAGGGGACCTGCTCTGTAGTGAACACCTATCTCATTACAGACAGACTTCCTGGGTTAACGTTTTCTTCCATTTCCTTTGCAGGTAATTATTAGCAATAAAAACAGATGTTGGCTTTTTTCTCGCCTCGTTGCCACAATTACTTGGGTGAGTACAATGTTATCACCAACAGAAATGATAAGATTATGACAACAAGACTAAAGTTGACCTCAAATTGTCCTCAACCAATACTTTGTTTTTACTTTTACCTCCAACCAAGGTTTAGATAAAAAAAGCTCTCAGGCGGACTGTCACAAGGGGTTTGCGAGAGTTTGTAATCCAACTTTAAAAGAGAGCTCCCCGACGGGGTTCACGGAGAGAAGATCGGGAAGATTTTACCTTCAAGCTTTTTCTGCCGAGTCCCGTCTATACTTTGATACTGAACTGATTTTCTATGTCATTTGCAGAAAGAAAGCAGGGAGGGAACTTTAGATAAATACCCTGTAGACCGTCATCTTATGCTGTGGGCTGTCAAAGTATTGGAACAGTTTGTCATAACACACTTTTTCACATCTCGCTGGTTTGCAGGCAGCAGTTGCTTCGAGTCCTCTCATCTCGACTGAAACTCGCGGGTGTGAATAGGATAATTTCATGCGGCGTGCGTCGCATATCCTTAATCAACAGGGGGATGAGAAGCGAGTACATATGGGGAGAAGTATTCATTTCTCTGTCACTGCAATGACCTTATATTGTCAGGCAGCAGCAGAGGTTTCCAAGCGCGCTCACATTATTCTCTAGCTTTAAAACTGGTCTTTGTACTTCCTGTCTCCTTTTTTTTTCACCAAAGGATAAAACCGACGCCTTGTAAACACTCCGAGTTCACCCCCAAAGTTCAGAAAATTGATCCAGCAATGTTGGACACTACATCATCGGACTGATTCTCCGAAAAGTCGCCTGTGACGAGCTGCCACGAGGAATCCGGGGCTCAATATCCAATCTCGGAGTTTCCGCTCCGGCACCCCCTCGCCTTGTAAACATCCTCGTGTTTTTATACTCAGAGCAGAAGTATGCGAGTCCACATTTGATCTCTTAATACCATCGACAAAACCGTCACGGAGGAAGCATCCGACAGCAAACACTCTCTGCTTGTTGTGGAGTCATGGTCTCCAGCAACGGGAGACAGCTTAAAACCCCAAAATCCCTCCTCTGATAGCAGTAATTTGGGCTTCTAATCTGTTCTTAGAGAGAGACAAGGCTGGCATCATTACAGGAAGAAGAGGGGATACGCAGAAAAGAAGACAGGGATGTTTGAGGACAGCGGTGTGGATGTAATTGAGCCACTGAGGGGTAGATAATAAGAGCTCTGACTACGAGGCGAGGCATCTAATAAGCAACGAGCCTGACAGGAACAGGAGCAGAAAAGTGACTTTCTCACACAAAGCTTGGTCTTTTTTCCTTGATGCCTTTCCATACTTCCTCACACTCTTCAGTTAAATCCATCACCTATCGCCTAGTTTGTTTCTTTTTTCCATTCATTGCTTGGATCCTTCTGCCAGTTCTTTCCTCTTCATGTCCTCCCTATCCCCTCTTTCCGTCCACCTCTCTTCCTCGACTCTCCGTCTCGTGGTTAATTCCACGCTGTGTTTTCTTATTTCCTTTTCTACCGCTGAAAGCTTACATTTTCATCTTGCAAGCTCAACATGATTAATGGCCCTGTTCGCCGCCTAATGCTTCCTATTTTCTCTCTAAATGAACTCATAACGCTAGAAATCCTTTGTCCTCCTCCCCCCCTCACAAAGGAGACAAGTGATGATATCCTCTCCTTTATTGAGGTCAATAACACCATAATTGCAGGCTTTGTAAATGTCTCGCGGCCTCATTATCTTCCATGTAAAGACGTTATTGATGTTGCTGCCGTGTTCCTCTTAGCAAGTCAGTCGGACCATTATCCCCCCCCCGCGTGCGCGCCTCGATCTGAAGAGCAGTGTTTAAGTAGAAGCCTTGACAACAGTGTTTTCGGCGCTCTGTCAAGCACTTATGTTGGGGTGTATTACAGCTGTGGAGCTGACAAGACATTGTATGAGATCATTACCAAATGATGGGTTGGTGCCGGTGGGCAATCATGCGCTGATGGAGCAGGTGTGGGTTGCAGGAAGCAGATTACAGCCAAAAGACAAATGGCTTCATATTGACTTGTTGTGCTCAGTTTAACTTTGAAGCGACACTGCGAGCATTTACTGTGAAGAGAAAGGCAATTGCTTTGTCAGTTAGACACCATCCTAGTCAAAATTTAAAGGATAAGTTCACCCAAAAATGATTGCAGTGATCTAGTCACTCTCGTGCTGATGGAAAAGTCAGGTTAAGTTTCGAAAGTCCACAAAACATTCGCTGAGTTTTAAGGGATAAATGACTGAACAATAAGATAAAATTGCTCCATACAGCTCGTCCTATGTAATCTAAGTCTTCTGAAGCCCCGAGATCCCAAATTGATTTAAGAAAATGTAATTTACAACCTTTTTTAGGATGAAATCTTCACTGTAGCTGCTAAGCTAAAGTGTTAGTTACACAGCCCATGATCTAAACTGAACTGCATATCAGGGGTGTAATAAATGTTTTTTTCAAGTCAATTTGGGATCTCTGGGCTGCCAGAGACTTGGATTACATAGGACCAGCTGTATGAAGCCATTTCTTTTTCAACTGTACTTTCACTTTTTTAAACAAGTCACAATCTATTCATTAAGGGCAACGTTTTGCTTTCAACTTCCAGAAATGTATAATGGAAACTTCCACCATCAGCATGGGACACCCGACAGATAAAGACTGAATTTTGATTTTTGGGTGATCTTATCCTTTAAGCTCCTCTCATGTGAAGTCTGTTTTGTTCACCCAACACAGTCTTTTAACATCTTCAGACTCTGCTGGAACATCCCTTAGATTATTGTGCTTTTTTTCCCATTTATAAATGAATTAAATTGAATAAAAAAACATTCAGTTATTCATTCGCAACAACATAAATGTCTACTGAATGTCAGACCAGGACATGTGGTTATCTAAGACCTGTGCTCTGCAGCCTGTCCACAGAGGACCGGGGGGGGGTCGGACTCTCTTCCTACCCTTGCCCACGTTTGACCTCACACTCTGGACCAACGGCTAGCTGGGAGTGACTCGCCGCCCTCCCCCCCCAACGCCCCCGTCTGCCTCATCCACACCCTCCATGTCAAAAAGCATATACGTCGTGACAGAACTAACAGCTCCCATTGTATCACCTCTCCAAGCAGGTGTCTGGACACATTAAGTGGGCGGAAACAGAATGGTTGTGACACCTGCAAGTGTTTGTACTCGCTGCAGAGCAATCACACCTGCTGGTGAGATTCCAACACAAAATACTGGACTAAAGAATGACACCAGCAACAAATTAAAGCTTTGAAAAAGGGTTTTTCCTCACACTTTGAGATTATTTAAACACATATCTTCTTTTCACTCCCCACGTCATTCATATCAATATAGAAAATAATAAGCGTTTCTATTTAAAAGTCTGTTTTTCCTCCTCTTGCTCATCGTCGTCCCTCCAGCTGTCTTTCTCTCTGCTGCATGTCATTTTGAGCTGCCCTCAAATGACTAAAACTCCACATCCCTGTCACCTTCACACTTACCGCGCAAACTCTCTACCCATCCACCCATACCATCAACCCTACCCTGCTGCCTCACTGCACACACACACATACACATTAATACACTTAATGGGCATAAATAGAGAGATTACAGAGCCCCCCCTGGCCAAAATGTCCAATTAACATCAATCGAGACGCCTACACAAGCAGACTACTGTTAGCGCTGAACTGAGTACCGGTCTTCCTGATGGCTACACACACGGCCCAGTGCAGTTTAGTAGTGTAGTGTAGTGTAGTCTGGCATTTACAGCCCTTCTGCTGCAATATGGCTCCATTAAGGGGCTCAAAGTAGCCATCACAGGCCATCATGGACTCACTTTTCTCTCTCAAAATATAACACATCAGATGGGCTCATGGTGTCTCACTAGAGATATTTTAAGCTCTTCACAGCTGCAGTGTGTGATTAGCATAAGTTGGCTTGTTACCACAATTCAAGATATATCGGTAAGAAACTTTTCAAAAGTGGCTGGTGATCAGTTTTCTACAAATACTGCGAGTTAGAACCAATCACAATGTTTGTTTGAGTAGAAAACCCCTGCCTCACGTGCTAGCTAAGATACAACTGAATAAAAAAATAAATAATCTAATTCATCTTAAATGCATTTTTGACGCTTTCATATACCATGAATAACAACTCTCTCATTAACTTTAGGTTGGAGATCCTATTTACCTTTAAATGCTAGCTTGCTTTTACCCCAAACTAGCAGCTAGTCCATGGTGTCGCTGCTGAGTAGATAGCCTATCAAAGATGCTAGCAAAGCAGCACCGTGCATATAACAGGCTAAGCGCTGAAATGTATGAAACAAACGACAAAATTACACCTTCTGTCTACCAGGAAGTTGTAAACTACGTCACTGTGGCTTGGTCTAAATAGTGAGCTTTATATGTGCCGAAAAACAACAAGTATTTTAGTATAAGCGTTGAGACTAGTTAAGAAGATTAATACTGCTCCCACTCTTGTAGGCTACATGAAATATGAAGCTAGAGCTAACAGATGGTTAGCTTAGCTTGGCATAAAGACTGCAAACAGAAACATGGTCTTAATTTGTGAGTTTTTGAGATGCTCGAAGGCAACTTTTCTTACCTTTAGAGAGAACCATTCTAGCTGTTTCCCTTAGTTTCTTGTCTTTACATTAAGCTAAGCTAAGCTAACCGGCTGCTGGCTGTATCTTCATATTTAGTGTACAGACATAAGGATGGTAGCAATCTACTGTAACTTATTTACAACCTTTGAATCCACTTTCTTCACATGCATATAGTCTGACAATAAGTACAAGCAAAATTGTACATTTTCAATAAAGCTCTTTTATGAAATGAGGCTTGAGCTAGACACGATTAGCTTAGCTTTGGAAAAAGACTGCAAACAGAAACACTGTCTCCATTGGTGTGTTTTTGAGATGCTAGTAGGCTACTTCTTCTTACCTCTTAGGAGAGAACCAAGTGAGCTGTTTCCAGTCTTTATGTTACACTAAGCTAAGCTAACTAACTGCTGGTTGTACATTCATATTAAGAGACTAGAGAGTGGAATCAAACTTCTCATCTAACTCTACGTGAGAATGTGGCTAAACAATGTCAAAGGACATTTTTAATACACTTTCTTCAGATGAATATAGTTGAGTGTCCAAGAAAAACAATTTTTAACAAAACTATGTTATGAAATGCTCATATTGTTCTTGCTGTGTCGTGTTTTTGGCTCAACAAAGCAATTCTGGCATATTTAGCAAGTCTTTATGAGTCCCAACAGTGGCAGTGGGTAGCATATTTTCTCAACCCACAGACAAATAATGTATGTGAACTTGAAGAGATGACAGCTCCAAAGACTTATATGGCAAAAAGCTACAGGGTTTGATTTCAAACTTTCAGTCCCACACTACTTCTTTCTTCCAACCTTCCTTATTATATCCCTACTACCACTTTCTCTTCAACAACTTCCACACGGTTTTACATTACAGACTATTGATTAGTTTGGTTGGCTCTTAATGTCCTAAGAGCCTTACAAACAAGCTTATAAATAACTAAAACTAAATAAGGAAGCAGGGACACATGTCTGATTTACAGCACCGCCTTAAAAACTACACTCCATGTGCTTTTATATTACGGTATACAGATGTGCTCCCTGCACCGGACAGGCCTCCCGACCAAAACAGCTGTTAGCTATTCCCAAGGTTGCCTGGGAAACGCTGCAATGGAAAATTCTTGGGAATTTCCATGTGCCGAGGTATTGTGGGAAAGTAATACAACGCTGGGGCTGCCTCAATAGTCCCGGATTGTCCCTTTCAGGGCACATATGTGACTTTTTTCTCAAGAAGAGAAACTTAGAAACAGACACTGAAGCAGAACTCGGAGGCCGCACATAAGCAAAATGGTCCACTAAATTACAAGCGGAGAGATTTATGGGAAGCTCCCTGCCACTCTCCACCCCCTCTGTCTTGTATCTTCACCTACGTCTGAGTAAGGACACGCAGCAACCCTTTTCCCAAAGACAGAAGCTAAATATAGCGAGGGGGTTGAGTTAGGGGTAAATGGGAGCGAGTGGAAAAGAGGGATGACGATAAAACAGGGGAAATGAGGGGAGGGGGTGGATTGAAAAAGTGTGAGAGAGAAGCAAATGATAAACTGTGAAGAGAGGGTGAAAAGGATAATAAAGGGAGAGCAGAGAGCAAACGTTACCCACCGGCAAAGATCCTTCCACCCTTACATGTATGTTGTGTGTGCGACAGATATAGCCCGCCAGCTGCTCGAACTCAAGGCCTCCTGAAATATACCTGCGAGCAACTCCCTCGCGACGGAGAGGTGCAAATCACGGCCAAGGAAACCCTAGACCGGCCGAGCATTTCCATCTGCTCCTTACATTTGATTCAATCCCTCTTCAAACCCCCGGGTATTATCAGTGTCATACTCCCAAGTTTGATTTGACACCGATATGAAAGTTGAAGGAAAATCTAATTCATCACCTGTTTTTTTTTTCTTCTTCTTCACACCTCAATTATACTAGGTGAGACATTTTAAATCCCTCCGTCTCTTCCAGAGCGAGAAACGCAATCAAGGATCAATAATTCAATCAAGACACACAGCCTGGAGCTATGTCTTTTTTTTAAAAATAGCAAAAACATAATACGATTTTTTTTTTTTTTAAATGCAGCCAGGGTGATTTTTTTTTTAAGGGATACAGGCACGTTTTCAAGTTCAAAACTTCCAGCACATATGTGGATGTAAAGGCATTACAGAGTTTCATTGCTGCAAGCCAACTTCTACAATCACGGCTCCAGGATTTGTTTGACCGCAGCACTGCAGATTAAAGGCGTGCTTATCTTCTAGATCTGTGTATCAGGAGCAGTGCATCCGGGGGAGCATCTGGAGTCCAGAGGAAGTTGAGCCGTAAAAATAAGATGCATATGGTTGATCTCAAGTGGGAACTGAGACATCATGCAGGACAAAGTAAGGCTGCAAAATAAACTACTGTCAGGGAAATGACCCACACATTAATGGCACGTTTTCTTGCTTTTTTAACCCTAACCCACCTACCAGTAGAGCTACAATTAGTCGGTTAATCGATTAGCGACGGGAACAACAGACCAATGCAAAAAGCAAACAGCCAGTGGGGACTGTTTTGACGAAGTAGTTATTTTAAGCTACTCTATGATCTTTTCCTAAACCTAACCAAGTAGTTTTAGTGACTTGATTTTGAAAATACGACCAGACGCAGCACGGACACGTTCGGCGTGATACCGGGTTGACGTATCTGTATCTCGTCATCACTGTGAGGTTCTCAGCCAACCAGTGGACGGACTTCAGGAAGTCGCTGCAACAGATCAGGAAATAGTCCAACACGTAACTTTCGTACACATTGGTCGAAAGCAAATAAGATTATATTCCAACATGTCAAACTATTGCTTTGAGGGATCAGTTCACCCCCAAAAAAATTACATTCAAAACAAAACATTTCTGGAACTACAGAGAAACAGAGTTGCGGCATTCTCCGAAGTAGACGGGGACAAAACAAAAACAAAAGCATAAAAATGGCTGGCAAAATCAAAAGTGCGGACCTTCTCTCTTCAGACTTCACGCTGTTAATATCTTTACACTCTCCACGCTCACAACTGCCCATGTTGCTTTCTGTTCACATGAAGTGCCTCCTCACATTATGCCCGCTGATCGCCAGAGACGAGGCCGCGAACACGAGAAGCACGGCTTTTTAGCTGGTTGAGCATGAAATCAAGTTAGCCTTAAAAAAAAAGAAAGAAAGAAAGAAAGAAAAGAAGAAAGAAGCAAGTGAGAGCGGGAGAAACGGGGAAGAGGGTGACAGAAGCTGAGGATAAAAAGGGAGGCTGGACATGAAATATGTCTTTTGGGTGACTAAGGCGAAAGCCAGAGAGAAGCATATGATCACGCCTTGGACTGGACGGCTGCATTCAGAGCAGTGCGCTGACACAAGATGACAGCTGGACGTTGGTTTTTCGTCTGCGAGGATGTTAACAATAAGCATTAAATATACAGAAGCTATGCTGCGAAATGCCAATAAAAATGAGACGTATGAGCTCGACAAGGCCGACAGTCTGGATTTCCCTGTTGTCTCTCCATCTCCATCTCTTTTCTTTCTTATCTCCCCTCGTCTCTCAATAATGTTGGTAAGCCGGCGCCGAGATCTCCGGGGTCTATGACATCAGACTTTGCATTTCAGATTCGACGATGTTAATCACCCGCCCTCGGGGGATACGAAGAAGAGAAAGAGAGGAGCGAGGGATGAAGAGATACATAGGGGGAGCCGGACGGATAGGGAGATGGACAGGGAATGAACATGACTGAAAGGGAGAGCGACGAGGAGGAGAGTGAGAAGGGATGGAGGGAGGGATGGAGGGAGGGAAGGGGACATGAAGATCTGAAGCAGACAGATGCTGGCATGTGAGGTTAGAGATGGAGCCCAGAGATACAGTCACACTTCAAGCCATGAGACAGGGAGGCGAGAAAGCGAGACAGAAACATGTGCACATGTAAATGTCCGTTTTGAGTCAGAGAATATTGAGCTACTTCAGTCCTCGCTTTCTCCCACGTTTCCTGAACGCACCGGGTCGTGCTCTCGACCCCCCCTGCCCTGCCCTTCCACTATCCCCGCTTCTCTCTGCAACTTTCACCTTGAGGAGTCAAACTCGAGGAGGCTTGTCACTCAAAATCACCATCAGCACAAGCGCGAGGTACGACGAGAGCACAACTGGCCGCAGTCAAACACAGGATGAGAGGTGTTGTGCAGAATTCCGGCCGACTTTTCTGTCGCTGTCACTGACGGCCAAGAAGCAGATGTCACAATACGGCCGACGTGAGCCGACGGCGTTTGTTTTTCTCGTGTTTTTCGAGCCGGGCGCCGTCTTTTTCCTCCAAATGAAGTTTTCCTAATTCAAACAAAGAGCCCCTGCCAAACCCCGCTTTGAATTGTAATATCGTTTCTCCTGCCAAACTGCCAGTTCTGCTCGGCAAGTCAACTGTGTCAGTGAAAGTGGGTCTGCAGCCCGAACAAGCCTGCGCGAATATCATGTACACAACCCGCAGATCAATCCACTTAGTGCCCATGAAATATAGGGAGTGGGCAGGCCACTCTGCTAGTCTGACATCATTGTTCTCTGCCATTAGGCTGAGTGCCATCATGGCTCTCTGCGTCTCTCGGGGACCGTTCTTGGGCTGCGTTCAAAACCCCGTCGCCCTGCCTCCTCTAGAACCATCTGGAATATCTTAAACCTGTTGATGAAGTGTGAGGCGCAGCGTCGCCCACCTACATGTTTGTTTCATTTGGGAACTTGTTTCATCCCGTGGCTGTAGACGTGTGTCATCTGTTGTATCTATTAATGTCACACTGTAAATCGGGATCGGTCGGGAGACAGATTTAGCTCGAGAGGGTGATACCTCAACTGCAGCTCGAGTTCACAATCCGTCCTGCAGGGCGAGAGGAGGGTTTCAGCGCATTGCTGGGGGCAGAAGTACTCAGAGTTTGGCTGCTGGGCTGCACGTTGGCAATGACACATCATCCATATGGTGGATTTGAGTCTAAACAAATAAGTGAAATATTGCGTGTGTACAGATTACTGTAAATTGGCACCAAATAAGGAAGTAGTAGTCATAGAAAACAGCAGTTTCGCACCACAACTCTTTCAATTTGTCCACGTGGTCTGATGAAAAACTGGAGATACCCGTTTGAGTACAATTGTCCATTATTCTTACTATTATTTCCTCAATTTGGTCTATAAAATTGTGAAAATGTTTACCACAAGCTGCCAACGCCCTTTTCATATTGCTTATTTTGTCTCACAAACAGTCAAAAAATCCCCAAATATTCAATTTACCATCAAAGAAGTTAGAAAATCGCCAAATATTCACAATTCAGCAGCTGAAACCATTGAAAAACATTACATCAAAGTGAGCACAGTGTGTTTTGGAGAAGAAATAAAGACACACCACTGAATCAACAAGCTGTTCTCAGGAGGGAAAGAAGGTCCCACAACACTGCCTGATCGCTCGAAAGGTGGCAGGGTCCGCCACATATAAACAAAGTAAAACAGTATGAAGTGGTGCTGTTCATAAAGGCCAGTTCGTTTATTCAGATTATTCAGTCGTGTAAATCAAGTGAGTTTGATTATTTGGTTTGTTTATGAATAAAATATCAATATGGATCAATATTTCTTCCTTAAAAACTACAGAGTGCACCTTTAACACTGAACTGATTGTCAGAACTGGTTGTTTCATGGTTTTCCTTTGGACAGAACCATCCTGATGAGAGGAGCACCTGTTCTGACAGCTCCCCAGCAGACTCAGCATCCACTATCCTGTCCTCTACCGTAATATAAATAAATAAAAATAAATAATTTCTCCTATCAGAAAAAACTCCAGACCTCACATCCAATATGTGTGAAATGCTGCAGGGAAAAGTTTGGAAGCCCCTGAGCCAAATTCAAAGCTGGAATCTGGATTCCTCTGACAGCAAGACACATGTCCCCCTGCTGCAAGCTGGCAACAACATGGAAAAAAAGCAGCTTTAAATATCCTGTTTCACAAGGTGAAGCTGCATCCGAAGTAATGTGCAATCATCATCACTTGGCGAGAGGGACACGCTGAGGCGCGCCGGGGATAATGTTCCACCAATTGCAATATGAACTGAATACAAACCATAGGAAGACATTATTAAATAATAACAATATCAGTGTTTCAGAGAATATCGCTTCTTGAGTGTGCGTGAAAATAAAAAATAAAAAAAAGCCAGACACAGCATATTATTCAGGACTTTTTTCAGAAAGCCAACAGGCTGTTTGTGAAGCTGTACTCACATCTGCGCTGTTGGGAATCCGGCTCCGACCGACACAGACGAAATGCTTGACAGGAGTAAAAGTAGGCACACTGAGTAATCCATTGTTTATTATTTCTCCCCCTCAGAAACCCCTCAACCGGGATCCAGACAGGAAAAAAGATGCACAACAACCACAAAAAAAAAAATAAGGTTCCCAAATCCACAGCGCCGTGCGTACTTCTCAGCGCAGAACACACACGCCTCACACCGCCATCGGTGCGCGCTTGGAAACAAATCTCATCTGGTATCTGTGTGTGTGTGTGTCCCCTCCGCCACCAGTGGAGTTCAGGAGTGTGCTTTTTTTTTGGTGCGTGTGTGTGTGCGACTGTAAAGTGAGTGTCTCAAACTGCGATAGGCTGTTAGAGCAGATCTGACGGCGTGTGTCAAAAAATAAAAAAGGGAGAAAAAAGGGGGAGGGCGCATTCAGATCTCCAGCTCGGCCGGCAGAGCGGTGCCACACTCCGCACACTGCAAGAAACAGACGACGGCGCCCGAACCGTCGTTCAGCGGCGAGGTTTCTGCTGTTTCAAACACGCGGGGAAGTGCGTAAAAGTGGTTCGACTCAGCTGTTCACTGATTATAATTCACTTCAGTTCTCCTTTTCTTTCCCCCTGGACGCGTTCCCGCTCTCTGGAACGGAGATTTGGATGAATTTTCAGTGGGAAACCAAACACACGTGGGATTATTTAACTCGCTGAATCCACTGTTCAAGATTCACTTTTTAAGCAAAATCAAAGTGACGCCAGTTTGATGGTGAAATGGTCGTAATCGATCTTGCGGGTGAGCGTTAATGACACTTTTTACAGTGTGTTCGCGTTCCTGACGCACGCGCGGGTTTCCGGGCGCCCTCCCCGCCCGCCACACGCAGCAACAGTCACCGCCTGCCGGGAGTCTTATCAAGCCGCGGACACTCGGCACAGTCAGCCGCCTCGACGCAGCTCAGCACCGGCGCAGCCACCTTTTTCACGGCCCCCGCTGTCCGCGCCTTGCGTTCAGATTTATGGGTCAGCGTCACGCAGCAGACGGGGACTGTATGTAAAGAAGGATGGGAGACACTTGTGATGATGCTTTACCCTTTAAAGACGCACTGTGACGCTTTCATAAAGCTCTGTGACTACACTGATCAACACATGACGCTTCCTGTTGCACTACTAAAGGTTAAAGGTTCAGTTGTTTGTTGTTTTATAACATCCTGTTTGGAACATTACACTCACTTTGGCTTTAAGTCTCTGAAGCAGTGAAGCTATGAAGAGGTGACCTCATGACATTTACATTTGACATTTGAGGGCGTTTAGCAAACACTTTTGTCCAAAGCGGCTTACCGTACTTCATACATACATACATTCATACACTGATGACGGTGGCGGCCATGCAAGGTGCCAACCAGCAACACCAGGAGCAGTTTTGGGGTTCAGCATCTTGCCCAAGGACACTTCCACATGCAGACAAGGGGGAATCGAACCAGCAACCTTCCGCTAACAAGACGCTGGCTCTGCCCCTGAAGCACAACCAAATGCTTTATAATGTGTTATGAAGCATTCTCAATATTTGTATGTTATCGTCATTGTTGTAAGTCCGTTATGGATATTCATGTCTGCGCATAACTGTGATTATAAAGCACTTCAGGCACATTACAACACATCATATGTATGTTCATAACCTGCTGTGATGCATTATGGGCCGACACGTCAGACGCGGTCGCACTAATGTGCGCGCTTCGTCATTACGCGGTTCATTTTAAGTGTCGTCGTTAGTGCATGCGGTGCAACAGGGAGCGTTGTGCGTGTTTATAAGTGCAGTCATGAACGTGTTAACACACACCGCGAATAATGCACTTCAGACGTGGTCTTAAAATGCTGTGTCGTGGACGTTATTCATTATAAGTGACCTATATAAAGTTTTATGGCTGTTGATATTGCGCATCATAAAAGCATAACGTCCTCGCCTTATTACGCTATAGATGTGGTTGTGGTGACATCATAAGTCACGTCTGTAGGTTTGTTATGACCATAGTGCATCAGACAGCACTGTGTGTTTATTAGTGGTCTTTAAATACACTCACACACCCATAATGCACTACAGGCGGGGTCTTCGTAGTAAGTCTTGCATACATTTCCTATTTTTCTACGAAAGTCTGAATCCTCATGGTATTTCTTACCATGAGACATGCATCTCCTCGCTGAAACGAGCTCCGTCCTCCAGAGAATGAGGGGCTTTGTTGTTTTGATTTGACATCGTGTGGTCACATGTGAAAGCACTTTCAGGCCCCTTCAACTTGGCTGCTTCCTGTCAAATCCGCTCGAGAAACTCAAAATCATCATCTAATAAAGGATCCCCGTTTTATTATGTATATCATTATAATCCCTCATTTAATTTGCGCGGAGTGCGAACTTGATAATAAATTCCACTCGCTCCGAGGGGCCGTGGCAGAAAACTCAATATGAAGTGACATTTCCCTTTGCTGGGATAATCAGCAAGGTAAATACCAGAAGAATATACTGTAGTTTTAATGAGTTTCCTCTTGCAAAGCCCCTTGTCAGAAAGCTAATCTCTTGCCTAATTTCCTCCAAAGCCCCTCAATTAATATGGAGCCCCAAAGTTATTATTCCAGAGTTTTACATTTTGTTTGTGTTAAGGTGTGAATATGGATGAGTGCGCGCGTTGATTTCCCTCTTTTTGCCATCAGTGTTGTGCGTTGCTTGCCAAAACATGAATAGAAAAAACAGATTTATAAGACAAATAGCCGTCCATGCCCCACCTCCCAAGGTTTTACTACAACTGTGACCGCTTGACCTCTTGTCAGCCAGATAAAAAGAAATGTGTTCAGATACAGTAGAAACACACAGAGGAACTAGCTTTCGTGGAAGAATATTCAGTTAATAAATAACAAAATGCAACAAGCCACATAAATCTGGAACATAAAAAGCAAAAGGAGAGTGGCCACGTGTCGCCACATAGAATAATCCAACACCAATCCTTCATGCTGCTTCTGCTCTGGGAGCAGGTCGGCAAATGCAACACTATCTCAAATAGGATTATGTGGGATTTTCACAGGGATCGGTTTGTATGACAGAAGCTTCTCGATCCGATTCGTGTAAATGATCTTATTTAATACACCCAGATCAGTTTCATGTGATTTTACAGATTTGGTCCTCTCTCGCCACCCTAATCAGCATAAAACACTCTGATTTAACCCTCTATGTGTAACCGTCACAACACTATTTTGGTGAATAGCTATCAAGCTAACGGCTAACAAGCTAGAAAAGCTGGGTATGTGCTAGCGCTGGTGCACTGCACCATGCCGTCAACTCCTCGCCTGACATCCCAGTTCTCAGGGCGTAAATGCAGAATTTCTGTCTTTTTATATATTAGTTTTGAATTGATGACAAAAATAATAGAACAAACAAAAAAGGACAGTTCTGAAAATACAGTCAAATGCACATTGCAATGAAGACTTTTTGAAGTAGGAGACAAACGTATGTATTCAAGCAGGCGAACATGCTAACTGTCAGTTGGGCTAGCTAACTGAAAATAATTGACACAGTTAATTAAAAAGTATTTCTACTATTGTCTCACGTCCTCTTGTACAACTGCTTGTTAATAAATTAGACAATTAAACACCGCTTACTAAAGTAGGAGACAAAAGTTTTCATGTAAGCTAATGTACTTACTGATAGCTGGGCTTTCTACTTGACAGTTAGCAGACATGATAGCTAACTGAAAATAAGTTGACACAAATTAAAACGTATCAGTCATTCATGTTTCATGTCCTCTTGTTTAATAGAAAACTGCAAATCGAGCAAAGACTTAAGGAAGTTGGAGAATAACGTCTTCAAGCTAGCAAGCATGCTAACTATCAGTCTGGCTTTCTACTTGACAATTAGCCAGCATGCTAGCTAACTAGCAGAAAATAAGTTGACACAGTTAATTCAAGAGTGTCTGTACTATTGACTCATGTCTCATGCCCACTTGTATTGATAGGAATGCTTGATAATTGATCCGACAATCGATTGCCCTTTTTTCACATCAGACAGTTTGACATGTCATAGTAGGAAAAGCAAATGAAACATTAAGCTAGCGATGACTCAGTTCCATCAAGTGTCACAGTAAGCCGTGAGTGTGAGCTACTATGAACAATAACAGCAGGATCACCTGAAATTGGCTCGCCTAAGTGGAATGCAGTGTTTTTTTAACATCATGAATTACACTTGTGACGTTCCCTGCCATGAAATGTCAAAACATCTGCAGTGAAAAAGGTCTATAAATGCAGGTTTGCAACATTATCAAGGAGGAAATGGCTTTAATCCTTGAAGGTTTTAAATGCAGTTTTTTTTCATAGTCTGCTTCCAAGTGTGTCACAGTGCACACACGATACCTGTGCAGCATATTCATGTCAAGTACGTCTGCAAATGAGTAAGAAAACTGGTTAAGAAACGGCTACAATAGGGCAAAGATACTATAAAAGTGTTTGTTTTTTTCTTTCTTGAGGCATGTTAGATTCACTTTGTGTAAAGCTTGGGTGGTTCTCAGCTATGTGGTTCACTGCTCTTTTTCATTTGAACCTGTTGACCACTGAGGTACAGTTTTGCTCCCGGGCGTGTTTTTTTTTCTCCAGAAAAGAGCAGCGAAAACGGTGAAACCAAAAGTGCAAGTGTGTGTGTGTGTGTGTAACAGAGAGCGACAAGGGTGGGGGGGTGGTTGATGTAAAAGGTAGTGTTTCTGAGCGAATCAGGAATGTGTGTGTGTGTGTGTGTGTGTGT
>CAEMYA010000162.1:1977166-2036938 GCA_903131615.1 Diplodus sargus | reverse complement strand
GCAGCAGGTGTGGCCTCTCTCACCAGCCCACGACCCCACCCACCTGTCCAGGGAATTGCCCCGGCTGCCGTCGCCTGGCAACCCAGTAGCCGACTCCTCACAACCAGAGCCACAGGGCTGTTGTTTTTCCCAGCCGGCGGGGGCACATGTTACACGCGTGCGTTCACAATGGGAGCAGCACGGAGAGGGCAGAACGAGGGGAAGGTAAACAGAGACATAAACCCCCTCGGTCCACCAAAAGGAGAAAACGGCAGCGTGAGGATGGGTTTTTTCTTTTAGAAAAACCTGCTGAGAAAAGAAAAGACGACCTTCACGAGTGTTTTTTTTTTCTTTCAATTTAATGATAATTTCATGACTTTTTATTTGAGTCGAGGACACCATCCTGTTTCGTGTGAACTTTTCCCATTAAAGCTATTAATAATCAGTTTCAAGCAGCTCTCCTAAAATCTCATTTTTTTTAACAAGAGCGCAGAGATGAGGAGGCAGTGGATCATAATGAGGTTTAATTTTCTAAAACTGTAGCAGCTCATTAAAGCACATTTTCGCAGGGCAAAAGGCTTTTTTGCATTTTATTCAAATGATATTTTTAAATGCCCCCGTGGCTATTTTTCGCTTCAAATTACACTTTACAGTGAAGTAAAGACGACGAAGACTGTTTTCTTCTTTGTACGTGTTTTTAGGTTCTTAGGTTCTTAACGCTGACATCCCTGGGAAAAAAAATGTAAGTTGTAAGCATCGGGAGAGCAGCCGATGCCTCGTGACATGATACATTACGATGGAGCATCTGTCAAATCTGACTCCTGTCTGAAAAGTTGAAATATCGCTGTCACATCCTCTCATTTTTTTTTTCTGTATCTCGCAAGACAAACAAATCGATGCACATACTGCTGAGCTTTCACTAAAGAGGGAAACATTCTAGAAAACTGCATAAATGCAAGAATCTTGCTTTATAATATACCCCCCCCCTTCAACCCACCGGCTGCCAAAGAACAATTAATTAATTAAGTCTGCCGGGCGAGTGTGTTGCCGTGGCAACAAATTGTTTCCACGTTTAAAGTTTAATCTGCATTTCCCCCCTCGCACAGTGTCTTCTTGGCTCGGATTATGGGACATGTGTTTTGTCTCGGCACACTCCGACACAGGCGCGTTCTTCATTGTCAAGTCCAGCTGTTACGAGGAACATGATGGAAAATGGAAAAAAAAAAAACATTGCGACAGGATGTTTGGATGAGATTTCGTTGGACACGATGTAGCCGGAGTCTAGTGCCTTTTGAGGGAATTGGTGTTTCAGTTTTATTTTTTTAAATGTACATTTCCAACATATCTTTTTAGAATTAGGCTTCTGCACTTTCTTGCTGAGAGCTGTACAAGTAGATCTCTCTTACATCTGTCTACTAAACATGAAGTTGCAGCCAGACACTAGTTAGCTTAGCTTAGCTCAGCATATCTTTGCATAAAGAATGGCAACAGAGGGAAATTAGTGCGCTTAAGTGGTGCTGGTATTTTTTCTAAATGTCAAAGACATCCTAACCGTTCCCTCTTTTACCCACTCTTTATGCTAAGCAAAGTTAGCTTACTGTCGGTTTCTGCTTGATCTTTAGCCGAAATGAATGACAAAGACCAAACCATTCTTGAAGTTATTTAGTGATTCTTGAACTATTCATGTTCTTGCCATGATCATAAAGCCACTCAAAGCGAGTAGCGAAGAAGTAAAGGACTAGCCTGGAACAGTCCAAAGGTAACAAAATCTACCTACATGTACCTCTTAAACTCACAAATTAAAGGCATAATATGTAACATCTTAGCGTTAAAATGTCTAAAAGCGCCTTCGTGTTGCTATAACTTCTGGGAAAACACATGGTGATTTGTCAGAGTGAGGAAGGAAGTAAGCTAACTAGCTAGCTAGATAGCTTGTCCTTTACTACTATTTGACTTGCTCACCTGAGAGTCTTCAGATTTTCATCAACCACATCACAGTCAACGATGACAAATCACATAGCCTATATGCTAAATAGCTTTAGCTAAACTACAATATGCTGCTTTTACGCAAATCTGCTCAGATTCTGTTACATTTGAACAGAGCCAGGCCAGCTGTCTCACCTTGTTTTCCTTTTTTGTATGACATTAAGCTAATCACCTGCTAGCCGTAGCTTAGTATTTACTTATAAACAGTCAAGCAGTATCAGTCTTCTCCTGTGATTCTGTGCATGAAAGACAGTAAACTTATACCCTCAAAAGACTGAGTGAAGCCTCGTATATCTACATCCTTCATGTCTGTGTCTTTTTCCTTGCCGCTGGACATCTTTGGACATCTTTGTCTTTGACTGATCGTCATGAGCAATGGCACTCAAAGCTTTTGTAGGTCATCACACACACACAAAAAAAGAGTCTTGCACCACAGTCTCCTCCTTGGTGTGCCTTGTTGACTCAGTGGAAGGGAAGTGATGGCAAATGTGTATGATATGATGTCTCACTCTGGATGGGGGCAGCCTCCGTCCCCTCTGTGCACTGACTGATCACATTACTATTAGTGAAAGCTTTTCTGTCAGGAGGAGAAGTTATGGCCCAGTCAAGGAGGGCCTCAGGGAAAAACAGCCATCCAGTGACATGAAGAAGGCTTCGGGGGGGGATCCAAGGTGATTGGACATGAAGGGTCTTAGCTGTCCGGTGCAATTCTTTTTTTACTTGTAAAATCTTGTTTCCTTCCTACAAAATAACATTTTGCTTTCGTACGTATCGGTGTTGTCATTTAATTCTCAAAGGAGTGATTGGTGGTGCGACACAAAATGTGACCTTTTGCTTCAGCCACATGTCCAGCAGTAACACATATAACAGGTGACTCTGATGAATGTGTTGTGCAGCTGTTTATGTCACCAAATGTACTTTCGGCCACAAACGTATCGACTCTGATCAAACTTTACGATCCGCAGCTCTATCTTTTGACATCAGGTGTCCTGCTAAAGTCACATTTATGTTTCCAGACTCCGGCTTTATTTAATGTTATGACACCGACATTAGTCACTGGTTAGTGACAGCACATCCCTGACTGTGAATCATCTGGACATCAGGACTTTTCCAGGTGTCCCTTTCAGGGCTGGAGAACAAATTCAGGCCAATGGGGAAAAAATGATTATTAAATCAAAGTCCAGATGGTTTCTACTGGCCTGCTATCTAACAGGTTTCTCTGTATTTGTATTTGTATGTCAAATGATTTGATGCATGTAGTTAGTGCCGTAGAGGAGATATCATTTTGAAGATCAGTATCCAATAAAGGACCAGAATATTTGGGATTTCTCTGAAAGTTTTGCGTACGAACAAGTTCAACACCATCAAGTGTAAATATTTGATAATAAACCAAAGCATTGGACACATTGGAGTAGATAATGGCACTGAATGAAAAGTAAAATAATATATATAATATATACTTTAGGGGCTAATGGTGCATCAAAACTAATGAAACTTTGCACATGGGCCGCAAAACCTAAAGTCTCAACCCCAATTCTGGCAATAGAAGAAAGAACCAGGACCACCAAAGCTATGATGATTCATCTTCTGGGGACCATGAATATCTGTAACAAAGTTTGTGCCATTCTATCCAGTAAATCTTGAGATATTTCACAGTATGAGTAGTACATTTGACCTGTTGGTGACTTTGGAAGGAAAAAGTCCCCAGATAGTTAAAGTCAGCCTGATTCATCCTCTGCTGACCACAAATATCTGCACAAAAGCAATCCAACTGAACAGCTGTTGAGGTATTTCAGCCTGGATAAAAGTGGTGGACCGTCCATCAGATAGACTTGCCTCCTGAAGAAGAACCCAATCTCACTATCCGTAATATTAAACGGTAGGGAAGGAGATTCTGGAGAAAGATAGTAGATTGTTGAGTCTCATTCCCCGGTTGTGAATTACCTAAACTTTTGTATTTGATAACTTGGAATTGAGACTCAACAATTAACAATGTTTCTGCAGAATCATTTGATCTAACTTGCTAGATTTCCTATCCACTCTTATTCCCTTTGAAACAAGAAACAAAGCCTCAAAGAGCAAATCCTTGGAAACGGTCCCTCAATTGAATATTGACGACCCCCCCTCAGAGATAGAGAGATGCTTGATGGCTGTGTGAACCCTGTGTGACCGAAGGATAAGCTGATGCATGCGGCAACGTCGCCTGATGTGGCCTCCTCAAATCACTGTCGTTTTGATCAGCCTCACCGCTCGGTGAATCACAGACACGGGCCGCTTCCAGGCCCCCGTCTGACGAGGGCTCACATCTTTTGAAGGCAAAAGAGGGGAACAAACACGTCTTTAGAAGTGAAGGATCTAAGGGATCCATGATCAGAAAGGGAGAGGGAGAGAACAGTGGGGGAGTTACTGAGAAGAGGGATGGAGGGGATGAACATTAAAGACAACACAGGGAAAAGAAAACGAGGAAGGGAGATAGAAAAGGTACAATGCAGACAGCAGAGTGGGATCTGGCAGGAGAGAGCCTGGCACCCTTTGATCAAACTGTGATCATTTTTCTTCAAGAAGCACATGAGAAGTCGACCAAGGCGCGTCCTTCAACACTTAACACTCTTTCTCTCTCCCAAAAAAACTTCTGAAGAGGGTCAATGGGCAATGTTTGGAGCTTTTTAGTGTAGCCGGTGGATATCTGGTTACCTGGAGTACAGTTATCTTCAGTCTTTGCTCACAGCTAACGGTCTCTGAGATTGTGTTTCGGTCACTGTGTTCTGCTTCTTTTGCTCTCACACAGACTATTTATCTGCCTGCAACCAAAGTGTGCTCAAGTGCGATCAGTCAACACCAAAACGGACTATAAATAGACGACAAACTGACTACAAATGGAATCCAGAACCGTTCAGACACCAAAACTATTCGCTTGCATACTGACTCTCCATTTATATGTATTGTTGATATCCATTTATAGAGATTAGAAGATTGATGAGTGAGTAAATTAAGCAAAATTAGATTAAATTATTTCTCTAATTTACCAAAACAGAATTCAAGACAAACTTATAGGGTAACTCTCATTTTGTTCACCAAATATGAAGCTCTAGCCAGCAGCGAGGCATATTAACCCGAGCTGGCTGCTAGCTGTAGCTTCATATTTAGCATACAGTTATCAGAGCGTCAATCGCTCACTTAGCAAGACAGCAAAAAAAAAGCATGTTTTCCCCAAGTGTGCAGAATTTCACATGGAAGTAAATATAACCGGATGCAATGTGGCTCTGTGAATATCTAAATACAGCCAGATGAGATTTGAAACTTTTCTGAATATAGCTTGTGTCAAGACCTCAGAGCTCTTCTATATTTGTCACGTTTTCTCTATTTAAAAGTACAGTTGAGTCTCGCTGCTGCCTGCGAGGTCCTGTGCGGCAATCACAGCCGTTTATGGTCTCTGACAGGTGTCCACGCAAAGGTTAGAATTACACCAGAGATCATCGACCATGATGAAGACGCCCAACGTCAGTCACCAGCGGGCCTCACACATGACAGTTTGGGGATCAGTCGGTCACCAATTATACATGAATCTATTCTAAAATGGGGAAAGTATATCCACCCTCCGCTCTGGTGCTTTTTTTAAATGACACATTATGCATACTGAGGATTTTCACAGCGGTGGTTCGGGCTCGCTCTACCACATAACCAAACGTCTTACTAACGCTTTACGCAAATAAAAAATATGAAAGTATAAAAAATGATATTCCACCTCTGCTGCTGGATCCTACACGCTGGACCTTTTTTAATACTTGATGGCGTTTTAAGAAATGTTTTAAATGTTAATGTCATAGTGCAGCAGTGGTCTAAGGCTAGTATCATATAACTACAACGGCCCAGATTTGAGGTCGGCCACTGACCTTTGTTGCATGTCGTGCCCTTTCTCTGCTGCTATTTTTGCTATTTCTTTGTACTGGCAAATTATCCGTAAGCAAAATGCTGAGCATTCCTACTCATCTGGATATGTGAGGAAAGAATTTGATGTCATATCTTGTGTTGTTATTTCTCCCATAATCCTGCAGTTTTAGTGTGTGTGTGCATCCGGAAACTTTCTACAGTTTTACGAGGATTATTGGAGGATGAGCTTCATTTCATTAGTGGCGGAAAGACAGAAGATTAAAAGGCTTTGGCTGATTTAAAAAGCGGGGGGTAAAAAATCTTTATTATGTTTGATATGTTTGATTCAAAAGTTGTCTGAGGTGTTGAGGTGATGTGTGTTTAGAGGAAACATATCTCATTTTGAAACACATTTAGAAGCAGAAGCAGGTGGTTGTAGCTGCAGCTGCAGAGTCACCGCCCAGCAGGTGCTGCCACACTGAATCCGTCCTCTCTGTAAACACACGCACACGCGCACACACACACACAAACACACACACACACACACACACACATAACACAACACACATCTCCTTCTCTGGGTCTGTCCCTGCAGTTACAAATGCATAAACACATTCACACATAAACTGCATTCAAGCATTAATCGCATCGTTTCCTATGTGAACTCTGACTTTGTGTTTTTGACTCAAGGGAGTCAAGGGTCCAAAGGAAATGTCACAGCAGGAGCCCTGCAGAGTGAGACAGCAAAAAGTGTCTCTCACTCCACCTGCTGGCAGAATTTTTTAAGTGCTGGCACTCATTTTTCAACCCAAACTTTAAAGCTTTGCATGCACACCAGCTGTATATGTGCGTAGAGTATGCAAATTGTTTTTTTTTAATCATTTTTCAAGTGTTGTCGGTCAAAACATAACTTCTGAATCTCTTTTAACACACACAAAAACACACACACACACCCACACACATACATACACACACACAGTTTGAATGATGCTTCCATTCTGAGGCTTTGATCCATAGCGACCCACAATGGAACCAACCTCGAGAATTCTGCTGTTGGAACACCAGAGAGTTTAGAGCAGGTCTGTGTTCACAGCCTCACATTCGTGTTTTACACCTCAGTCGAGAAGCATTGTCCAGCCGATTTTCTACAGACCAGATCTGATATTCACCGCTTCACAGCCGTGTCTTGGACCACAGTCGAGGAGAATCACCCAGACGATCTTTAGAGACCAGAGCCAGTATTAACATCTTAAAACACCCGTTTTAGACCACAGTTGAGAAGGATCAGCTTGCTGATTTTCTACAAACGACAGTCTACGACAAATATCCACACTTTTGAAGACTTCAGGGCCATTTCAACTTTGTGTAAGTAAGCTTTAGATATTTGAATTTACTTGATTGATTAGTTCAAAGTCTTGTTTTAAGTCTTTTTGTGATAAAACAATTATTAAGTTAACTGAGGATTAGACAACATGTTCTATGAATAACACCTGTTTGTTTCATCCACTGACTTCGCTAACGTTTTCTTCCTTTGTCTTCACAGTCTACCACGATCACCGAAATGTATCGACAGAACAAAAGGAGAAACAACCCAAAACAGATGGAGAGGGTGGCTCACGCTGCTCCTCAAGCCCATCCCGTATCTCACCAGGGCGAGGGCCCTCAGGTCAACTCTGACTTTGAGCATCCTCGTAGACCCTGGAAGGAGGAGAAGATGGCCATGAGCTACACCATCCACAACCTCAAGTATAAGCTTGAAAGACTTGAGGGTCTTATGGATCTCAGGGAGAGAGAGTTCAAGGCCGAGTTCAAAAGCAAGTATGAGATCATCGCATCTCACGAGGCCACGATCTCAAACCTGAAGAGCCAGCTCCAGTTCCGGGTGGCGCAGGTGGAGAGCCTCAGGCAACGGAGCAATCAGGATAAGGACAACATGGCAGCGAGACCGGAGGCAGAAAAACTAAAGCTGTCCGAGCAAAACAATCAGATGCTCCAGCTAGACCTCGACAAACAGAAGAGCGTTCTGCTCCAGATTGATCGGCAGATGAAGCAGTTGGAGGAGTTGGAGCAGGAGCTCAAGCAGAAAGACGAGGTAATCCTTCATCTCAGGGAGGAGAAGATGGGTCTCTCGAACAAGCTCACGGAGGCCACAGACCAGCTGACTTGGCAGACAAAATATGAAGCTCTGCAGGAGAAGTTCAGCGAGCTGGAGGTCAAAGAACAGAGCTGGAAGACGAGTGCAGAGCAGGTGGAGGAACAAAAGAAAGAACTCGAGGAGCTCTCCATGAAACTGAAGGCGAGCGAGAAAGAGGCGGCGGAATGTCTGCTGCAAAGCAACAAGGACTGGCAGGCAAAATACGACGCTTTGGAGGAAGAGTTCAGACAGCAGCTAGAGAAAGAACGAAGCAGGGAGGAGAAAATAACACAGGTGGAGGAAACAACCGAGGAGCGTGAGGAGAAACAACAAATCCTGGAGGTAACCGCAAGCCAGGTGGACGTGGAGAAGACAGAACCAGAGGACATCTGCTTCAGGACGGAGGAGGGAACTGAGGTGAAAAAGGAAAGCACCACAGATAATAAGATGAGGAAGAAAGAAAAGAAAGCAATGAAGGTGAAGCAAAAACAAGAAATGGAAGACCTGAAAAGGAAACAACAAGAAGAGCACAAGGACCTGAAAGGCAAACAGAAGCTGGAAAAGCTTCAGGAGAAGGAAATGAACAAGAAAGAAGCACAGATGAAGGCGGAGCTCCAAAATAGAGCAAAGGAGGAGGAGAAGGAAAAGAAAAGAAAGGAGAAGGAAAGAAAGAACGGTGGAAATAAATGTGACAGCGACGCGAAGGTGGAGCGGGCTGCTGGTTGTTCTATAGAATGCCAACAGTAGCTCCATCTTCCCCTCCTTCACCTCTCCACCGTTTCTCCATCTTCCTCCCACCTTCACCATCTTCCACCCCCCTTCCGCTCTCCCCCTTGAACCTCATCCTCACCACCTATCTTCCCACCTTTCTCCATCTCTCTCTGAACCCCCCTCCGTCTGACTCAGCCCATCTATGACAAACTGAGAACATTTCTTGGCGATCAGTCGACAGCGGCTCAGCAATCAGCCTCAAACAAAAGGGTTTTCTCCTGGTGCGCAGGTTTCTCCTAATGAAATCAACATTTCATTGAAAAAACACCGCTGAATTTCTGTCCACTGTCTCAACTTGACTTGAATTGCCCAAGAAAAATGACTTGAGACACCACCCAAATGTCTCAAGTCAAATTGTGGGTTTTCCCCTGGAGCTCAGGTTCCCACAACCAATTAAAATTCGGAATAAAAATAGTTAAATTAATATTCTGTCACATTCTCATTCTTTTCAAAGTGTAACACCACCCTTTGGTGAAGGAGTAAAATGTCAATAACAATAAACTTACCCTGTGTTATAGAGGCGCTGCAGACAAACCTCATGGATAATGCTCTTAAGTTGTTGAGTTTTTCTGGTGAAAAGAGAAAAATGTGTTCAGCAGACAGAGAACTAAATATAAATGACTATTTGCAATTGAGTTTAATCTTTTAAAGTACATTTGTGGCTCATTTAAAACCCACTTTTTAGAAGTGTGATGAAATACCACTTATTGTGTTTTAGAATAAGTATATTTCCAAACTCTAAAGTTGACCTTAATTAAATCTATTTTGAAGAGCACTTTTTAAAAGTACACTTGAATTATATTTTAATTCAAGCATTAAGCTCCATTTACAGTATCCTGACCTTTGACCTTACGTCAAATCAATTCCTTAAAGGGCAAAAAAAGTTGGTTCTCTGAGTTTCAGGCCCTCTAAACGTTAGCCAGAGAGCTAGCGTCAATGTCAGTTTCCCCCACCTCGTATTCATCAGAGCATTGGAATGTTGTCACTGCAGCAACGTGGAGCAATCTCACAATCTATCCCTACGTTATATTTACACATGTCCCTGAATTTTGACCGACTAATGACAGCAGACGCAAGTTATTTCTCCTCAGTCTGTTTCGAGTAGCGGACTCTGACTCCTCTCTGTGCCCGTGTGACTGATACCGCTTTCCTGCCTAAATTTGCAGGTCTACGCAGGCTTTTTAAACACGAATAAACCCGCTAAAAGACACTTATCGGCCCCATTAAGCCGTTACGTCGCATGTAAATGACGTCACGTTTTACGTCATGCATGCGCCGGAAACGGTCGTAAAATTCACAAAAACCACAATACATTCGTCGTGAAAGAAACGTCAGTAAAACTATGGGTAAAGGTTTTTTTTCACCGTTAAAAACAGCGCAGAATGACTCGTTTCACTGTCATAATTTGAGCCATTCGCTCTAATAACAGGAAAGACTAAAAGAGCCGCACCATTAAATAGTTTTGTCCCCCATCAAGGTAACCGGGCGCTACACCGGAAGTGCGGCCGGTGAAGCCAGTTGGCCGGTTGCCGCTTACGTCAGCGCGTCGGCTATACGTCAGTGCGTCCGCATTGTATAATCATATGTAAACAAAAACTGCTAGACTTTAAAACAGATTTTTTTTTAATTAAAACCACTAACGTTTACTTTTGACTGATATTGATGAATCGTTTTAATATTCAATGATTTATTAATTTAAGCACTAAAACTGACAATCAATAAGACATGAAAAATTAACAAAGTCTGTAAATCGAACTAAAAACTGCCAATGGCAGTTAGTCTGCTTGCTTCTCTTTCAGCAGTTAAGTGCTGAACTCCATGACAGAAATGATAGACACTTGTTTCATTCTATACAATAACCTTCCACGGTAAATGTATAAAAGAAAGAAGAAAGAAGTTGCAGTAGGCTTCTATAATAAATATGCATAATATAGTCAATTGTCCATATCTTGTTTGATCAATATCAACAGGGATATGTATCAGTGAGGATGAGTATGATATAGGAGTCCTCCATCATCGATCAAACAAAATATGGAAAACTGACTTGTATAATATATTGCACATGTTTATAATAGTAGCCCACTGCAAGTTTACATTTTTATTCACTTTACCATGAAATGTAATTGTATTCAAATTCAAGTGTGCTTTCAAAGATGTTATTTATTCCGATACGGACTCATAACTCGGTGAAGTTCGGGGTATGCGAGTGTGTGTCGGTGCACAGGGGCAAAAATTTGGTTCACTGAGTCTGAGGCCCTCTAAATGTTAGCCAGAGAGCTAGAGTTAGCACCAGTTTCCCGCACCTCACATTCATTGGAGCGTGTTGGAAAGGCCATTATGGTGTTTGGGGAATAACACACAAAATCATTTTGACAAATACACTTTCCTCTTTTTAAGTGTGATGCTCGAACTGTCCACTGTCCACCTCAAGAAACCAGGCAGACATTTCTATTGACGTCTTCTTATTTTAGCCATGCTAAGTAAGTCAATTTAAATGCCCGCCCACTCCCATAACTTTTTCTAATTAATAGTTTCAAGCTTTTGTATTTTCACAAGTCAAAGCAAACAGCAGGCCTCTACTGATACTCTAAACAAAGAGTGAATGAAAACACATCTGTGCATGTGTACCACATCTGTGCAGGCCCCTGTAAGGATGTTACCATGGACTGAGAAGTCTTTGGACATGCTCAAAGAGAAAGCATGTGGTGCCATCTTGTGGTCATAAGCTGTTACTTCATATCATTGCTAAAACATGTGAGACCAACTATGGAAGCTATGATTTTTCAAAATAAAACTGTCACAATCAATACTATTTATACAATGCAGTGAATAACAAAGGCAAACCACTACAACACTTCATTTGTACTGATATTTAATATTTAGACATGGGGCAACAGCCATTTTTACAGCACAATTTGCATAATTTATCAATACCTCCTGTATACAATCACAAAACCATGACAGTAGATTTTATTTTTTTTATCTGTTTACTTACAAGTGAAAAACCAGACAGGTTTTACAAGCATAATCTTTGTACAGTCAGCATACATCATCAATAATTTGAATAGGTTTTCTTCATAATTTCCTCTTTCTATAACATTTTTGTTCTATATCTTCCTCTACCTCACTCTTCTTCTTCTTCTTCTATTTTTTTTTTTTTTTTTTTTAATCTTTAATAATATCTGGACACAAAAATAGTATGAACCACCAACAAAACATGCAACATCCAGTGTGAGCACATTTAAATTCTCCTGCAACTGCTTGAGCTGTTAAGATAGACTTGGGTGTAGTTAGACTCTGGTAAACCTTTAGTGTTTGGTGTAAAGGGTCGGGTAAATCTGGGTCCCTATAGGCAGACGTGAAGTCATTTCCACTGTACATTGATCGAGAGAAAAACAACTTCCTTTTTACTTCTATGATCACATACCGTTATTTGTCTGCTAAAAGACCTATTGCTCCCCAAACTCCAGTATAAAAAAGCTTTGTATTTACAAGGTTGGAAATAGAGAGATGGCATCTGTGTGTCTGTGTGTCTGTGTGTGTGTGTGTGTGTGTTTCTTGTGTGTGTTACGAGAGATTTTAAAGTCGTTAATTTTTTGACAGACAACACTTAAAAGAAGAGATATGCATTACAGCCAATGGCATGCATGGACCTGGTATGAAGATGCTACACGCACACGAGCACATGGGTATAAAAATAAGGCGAACAAAAACACACAGTGACCTCAAAACTACGATAATGTGTCAGGTAAATTCAGGTTCACTGATTACAATGTTGTCTTCTTTTTTGGTCATTTCTCATACACATACTGCAAATATGAAACTATTCAAAGAGGGGGAGGTGCATTAGGAGATTTTTATGATACTGACTCACAACTAGGTGAAGTTCGGGATATGTGCATGTTGTTTTCAATATGTGAGTGTGTGTCTGTGCACAAGGGCAAAAAAGTTGGTTCTCTGAGTTTTAGGCCCTCTAAACCTTGTAAACAAGCACTACATTGTGTATAAAAAACAAAAGTATCAACCCTTTTTTATGTACAACTGATATGTACTGTAAACAAATATGAAAAAGTCTCACAGGCAATAAATAAAGATTCTTATAGCAATACAAAAGAACACATTAAATAAAATTAAAAAATTGACATATTAAAGCAATAACCATTTCATGGAGGACATGAAAACACAAGGAGAAATGGATGCTAATGTGTTCTCTTCCGCAAAGTGTCACATTTCTGGCAAGTCAAGATGCAGTTACCACCTTTGAGACTGTAGATGTTGCATAGAAATCCCTCAGATATTAAGTTTCACCGGAAAGTTTGTCTGAAAATGCTGAATTAACCTGCCACTCAAACAAACAGCATGACCTTTCTCGAGACGCAACGATGAAATGTAACACAAATATGTCGAAAAACCAAATCTGGGACGAAACATCAGCATGCTACTGCAAGAGCATTATTGTATCTCAGAGTGGTAATAGTGCCTTTTCATGGATCTGTTCTTTTTGTTCGCTTCAATATCTCCTGATATTGTGTCTCTCTACTCCCTCCCACTTGGAAAAAAAAGAAAGAAAAGAAAGCAAATCTCCCCTTTTCAGCTGGACTGCGACGTCAGTTTTACATTCTAAGCAGAAAAAAGTGCAAAATACCACGAAAAGCGTGCGTTGGCGAGTTGACTGCGATACAAGACTGTGCTCGGGATCTCACAGAGAAAAAAAAAAACAGGAAACACTTCAAAATCTCATGTGATGAGCGTGTCACATTCTAAGGGGTGTCGTGGATAAATAAAAACTCTATGTCACAATCATCAAGACTGGATTGTCTGTGATAAAGATATCTATATATCTATCTATATATGTTATAATTCATGTCCAGCTATGACACTTCACTATATACAAAGTGAACCTTGGAGGTTTTTTTTTTTTTCTTTTTAAATCGGTGCAGAACATGTGGCACTGCATACCAAACAGACTCATGCACACAATATATAGTGTCCAATTTGATATATATATCAATATAGATCCTTTATCAAACAATAATAATCATTTGATAGAACTCGAGAAAAAAGATGGGGTCCGAAGTGAATGGAGTCATGCTTGCTAAGATTTGTTTTTTTTCCCTCCTGAACTGGAATGCTAGGTAGTGTGTTTATAAAATATACTATGCGTCCTTCCCAGGATAGATTCTTAAGCACTTAAATAATTGAGGAGAAGACAAATGATAGAACTCTACGCTAATATCATAATACAAAAATAAATAAGAGCCCTCCTTAGGCGGAGTCTTCAGTATTTCTTTTTCCCAAAATGCTTTGTAAATCAATAAAACTCTGCGGTCATAATAAAGCAATTTCATGGATAAAACATCTACATAAATCTACGAGTGTGTCCATTCCCTGTAGAATTAAAATTTCTCTTCTGCTGTGAATGACTGTGTGCAAACTTGTCGTGTGTGTGAGTGTGTGTATCGTGAATTAAAGTGTGTAATACCTGGTTGATTCCGCGCTTGACCTCTGAACTCTGCGTTCCCCTCAGCCTCAGCCTGGCTACACTACTGTACACTGTATGTCCTGTAAACTTGTGTTCGCTCCCTGTAAACACATTTCTGCTTCCTCCAGACTCAATCCTGCGTGACAGAAATCATCATCAGAACCGCGCTTACCAACGAAAGCGTCCTCTAAAAACTATTCGAGCCCTGAAACAAAGATCGAAGAAAGAGATATTTTGCCCCCCTCGCGCACACACACAAACCACCCTCACCCCCCGCCCGACAGGAGTGGATCAGTGTTACAGATGTTGAACCTAAGTGTCTCAAGATGTCAGAAACCTCCTCTTGTCCTCTCAGGTTTAGTTGTTTTTTTTTAGTCTCCTTCTATGAGTGGATCTGGGCGGTGCTGGCGAGCAGTTTGTGCCAGCTCACGACTCGCTTGCGTAGGTCGACTTTGTCCAGCCACACGTAAGCCTCCCCAATCAGGGTCTTCTTCATAAACTTGCCGCCATTGGACACCAGGAACAGCTGAAGTGAAGAGGAGAGAAAGCAGTGTGTCTTGTGATTAATAGGTGCAATGTGTAGGAATTTGACTTACAACCATTCCAAAATAAAACATCATCAACAAAATGTGAAGAAATAACAGCTGCGACGTGTCAGAGATGTTTATGTATTGTGTTGCAGGGATATTTACTGGAGTTAGCATGCTAACCAGCTAGCAGTATAAACACCCACAATCCTCAGGCAGAGTGGGCTAATAACAACACGACTATCTTATCTTCGACTCACACACTCTCTCTTTAAATCTTTAAAGTAATTCAACAGGTTTATACTGGAGATTGGTGTGTGCTTAATGCTAAGACAGGTGTTATGCTAAGCTAGGTTAAATGCCTCCTGGTTCTAGCTTCATACTGAGCTTACATCAACAAGAGTGGTATCAATCAACCCAGTGTCACAAAAGACTTTCCAAATAAAGCTTTTTTAGAAACATTTCAGATACTGGTTGAAGTTTAGCCGCTCATCATACTTCATCCTAGTCAGTTTGAAAGTTGCGTTTAGTGTCACAGAAAACATGGAAAATGTGTGTCCTGTTACAGGACAGGTGTGTGTGTGTGTGTGTGTGTGTGTGTGTGTGTGTGTGTGTGTGTGTGTGTGTGTGTGTGTGTGTTAAGGACTGGGGGACTACCTGTAGAGAGTGTCCCGTGGGGTTCATACAGAAGCGGAAGGTTTCGTTAAACGACGGCTCGCGGTCATGACGACACACTCTGGTCTTCTTCTTGATGATCCTCTTCTGGGTGGCGATGTTCACCACATAGAGCTTCACATAGAGATCTGTGGACACAAACACACACAGAATAACCTACCTTGTATTTTGCAAATACACATGTGAAAAAGTAAATTAACTATATTTGTTTATATAGTTTAAGATGATTTTGGTCATCAATATGTAAGATAGGTGGAGTGTTACTTTGTCTCCGGCCACTAGAGGGCAATAAGAGAGCTTTGATGCCAGACAAGGTGTATTTTCAGTCAAAGCCTTTTAACGTGGAGAGAATAAACTCTGAAGGTACAAATAAACACCAAAACTAGCTCTAGAAAAAAAACACAGATGCACATGGCCAACAATAAAGCGCTGGCAGCAGATCCCATCTGGAAGAAAATGCAAGTGGAACACGTGGCAGGTCTCTTGGGTATGAGGACGTAAATATTAGAACAGGAAGGGAGGCGGGCGGCAATCTGTGTTTTATCGAGGGGAAGAGAAGTTTGATTTTTTTCCTGCGCACACCAGAGACACAATGTTTGGAACATTGGGCTCACCTGTTATCCACCTAAATAATAATGTACTGTGTATAAACACCACTGGTATGATCAGGGTGCTGCTAGTTTTCTATCCTACAAGACAGTTACCGTAATAAGACTAGTTTTGAATCTTTTATGTAATGTTTTTAACAGTTAAATTGTGACAAATGATCAACTGCTAAATATCTTTTGATTTGCACAAATGTGAACCTTAAATGTTTGTCTGCTATTTAGCTTAGCTTTGCATCTAATATAGGTGATGAAACTGTTTGTAAATATGAAAAAACAAGCACAAATTCCTTATTGTTTTTTTTAAAAAAAGCAACACATTTTAACTATAAAATTGAAAATAAATTATTCAAAACGTATATTTATATAAAAAATAAACAATAAATATAATATTTGGGAGTCTTTACTGTCTCTTAGTTTGGTTCTGTGTCCACTTTTGTCAGTTTTGTCTATAGAGCTGCAATGATCAGTCGATTACTTCAGTCGTTTTTCAAGCAGAGATTTACAACATTTGCTCGTTCCAGATTGTTAGATGTAAGGATTCACTGCTTTTCATCTTCATTCGTGTGAATAAATGAAGAGTCTTTGGGTTTTAAGCATTTATTCGATGTTCACTGCTCGTAAAATGTGGAATGAGTGACGCACAGCACCCCTAACATGTCCATACTGTGCTCCTTATGTGAGAGGCATTTGTGTGTGAGCTACTCCTGTCTTGGCTGTGTTTTTAACCTTGCACATACAGTATATACATCATTGGAGGCTGGTAAATATATGCGTTCTGCTGCACTCCCAGGGAATATTGGCTGTGAAACACTATCGCAACACCTGCGGCTCCACATCGAGGAAAAACTGGCACGGATTATGTGGCATGTCAGATGCCAGTCTTTCCACAAAACAAGTGTCTGTGTGGGCCTCCCTGCTGTCAAGTATTAAGAATGATATGCATCACATGAAACTGTCCTCGAAGGCTGTCAATTCCTGCTACTGAACTAAAGCATAAATGGGACGGTGTGTGTGTGTGTGTGTGTGTGTGTGTGTGTGTGTGTGCGTGTGTGTATGTGTGTGTGTTGTTTTCCATTACCAGGCAGGTGGTCTGGACTCTTGAACTTGTAGGTGATGTTGCGACATTGAAGAATCTCAAGGACCAGTTGCTCACCCTCCGTCTTCACCTCCTTCTTCAGGGCGATCTTTATCTCCCCCATTACCTGGGACTTGCCTACACTCACACACACACACACATTGGATCAGCTGAGCACAGTGAAATTATACCACATATGGGTTTTTCAGCTATAAATATTCAATGCCTGCTCTATGAATTTGCCCCCGCTGTCAGTATTCTCTCATCCTTTGAAATGAGGTGTCCTCTGTGTGTGCGACTCCCCTCTGCTGGGCACTAAGTGTACTCTCATGATGAGTAATATCAAACACGCCCGCAAGCAATCACATTTATTTGTTTAACAAGGATTGGGAGAAGTTATGAGGAGCTCCGCCTGGCTTCTGGTTGCCTTGGAAACTGAATTGAAATGACAGTTTTGAGAGCTGGGTCAACAAGACTCTGGTGCAGTATTCACCTTCAGTCTCACACCATGTTGTTGACGCGCAAGTGAAAAACTCTGTGTTTTTAGCACTTAAAGGTCATCTTTGTGTCTAACTCAAAATGGAATCCGTCCGCCTGTGTCCTTTGATTTTCTCAACAGCAGTTCATCTGATCGACTTCACACTTGGCGGATGTATGGGCACTCGAGATCCACCAGACAGATTTATTAGTAGTGACATATTTATTAGTAGTCTGCCAGAAGTACACTCAGTGTAGCGCATTGAGATGAACCCGTATTAACTGCTACCCGAGTGAACGGCATTCTGGGTAACACTCACTCTCACATTTAAAAACCGATGAAGAAAGAGACTCCAGAAAGACAAAAACCTGGTCCCAAAAAGCTAAATACCCAGGTCCTAAATAGGTAAATAGCCTGATTCCAAATAGGTAAATAACCGGGTCCCAAATAGTTAAACAACCCGATCCCAAATAGCTAAATAACCTGGTCCCAAATACATGTAGCTCAACAGCCTGGTGCTAACGAGCTAGCTGATAGCAATGAAAGCAGTGAGCAGATTGTCGCACGCTGAGGTTTGTCCATAGACATTGTATTCATTGTATTGGGCTTTGAACTCACTGAGGTCATAAAATGCTCGTGTGAGCTTTCACAGCCAAATGACGCCTATACTGCGGCACTGCTAGGGAATGCAACTATGTCACAGGAGCCCCGAGGGAGCTCAGTGTCGAGCATCAAGTCGTTTGGATGAGTGGTTTTGAATGGGCACTGCACTAGTTAGTAAAAAATTGCTTGACTCTAAACTTCTCAGGCAGGAAAGAATAATTTGAAAAATCATTAAGGATACATTGATGGAATAAGCCTGTTTATTCATATGTCAATTGGCCTAAATATCATGTGAATGATACATATAATCATTTTAATAACTGCAATGGAGAAAGTCAAGTAAACATACAGAGCAACAAGTTTTTAAAGATAAAGAAACTATCAAAATAAATAAGTAATGACATTAAAAGGGAAAATAAATGAATAATTAATCAGTACTACTGTTCCCTGATGCGGAACATCTGAGTCTAGATTCTGTACCAGAAACTGCAATTATTAGTTTATTTATTGGTTTAAGGTTTTAATGACTACAAGGCCTTCAAGAGAGAAATAATTCACACATACTGTACACAGCACATATACTGTACATCTAACCTTCAATGTCACCGTGTCCCATTGATGATTTCATCACGTCTGTGCCGTTTGGGATCTTTCCACTAAAGGGGAAGAGAGAGAGGGTAAAAAAATCCTGGAAATTACAAAACTACACAGCAACTTAACATATTGTACCACACATCCTCTGCTTTGAATGTCTGGACACAGTGAAAGTAGTTGTTTTGGCATCAACAAACATTTAAAACTCATGTGTGTCACTGTGAAATGAGGGCTTTGTTTTTAGCACTGAATACTTACAACCGAGGCACCTGGAAGATGGCACTGTCCACCTCGTTCATCTCTCCGTCTTCATCCAACAGGCTGTAGGCGCTGCCGCTCAGGCCGCTGTCCAGCGAGGCGGCCGTGACCGGAGCTTCGCTGGACCTGTAGCTCGACCGAGCTGTGCGGAGATAACAACCACACCCATCACGACAAAGAGACAGGAAGAAAAAACTGCACCTCTGCCGGGTCCAAGAAAGCAAAAGCTACGGGCCAAGAAGCATTCGTTGATAGTCTGCAGCGGCTCAAATCCATCATCATCATCTTCATACTTAAAATAATTCATGTCGCAGTCGAACGGGGAAGCTTATTCAGGGCTTAGTTGTAATGAATTGCGCACAAAACACTTGCGGACTAGCGAGAAGCACATGAACACAGAGTCTATCTTTCAGACAAAAGCAGGACAGCAGTAACTCACATATGAAGCTTTAACATGAAACAGACAAATACATCCAGGAAATATCACATGGATATGCTTATGTAGGCTAAACAAGAGGCACGTAGACCCTACTAACATTGTTAGTCGTCTATATGAACTATGGTTTATAATCTAGCATCTCAATCTCGGCATTAATTTAGTTTAAAAATGAAACTACGTGACTATACAGGAGTTTAAAGGATGTTTACAAGTGTACCTGGTCATAAATGTTCAACATATTTTAGATGTTATTCTTTAAGACAAACATTTCCATTACAACACTCGGTTCTCAGATAGCTGATCAGGCAGTGTGATAGAGTATGAGCGATGTGAGATGCGTGGATGTGGTGCAGAACAGGATCCATGACGACACGTTTCTTTCCTTTCAGGCCACTCGACGCAGATTTTTTGATTTTTTTTCTCGGCAAAAGCTCACTAATACCAGTTCAATGAAGTGACGTGGGAGTCATGACGCGGCGGATGTGTGGCAGTGTGGCACAGTGTTCACTCTCAATGAATCACGTGACAGTTTGGGACATTCATTTCCTTGATATTAGTGAGCTGTGTCGGTGGCCGTTGGGAAAAGCGTGTCTCGCTGCATGAATCTCTGGTGATGTGCAACTTTCTCTCTGTCTTCCTGTAAAACTCCCCTCCCTCTTTCTGCAGGTGTGCGTTAGTAGTACGGCATCCTCTCTTTCTCTCACTCTCTCTTTCTCCCCTTGCTCCATCTGTGCTTCAGTCACACGACAGAGAGGAGACTCTTGGGCAAACTCTCACCTCCGATGCTCTGCGGCCTCTCTTCTGACACGGCTTTCCTGAGGGTCAGGTGTCTGCCGTCTGCTCTGCTCCCTTTGGCCGACACAACCGATGGCAGGGCAGGCAGCCAATCGGACTGGGCCCTCTGAATGGTGAGCACGCCCACCACGCTGTGTCTCTGGTGCCTCAGTGAGAGGCGGCCTCTGTGGCCTGGATGTGTTTGTTTTCGCAGGCGCAGGTCAGATGTCAGGGGTCGGGGGGGGGGGGAGGTCAACGCCAGGAAACAAAGGTCATGAGGTCGCAGTTTAAGATGGAGGGAGGGAGGAGCGAGATGGAGATTCAGAGAGCGGTTCATCTTCACCATGTCAAGTCACATGCAGCCACAGTGTGCGGTGCACATTCGCCCCTCCTGCATGTCAAGAGGCGGGGTGTGCAGCATCTACTGAGGTGCATTGTGGGTCCGGTAGTTGTTCAAACAAAAAGGGGGTGGGGGGGGTGTCGGGTTAGCGGACTGCATGCACAGCCATCTCAGTGGAGGAGCTTCAGAAAAGCTGGTCGTTGTTTGTTAACAGAAAGGAAATTAAAAAAAAGAAATTAAAACCAAAAGAGGTTAATGATATTTTAGGGAGGGGGAGGGATTGCAACTTTCTTCTGTTTTACTGATTGGATCAATCAATCCAAAATTATTTAACTGCTCGCTGATGACAGAAACATTTTCCCGGTGGAGCAACAAGGTTTATAATTTGCTAGTCTTGTTGTTTCAGAGAGCCTGGGTGACACTGTGCTATGACAGTACTTTAGAATATGTGCTGCAACTCTGCTGTTACTTTTTCAGAATGTATTTATTTTCCATACTGCCATACTCTCCTCAAGTGAAGTTAATCTATTCAAATTATTTTTCAAAACAGCAAAACCTTACTCAAACCTAGGTAAACGTTTTTATTTTTGTGAAAATGTATATCAAATTAAGATTTATAGTTATAGGTTTTTTTATTTATAGTTAAAAGGTTTTTAAGTAGTTACCTCTGGCCTTAAATACGCATGATTACGCCTCTTCGGGTTAATTAAAAAGGGTCAGTGTGCTGCGGTACAGGTGAGATGTTGGCTCTACACACTTGTGGGCACACACAGAAGAGAAGCGGTGAGAGGTTTGACACACTGCGAGTACAACGGAGGAGAGGACCAGAGGGCGTAAAAGGGTGAGGGGAAACCAAGAAAAGAAAAAGGAAATTAAAGGAATAGAAATAAACAAAAATAACTGAACAGAAGGTAGAACAGATGAGTGCGAGGAGGCCATGCTGCGTGGGGCTTTATTTGCGTCTTGGTTTACTTGGTTGGAGGCGTTGCTGCGACTGCTGTGGGGCATCGCCCGCTGCTACGGCAGTGCCTCTGCCGCTTCCTGCGCCGCTGTCCTGATGGTGTTGCCGTGCAGCGCTTTTGCTGGAGCGTGAAGAGCCGTGCGAGCGAGAGTGTTGGCTGTGTCCGTGGCTTTGGCTCTGGCCCTCGGACGGGGAAGGCTTCGATGTGCCAGGGCTACTGTGAGATTTCTCGATAGAGGGCACCTGCGTGTCTAAAACAACCAGATTCACCAAATTACCAAAAAAAAACTATCTTGAACTTAGAGGCTGTTACTTTTTTGTGTACCACCTGGGGTGAATGACTAACTGGCTAGTTAGAAAATCTATTTAGCCAGTTTTGTAACTGCCTTATTAAGTCTACTATCTTCAAGTGTCCTCATTAAATTTGATGGTTATTTTGCTAAGTTAGGGGAGCAGTCAAAGCCTTCCACGGCCATATTGCCTTCTGTGTTAGAAGGAAGATAGAGGGAAGCTAAGGCTAGGCCTCTGGGCTGGGTGACATCATGGCAACCAAGAAAACAGACCATGAGAAAGCAAAAAAGCATGAAGCTTAAGCTATGATTTGTGTGCAAAAATGGGCACAGGAAGGTGCTGGTATAAAGGACAGAGAGTGAAACAAGTGGACAGAGGCAGACACCGAGATAGTGGGAGGAAACAGACGAGAGAGGCAGTGACAGGAAGTGAGAAAGGGAGAGAAGAGTGAAGAAGAAAGACGAGGGAACAGAAACAGTAGAAGCAGCAGAGTACAGAAGGCTGTTAAGGAGTGATGGTGATAATGTCAAGCAGGTGAGGGAATTTCATTGCGTCCTACCCTTGGCCGGGTCTGGAAAGATCCCGTGGCTTCGGCTCTTGATGACAGACGATTTGGGGGAATCCTGATTGTCGTGCGCGGAGCCGGTGGTTTTGGGGGAGGAGTGCTGGGAGGAGGGTTTAGAGGAACCGTGTCGGCCCTGGCCTGAGTGGGAGCGCCGGTGGTGGTCCCCCTCGCTCTGCTCCTTCAGGGGGAGCCACCGCGGGACGTTGTCCAGCTGGGCTGTGTTGGACAGGTCTATGAGGACCTGGGAGCAAACACAGCCGTTTTATGGGCATGTGCATGAAAGCGTACTGGTACACAACTGAACGAAAACATTCTCAAGGAGGTTTACCTCTCCTAAGAAATCGTTAGAGGAGCCTTTGTCGTAGTCCCACACGGTCACTTCCAGGGTCTTCTTCCTCAACTGACACACACACAAACACATATACAGTCGAAGAGTTAATGTATCTTTATGACGACCTGTTTTGTCTGGGTAGAAGGAGGCCAGCACCGACTCATGGACGAGAGGCTAGCTAACTAAGCTAGCTGACACCGCAGCTCAGCTGTGGAGGACGCCATCAATGTTTACATCCACTGCTATCTTCAGCTATGAGCCTCTTGTTCAGGAGTAGGCGCATGCTTCCTTCCACGCTTCCTGTTCAAATGTATGTCTTGGCACTTCGAAGCACCACAAGGCGAGTGCCATCTGGTTCCTCTATATTCCAGAGAAGGCAGAGATCTCCACAGCCGATATCTCCAGAACTCCAGGTGAGAGGAAAAATTATGTATTTTTGATTTGAGGGTGAACTATCCCTTTAAGGAAAAAAAACATATGATCTTGGCTTAAAGAGGGGGCAGCCGTCCAAGCAGCTTAAAAAAACATGAAAAACACAATTTTGCTCTTATTGATTTCGTTCCAATGAATCTAAAACAGGATCTAAAATTATCTAATTAAATCCCAAGTGCACATCCATCTGTTCTACTGAAACCAATGGCCATAATGATCGTCAGCATGCCAGCAGACAAAAGACAATATTCTGTCTTGTGTTGTTTTGTATAATTTTAACATTGGAATACTGTCAAGTTGCAGAAGGTAGTAACATAATTTAGTCAAGTTAAAAAAACATAATCTTCAATGAGATCTATTAAAATGTAATATGACTGCATGGAAGCCTTCTTCGAACCACGTCAAAGGGCTCAACGTGTACATTTCCTTAGGACCACATACTTGCTCCAGGAGGATGTTTTTATAGATGACAGTCTGGTTCCACTCAGGGTTGATACTCTTGCCCGCATGTTTGGATCTCCTCTTGTTTTCAGCACTGAGGGGGAAAACATAGCAAAAGAGATACACTTGGTCACGGACACGCAGAAAAAGCCCTGCTGTTTCGGTGGACCACCACAATGCAGAGGATAAGGACACGACGTGGACGGCAGAAGGGATAGAATGAACGTGATGCACATTGTTTGGACTGGAACAATGTATGGGCCTACGTGCATGGGTACGATGTCGGGATGCGCTGCAAAAAAGTCCATTTTGATGTCCATCGAGTCGTTTGGTCTAATGAGATATTGATGTCCTAAAACAAGTGAAAATGTGTGGCAGTAGGTAACGAGACGTTGAGTTATTTCTGATGAATTTCTTGTTTTGTTAAGAGCCCAATGACATGACTGAGGAAACCATTCTGCCAATGACTGAATTACACAAAAATAGAAAAATACAGTTTGAAAAAAGTCAATTTGCACAAGAAACAGCCGCATAATGTGACTTCACTGACTGATTATTTCACTTGTTTTAAGGGAAGAAAACACTTTACATCACAGAAGACTCACTTGAAAAGAATGAATGGCTTTTCTTAAGATGGATGTTTTTTGCAGTGTGTTGGGTTTGACTTCAGATTGTGGGGTATGAGTCAGTCTGTAAGAGTTAGTTTGGTCAAGACAAGGACTAAAATAATGGGATGAGTAAGGACTGCAGAGCAAATCAATGGGAGTGTGTAGTGAAAGTGGCGGGGCATCAGGGGCACGATGTAGAACATTACTGGGGGATTTTAATCACAGAACAGGGACAAACTAAAGGGTGTCGGGTTCAATGTTAGGATTTCAAATTACAATGGAACAAAAACAGACCATCTACCAGGAAAACACAACGGTTAGCTGGGGAAATCAGCACAAGGGGGGCTCCAAGTTTAGATGTGGTATGTTAAAGAGATGGGAAGATGTTAATACTTAGGGGATTCAACTCCTCTAAAAATGCAATGCAAAGAGAATATTTAGCCTTAAAGGTGAGTGGAACATCATGAGAGTATGGGGACCGGGGGAAAAAAAGAACTGACTTGTATCAGTAAGCTTCCAATCAGTTAGAAAAACAACTTTTTTGTTACCTTCACCAAACTGACAACCAAACTTCAACCAAAACAAACCAAAGTACCAAAGTGGGCAAGTCACATACCTGGCGTTCTGGACAACCATGACCTGACTGAGAGGGGGTCCAGCATGCATTAAATATAAAGAACAACATACAGAAACAATAGTCAGAGGGAGGGTGGGGGCGTCAGAGAGACAGTCTGTGGACTGTGAGTGTGTGCGTGGGAAGGGGAGATCACTGTATTTGGGTTTAGTGTGAGTTCTCTAGGGGTAGTGTGTGTTGAGGAAGAGGGGCAAGAGCTGGGGGAGGGAGTGTGGTGTGCTGCAGCAGTGGCGGTGGGTTGAATTTGTGCTTTTGTGTCTCATGAACAGCATGTATGTGTGCTGAGAGGGCTTTCAGGTGATGTAACGCATCCATTGGCAACCAGAGTGGAGATCTGCTGCTCATGGGCCCGAGTGAACAGCTGATTTAAGATTTAACTACAAATCTTTGTCAGTTGAGAGGAATTCCGAGTTGTTGGTGCTAGGGCTGTGACCTCATCTAGCTGCCATTAGCTTTTTATCTCAGTTAGCTATGCAGCTAGTAGTCCTATTAGCCAGTGCCAATCACTGGAGGCCCGAACTATACTGTCGGACTATCGTATCTTGGGGTACAAAACAGTACTTGACAGCAAGTCGGTTAACATGCGAGTACATAGATATCTAACATAAAGCCAAAACTGCTCTTTCTTCACATTCTGTAAATAACTCCATTTAACCACTTAAACTGTATTGTTCACCTCAGTGGAAATTTTTCCTTGGCTTCTCCACAAGTAAAATAAAAGTACATATACCGCACATATGTACAACATACCATTAAAAACATACAGATTTACGATATTTAATAGTGCAAATGGGCAGGTAGCAGCAAATGGGTCGTATAAATAAACCGGAGAGCAGATCTCATATGTAGCAGGTGTTTCCTGATGCATTCATTCTGTGTTCAGTGGGGAATAAAAGACTTCTTACATATGTTCCGGCTGGCCCTTGGGACCCCGAATCGACTGCCAGACGGGAGCAACTCAAGCTCTCGCTGCAGCTGGTGTGAGATATCTGCAGTAGTATGTTTAGCCTTTCCGTGCACAGCGCTGCCAAATACATTGCAAAGTTGTGCGGCTTGCCAATCACTTTCCCTGCAATGTCCACTTCCAGCTTACAGTATGTTATGTGCAGCCGGGAGAAGCCTAATCCAAACTGAAATGCAGTGACTTTCCCCAAAACGCAACTATTTCTCCCATCACTCCTGGTGAACCTAGATTTAAACTATCATTTATAACCACCTGTTTCACTGCGGGAGCTCCATGTGGTTGCCAGGAGATCTGTGATGCCACTGAAAAGCCTCTGATAGCTGCGAGCGTGTCCATGTATACACACATGTAGCATATACGCAAGTATGTTGCGTACATGTGCTTAAGTGTGCCCGTTTCCATGACCACATTCAGTCGGGGCGCCACTCTTCCTATTCTTTTTGGATAAACCCCTAACCCCGTCTCAAACCCACAGTAGTGTTTGCACCTGCGCATTTCAAACTTCAAGAGTGGCGCCTGTAAATCCCGCAGCCATATATTATTGCTTTTATCTGAAACAATCCCAGGAAGGCTTCAACACTCTCTCCGGGGACCTCGAACAGCGGAGAAGGTGGGAGAGTCAATTACATTACAGCACAATCACAGTGAGACAGAGAGCCCTGGACTTATGAGGGAGTGTGGATCGTATTTCGCGTGAATATGAGAGCTATTGATTTTGACTGCACTCACACCTACAGGAGAACACCCATCAACACAGGAACACTAGCTACTTCATATCATTTACATAATTCTTATGTGATAAGGAGCTGATGATGAGTCCCGTAACTAGGAGCCCATATCACATGAAGCAACGTTTTAAAAACATCTGCCGGCCCTGATGTGCAGTGTACGGGTGCTATGGAATTGATACCAAAGAAAGGTCATGTGCTGCACATTGAGAGATGTCATGGTAAGCCAAAATCAATTGTAAATCGATTTTAAAATGAATGGAAATTAGGTTTGAGCTTGACAAAGTGGCTGTCTTCGTAGTCTGGGAATATCTCGGCAGGTATTTTTCTTCTAAAAGTGGCTAAAAAAGACAGAAGAGCATAACAACAGTGACTTCTAACATCATTTTTCTTCTTTCGTACTGCCTGTCCTACACTGTTCCTGTTCTGAGCTGTTTAACGTGTGCTTGCAGTTTCCACACCCTTGACTCACCCTCTCCCTGGTAGAAGATAAACTTTAACAAATGGGTCAGAGTAGCCATTGTTGTCACGCGGGACAAGGTTTCTGGCCTGCAGGACATGAACGATCAAGTTGCCGAGCTGCTTGTCGTAGTGGATTTGAAGCTGCGAAAAGAAGCACACGGAATTACAATGGATTCAAATGCATTTGGGCAGAGAGACGATGCAAAAAAGAGAGAACTTTGTATATATTTTATCTATACTCTTACATCTCGTCGTCCTACTATTTAGTTTCACAGACCTGTATTTCTCCAGAGATGGGGTGGGACTGGATCTTTGTTCCCTCTGCAGTCTGTGAGAAATAAAAGCAACTTGCTTAGTTACTGCTGGCAACAATATGTAGGTGGATACGTTGCGTTTGGAGGTGGGTGTTCACACTGTACAGTATGTACTGTACTGCTCATGCAGACCTTGAGGCTAAACTATGAGTTAAACTCTGGAAACTGATGCGTCTGTTTTAGTATTCATGTTAGATGACTTACAAAGGGTACATGTTTTATTAATAATGAAAGAAAAAGGTTCAAAATGTAGAGGGTTTTTACACAAGTGGGAGACAAAACTCAAATGTGTTTCCAAGCTGAACATGACGATCAACACTCTGTGGACTCGCCTTGCTGCTGTGGCGTTTCTTGCTGACGGAGGGCGATCCTGGCTGACCGGGGCTGGAGGTCGCTGAGGTGGTGGCAGGCAAGGACGAGGTGGAGGAGGGACCCTGCTGCTGGGACACCTTTTGCAGCTCAGCCGCCAGCTGCTTGGGGTCAACGCCCGGAGACCTGGGAGGTCTGTCACCTGGATATACAAGAGCATTATTATGCAAAGGGAACCCACAATGTAGTCGTGCATGAAGACAAAGAGGAGAGGTGGACTCTGTGTTCACGTCGCTGATGCTTGGTGTTGATGTTTCTATATTTTTATTCATTTTTTTAAACATAAATTGTGTATTAACACCGAAATATACGTACAAACGCTAAAATCTACCTTATTAAAGTAAAAAGTGTAATGATAATCATCTGGAAAATGTGTAACTAGGAGGGGGATTCTGATCCATCATTTTAATCCAGCCCTGTACAGTCTCTCCTGGCTGGAAATAAACCGGTGGAAACACCAGAAACACTGTTACCACCTCGTATTCTGGGTTTGTTTTGATTCAACACCGAGATTTTTTCATACGTGTGAAACGTTCTATATTTGTGCAGCACGGAGGAGTTGCAAAATTTACATTTTGTTATGCAACCCCCGTGTTGTATGATGACGAATAAAACCACCCTGAATGTTGAGGAGTCTGATTCTTTTGCTTCTACGCGTCATTCCATTGAAAAGGGGAACAGAAAACAGTCACGTGATAGAAAAGGTTTTAAAGTGTTGTAGCTTTTCTGCGAACAATGGAATATTCCCAGTGTAATGCAGGCAGAGAGAGAAATGCTGGACTCGTTGGTGTTGGAGCTATAGAAATATTGCAGCTCACCTTTGCTGTGCTCCTGGAAATCCAGGTGGTCGGACCCTTCAGACTCAGCCAGCATGTTGAGATCCCTGAAAGTGAATGATAGGACAATGCAGAGATAACGAAAAATATGACTTATTACTTATTAATAATACAATTCTATTTAAAGGGGGGTGTCTTCTAGGATTTAATGTGTGCTTCGGGAGGAAATTGAGCTTTTCAGAATCACGGCAATGACGGGAAAAAAGAAAAAGAAGAATGGAGGTGGGCATTCGGTAGGTGAAGAGGCAGGAAATGTAAGAAGAGCAATGATTTGATAAGGAAGGCGATGGAGAGTTATGATTAAAGTACGATGACTTAAATTAAGAAATAAGGATGGCATGCCAACAATAGAACAGAGTCACAAAGGTTATACTCACAGTCTGACGCACACTTCCGCTTCATTACACGGCTGTCCGACGAGCCCCTGAACCTCTTCGTAGGTTTTCCCCGTCAGAAGAACACCATTCCACTCCAGGACTTGCATTCCTGCACACAGCCACAAATTTGAAGACGCAAACAAAAAAAAACAAGTCAAGTGTCAGTGGCGTGTCTGTTGATTCGATTTTTTCCTCCAATATCCAGTACAAACGTTTTCACCTCAAACCAAAAAAAGCAAATCAAAGCCTTGAAGCGAGTCGCTCTTCAGAGGGATCAATTTGTTCTGAAACAAAATTCACATTGACCCGAACGAGGGATCAGTTCAGGGTCGCAACGAGCGATCGTTTGCAAGATAACAATCTTTGATTCCTGCACTCAGACGACGTGTGCGTCAGACTGCAGGCCAGAGCTGGAGAGAATAACTGCTGGTGACAGCCCAAACAGCATCTGTGCGACGAAGCCGCTTGCAGAGCCCTCATGCACAGAACTGGGTTAAAAATAAACGTGAACACGGCTCCTTATTTTTATTTCAGCCTGTAAAACTAGGATTTCAAACATGATGCACGATGGCCTGGAAAGAACGCAAAATCTAGTAAGCGACGACAAATGTCTCATAGAAGAAAGGAACTGACTGAGCAGTGATAAGTCATTTAAATCCACACACCATCACAGCAAACCCCACTGCAACCTCAGACACACACCCCGCCTCACTGGCAGAACTTACACGGATTGAAGCAGCTCATCAGGAGGGTCTTGTGTTTGCGACGATACTCTCGAGCTGCATGTGTGAGCGACAGGCAAGACGTTGTAGTTTCACCCTGATATCATTTCAACGGAATCGTTCACACAGTCGCAGGTTGAGAGTTGAATTTCAGAGATCAGAGAAACAAGCATGCATTCGTACACAAACTCCGTGACACTAAGCCTCTGCAGCTGTTGAATCTGACAATGTTTCCCCGTATTTGCACTGTGGAGGGCGAGACGCCGCGTTCCCACTGGCGGAACCAAAGTACTTTGCAGCCATTCTGCTCAGTGCTGATGACAGGGTTATGGGTGTTATCGTGGTTGAGTTGTCCTCGCGGCTAACAACACCGCAGATGCATCTTGACTCTTGGATCGAGGCAATCGTCAACAGACTTTGTTCTGTTCTGTTCATAGAGGAATAATGCATTAGACTTGCACAGCAGGAGCTGGACAGTGATGGTTGAGACAGGGTATGATTACAGTAATGGGTAGCAGAGAGGTTACACGTAACAAAGTGTAATGTGGAATACAAGTGTACAGTACATAAATGTTCATAAAAGAATCTAAGATAGTATTCAGTCAATTCCACAGCTAACTGAGTCCTCTACTCTTTGACCCATATTCAGAAACTATGCCTTCAAATGAGCCGTCAGGACGTCCGAAAGTCCAAACTACGGCCTGATGTCCTACCAGATTTTTTACTATCCGTTGTCTTTTCAGTTGCCGATCAATCAGGGAGCAGTGAATTGATTTGTCAGATTTCAGACCTTTGTATACAGTTTGCAACCTGGATCACTGCAGCGCGACATTTCTGGTTCCCACCCTGAATGTGATGTCGGAGGTAAATGGCCGCCAAGTGGATATGGTCTATGGTTGCAAAAAACTGCCGGAGCTAATGCCAAACATGGTGACTGATACCTGCTCAGGCCTGTGAGAGCTGACCAATAAGAGCAGACTGGGCCTTAAAGAGACAGGCACTTAAACAGAGGGTGAATTTCAAACAAGTGAACATTTTTCTAACAGACACCCAAAATTAGCATTATATGGGATCTTTAGGGTATTCCGTTTTGCATTATTCTCCCAAGATTCTTCATCTAACACCATCTTTGTCATTGGTGCTAACAGTTATTTTTTGCATGCTAAGATGCTAAACTGAGAAGGCAACATGGTGGACATTACACGATGTTAGCATTTAGCTAGGAGCACTTTTGTGCCTAATTACTGTCTCACAGATTCGCTAACATGGCTGTAGACACTCAGTTTTGTTTTTTACATGATCCATGTTTATATTTCCCCTGCTTTGCAAATCAAATATGCATTTATTTTGTTGCAAGGAACCTTGGGGGTATATCAGCCCTCGCTTTGTTGTAAAGACAAAGTTTTTCAACTCAAGACAAATTCTGCAAGCCACATTAAGCACCAATTTCCCCACTATTGTTCTCGTCTGTGTTTGTTTTATTTGTATTTTTTTAATTAAGCGGTTTCCACTGGCACTCTCTTAAGAAGGCCCTCAAAGAGGAAAAACACAGAGGAGACAGCAATGTTGGAGGGAGACACAAACAAGAACAGAAAGTACGGAAAGGATTGCCCACACACACACACACACATCCACAGAGCACAGACAGATGGATAGCACAGTGCGCAAATCCAAACCGGGCAGTATTTCTCTCTCCCTATCTCGCCATCCATAGATCACCAGTGTGACAGCTTCAAAAAGGCCCGGCCCACGGCTTTACCGATTGTCAGACACCCTCAGCGTGGCTCAACACAGAGATTAAAGGGGACTATGAGGAGACAGATGGACTCAGGGGGTGAGAGGGTTAACTGCTCCCAGATTCCCACATGTGAAATCAATAGCACCTCATGAAATGTGTTCCTGTTAATATACCGCACACGGCAATTCATCCTGGGGCGGCGTCAGCGAGAGGTGTGTAACGGTGAAATCACAGGTCGTATATCAGTGCGCAATGGTGACTTGAGCTCACTGTAGCATCTGTGCTGTAGCTGTTTCATCCTGCTGTGTATGAACTGCTTCACCTCTACGTTTTTAAAAAAAATAAATCTTCACTTGGGATAAACTGCCAATACTAATTGTTGACAGCGAGGGTGACATTATTTGCTGCTATTTTTAACAGAATAGAATCTAAGTCAGACTCAAGGGGTGCATCCTTCTTACTGCTAAAGCGATGTTGATGTCATCTGACAGATTACTGCGTGGATCATCACCCTACTTGACCCGTCTTTGACATTTAATAGTGGTTAACAAGTTGTGAAGGCAGGTAACACCAGGCCTGGTGATCCATACGTGGGTGTTTTATGAATATTCTGCCAACTCTGTTCCTGCAGGCAAATCTCCTCCCCCGTTCTCCCTGTGACAGTCCTGATCATGTAATACTAAAAAGTATATAAACCGACTGTTGAGTCGATGAGCTGATATAACAAGATGCAAGTAAATATTCGAACTTTGACAAATATGCAAGTGCAGCCAGCAGCCAGTTAGCTTAGCTTAGCACAAAGCCTGGAAATGGAGGAGATGGCTATCTTTGTTTTGTCCCAAGGCAACAAAACCCGCCCAGTAGCACATGTTAGCATCTCTGTCAGGATATCACCAGGGTCATAACCCCTTGTACAACCACAGTGTGATGTTTTTAGACTTGAATGCATTAAACAAATGAGATATGGCATGTTACTCAAAGTGGTTTAGCCTCTGGTCACAGCCATGCTAGCTTCCCCCTGTTTACAACATGTACTAGGCTAAGCTAACTGGCTGCTGACAGCACATCATCTTCAGTGTGCTTTTTACTTTATTCTCTTTGCACCAACAAACCAACAATTGCAAGAAAAGATGGGTTTAATTTGGGAAAAAAACTTACCTTCAAGAATCTTTCCTGTTTGTTCAGCAGCTCCACCAGGCAGGACTTTGGCAACGTAGGCCCCAATGTCTCCATTAGAGCCAGGCACCTCTTTCCCTCCAACCACACGGATACCCAGACCATTTCCTGGTTAGGACCAACAACAAACACTGGTGAGGGCATTGTTAATTAATCTAATAAATTCTAGTAACTAAAGGAATTTGATGTCAATTTTAGCTTCTGAAAATTATGTTGGCATTGCAGTGTTCAATTTGTGATGATATTATTTAAGATTGTGACAGAGAGATGGCCAAAAAGACAGTGAAGTATGAGGGACTTATCAAGCTAGCTAGCTAGATACTGTACCGGTGTTAGCTATAGCCTACGCTTAACCTACAACTACATTTACTATTATTTACTTAAAGATGTTTCACTACCTTTAACATGTCTTAGGTGAACTAGACTCTAAGTTTGTCCGTTAATTATTATTCAATGTATCTAAATGAGGTAGTGACTTAATCAAATGTATATGAAGGATAAAATACTCAGCTAATGTAACCTTCTAAAGGTAACAAATGTTAGCTTAGCAGGGTTAAAATGTTGTCATCTCAGTTTCATTTACGTCATTTAAATAACTTATATAGCTACATGTATAATTGTACATATTACTCAAATATTTGTAGTAGACATACCGGGACAAAATAGATTTCATCCCTAAATATGTACTGTAAATAAAGTATTTATTTTTTCTGTTGTTTGGCAGCTACTTAGTCAGCTTTAACAGGTATAACAAAGAAGGCCAACAACCTTTATTTCACTGACTTGATAGCCAGCTTAAAAGCTTGAAGTTTCACTACTGCTGTTGTTACCGCTCTCTACTCTACCTTTGTGGATGGCATAGCAGCCAGCATCTCTGCCAACTATCTACAAACCACATATGGATCTGTTATCTTTCCCTCCAAAGGTCAAGCATAAAAAGGCCTCCCTCTGCGCAGAACCAGAAGGTCCCTCATTTAACAGAATTAAACACTGTAATATAGTTAAAATGACTCAGTTCAGCACCAGGCCCTCATAAACAAAACGCTTCCTTTGTGGGCCGTTTGTTAATTGCATAAGATAATCCAGAGTGTGAGGGATACGCCATTTTGAGCATGGCAATGACTGATGAGCGTGGAGACGAGCCAAATCAAAAGGGAAGCCAGGAAATGAAATGTCTGCCTGCTTTGAGCCTGGAGGAATGGTGTGATGGAACGTAATGGCACAGGAAGTGACTCGCCAGTTTTCTTGAGATCTGCCATGAATATCAAGTAAATAGAATGCATGAAGCGCACTTGTCATGCTCTGTAAACCTAATGAGACGTTATGGCACATATCAATATGTGCATTTCACTGTCTTAACACCTTGTTTTAATAATTTTTAATCTATTTTATAATCAGTCATATTCAGAGGAAAACAGTGCTGGGAGCAGTGCATATTTGATGCAGTCAGTAAGCAACGGGGTCAATAAATTCTGATGCATGCATTACAGTCAATAACACATTAGCTTGGCGCACATGCCTCTCTGAATGCATGTTATTCCCAGTCTTAGCATTCTCTTTCGGTTTAGCATGCTGCTGTTGTTGTTATTGAATGACATGCAGTAAACTGTGTTACTTTACCTGAGACACTGCGGTCTTTGGGATCCCTCTGCAGTTTGACCCTGAGGTGAGGGAAGGGGTAGTATGGGCCTTTTCCCTGTGGCCCATACACAGTGGTGAGATGTCATGTATGCACAGGGTAAATGGTAAACAGTTAAGTATGGATTCTTTGCAACATTAACATGTATGTGGCATTTAGCTGTCTTTCGTTACCATGTGAGCGAACATACCGCATTATCCATAATATCCATAATAATTATCCACTTGATAAGAGTGTGGGTGCATGCATTTCATTACAGCTTGGACTTGCTACACAGTACATGTGGGGGATTTGCTAACAGTGTCAGTATTCAGTAAGTTGTTGTGTTTGTCCCCATTTCACCTGTCTCTTCTCTTGTCCGTTTTCTGACCGTCCGTCCCTAGGTTTGTCAAACCAGTCAGTCTCCTCTCGTCTAAGGTGGTAGGCTTCAGGGATAAAAACAAGCAGCACCAATCAGAACCAATCTGAGAACCCGGACCTTTGTTTAACCTACCACATCGAATTGATTTCTTCAGTTTTAAACAGGTAAGATAGGTATAAAGGTCAATAATAATTGGTGAAAAAAAAAGAAAAGAAAAAACATTATTTAACTTGCACGTGAAAAGGAGAAAGGATGCCAAACAACATTTCTCATAAGTATTATAAACAGAAGACAGAGTGGAATAAAAGCAGTATTAGTACATGATGTGTATAAGCATAATATAAACCAATAGTGTGGTCATTTTCTATGAATGTAAATGTTGGGTATGTACATATTATTCCATTATTTCTAACTTCGATTGTATGGAATATCTGAAACATGTATGTCTTATATAACTTTGTATGAATTTTGCAATGTAAGGTCATTGAAAATTTTTCTAGGAATTGCAAAAATTAAATTGGCATTTATTTGCAATTTTATTAGTGTCCTAAAATCTCCCCAACATTTTAATACCTACAGATGCTATATATGGTGTGCAGGTTAATATGTTAGCTAATGGATGACTAGAAAACCGAACTAATACTCTACCATTGGTTGCATCGTCTCTGTTCAAAGCCATCAGGGAATCACTTAGCGCTGAAATCAAGGCAAATGTGTTTACATTGCAAAATGGTGGGATCCAATATGAATTTATTGACAAGTAGTTATGCCACATTCAAGACAACTTAGAGCTAGAAACTTTAAAAGTCTAAACCAAAAAGATAAACAATGGTACCTCTTTGAGAACCTGAACTACTAAGACTGTAACATTTTGCATCCCCTTCTCATGACCAAATCTTCAGCCTGGAAACTTTCCAGGTCGTTGCTGCTTTTAAAGCACTCCCCAGAAAACATGAATAACAGTGATTTAACGGTTTTAGTCACAACTGGAAGAGTAGGCACTACCAATATATTACCATTATATACACACGGCGCAATACAATATACTATTTATGGCTTTTGCCATGCAAAAATAATCCAAGGGTTATAAAAGCAGATGCTGCAGTAAACTAAAATATATTTTATGTTCTTAAAGATGAAGCTCAGACTACGATATGCTTTCAGTATTTGGAAGTGAAGAGAAAAATAGTTTATGTTTGTTGGGCAGTTAATTAAAATAATCAGATCGGTAGTGTTCTTGCATTGTTGAGTCCTCAAGTTTTATGATTAAATGTACAAGAAACAAGGGCTGTACTAATAGAGTGTGTTCATTTTCAGAAAAGTGAGGCAGCAATACTTTTAGGAAATGCAGTAAAAGAAAGGTTAAAAGAACTAAATGTAATCCATGCAACATAAAGTCACTGATGCATCACAATACAAGGAAGTATTCATGACAAGACATGCAAGTAAGAGTGTTATATTTATTACATACATTCAAGTGTTGCAACCAAAGATCATGCAGTTAAAAAAAATACAATCAAGGTCGCCCTACTGTAACAACTTAGTCTTTCTAGGGATGTCAGTATAATTTGGTAACACGATGTTGCCTTTAATTTGGTATAAAGCTTTAAACCATAAATATATTATACACTTAATTATGAAATACACCAATATTACCCACTATCCTCAATATACACCAACTGTTGGATAAATAAATAAATAAATAAAATATACTCTATGTTCTATCAGCTATGTTATTATATTACAATGTCATTTTGAAGAGTAACTGCATTAGAACTGGTTCAACTGACAGAATTCGGTACCAATTATGCACATTTTGCAAGTGGGGGAGGCACTTTTCAGTGTATCGTTTGTGTGAAGAAAAAAGTTTTCTGAATCTGACCTAAATTTTGAAGGATTATTGTGTTATTGTGGCTCAAACCTTGTATGATTAACGAGCAGGAATACTTGAAAGAGTGAAAATCTTCTTTGAGAGTTGAAACATCAACAAATGACAGCATGCTCTGAATACGTGTGCAATATCTAGTTGAGGAGGGAAACCTCTCACACAATGTAGCTGTAGAAGACAGTTACACAGTACTGTGACATGCAGTGAACTAATATGGGAAAATGTGACATAATATCTATAATACAGACAGAAACACAGTGCATGCATAAAGATACATTCAAGCAAACCCTATAAGACGTCAGAAAGATTTACAAAGGCATGCATGCATACCAGATATCAACTGATCAACCAAAAGTACTGACACCAGAACACAAAAATAAGTTACATTCACCCAAGATAAGGTTAGATATGAAAACATGAAAAAACAGACACATGCAGACTTTCAGTGAATACACAAAAACTAGTACACAATAGTACTAATTGCAAGCAAGACAAACCAAAAACAGACGTTCTTAAGGATGAAACATTGAGAAGTAGAAGAGTGACGATGTGACAAGTCTGTTTTTTACCTTCACTATCTGACATGGTGCCCTGAAGGTCATCCATCAGCACATAACCCCTACCCCTGGTTGGTTCTTCCCTGATATGTTGCTGCTGCTGGGAGTCTTGCAAGGACAGACAGGAACCAAACTGGTCCCTTGAATCAGCGGAGATGGGCGGCAGAGGTCCTGCTGATGCACGGGCCATGCCCATTGGCTGCCCCACAGGACTCAGGGGGCTTTCTTCCTCCGAGTTCTGGGCCACTATGGGTATTCGGCCACGTCCACTTTGCACGATGGGAAGGCTTGTTGGTTTGGTGCGACCAGAGGGGGTTTGGTAGCTTGGTACATCTCCAGATGCTTCACCATCTCCTTTAAGCCTCAGTGAAGAGCTGGAAGGATCCCTTTTGATAGACAAGTCCAGACCATAGCATGATGTGGGCCTGGATGAGGGTCTTGATCGACTACCACTTGGATAGGCAGAGTCCAAACCTAAGCTCTGGCCCAAATTCAGAGACCCAGCCAAGTTGGCGCCTAAGGTGGACCCCAGGTATTTTTGCTGCTCTGCAATATTCTTACGAAGGCCAAAGGTAATCTCATCCTGTGAGAGCCGGCTGGTTCTTGTAGATGCACTAGTAGAACCAAGATAGCTGGTGTAGTCCGTCTCCAAACCTCTGGTGTCTGTAATAGAGGAATACTTGGAGGAGATCTTCGGATCTAACAAAGGAGTTTTATGTTTTTGGTACAACATTGATGCTGGGAGATTTTTAGCTGCCTGCTTTTCTAGAGTAAGACGACTGATGCTGTACTTATCTGTCTTTGGATAGTGTCTTTGGGAGTAACTAGAGACACCAGAGCTTGGAGTGTAGTAGTGCTGGGAGGAGAGACCTGTCAATTGTTCTAGGTTTTCTGTCCCACCAGTACTTCTCCTAAATTCTTGCTTCAGCTGCTGCTTCAGGAGTTTAAGCTCATACGGTTCCTCCATTGCATCCTCTTCATCAGGGGTCTTTCCATACGTATGGAGTCTAGAGGTGGATCCCAGATAGTCAGTAGACCCCAGATCGGCGGCACTCCTGCGCAGCAGCTTCTCTGCCTTGGCCAGCTCTCTTTCAGCCAAACTATAAGATGAAGACAGACCTGTGGAGCTTTTAGCCAGTTCTGCAGCATCTTCCAGCAACATGTAACTCCGAGGTGTATGGTGATCTACATCTGTGTAATAGGAATCAGAGACAGTTGACATAGGGCTACGTGCTAGACTTCCCACCTCCAAGGCTCTGAGGTCAAGGTGGTTGCCATATTTGTCATACTTTACACCCAGATAAGCTGATGATGTGGGATCTGGCTGGCGGCTAATGACATCATATTTAGTTGCATCTAGCTCTGAGAGAAGGGCTGCTTGTCTGGCTGCCTTTTGTTGCAACAGAAGCATCTGGTGGTAACTCTGCTGCTGGGAGCTAGTCAGTGAAGGGACAGAGGAATAGAGAGAATGAGACTGGTAGGACTGAGGAGTCTGGTACAGTGACTGCTGGTATTGGCTTTGAGGGTATTGGTATGAGTATTTTCCATAATCATGCTTGGTTTGCGGTGGGACAAAGTCATCCAGTTCTGACTGTGGAGCTGTCCTAGGGCGCTCAAGACCATGATCTTCAATCTCCTCATCCTCGCCATCTCCACGCCCACCTCTAGTCTCTCGGATGTTACTAACCTCACTGTCTGACATGTAGTCCCTGTCCTCAGCAACACTCTGCAAGTAGGCCCTTTCCCTCTTTTCTCTCTCCTTTAGTAGCACATCTTTTCGCCGATTAATGCCCATCTCCAAATACCTTAGTTTGGCATCAATCTCTTTCTCTTCCTCATCTAACTCTGCCTGTCTTTTGCGGAGTTTGGAGGACTCCCGTTCCACAAGATCTAGCTCACGATCAATATCTTGTAGGATCTTGGCACGCGCCATGTTGGAATTGCGGCACATTCTTCGGCGTGCAGAACCAGTAGTGTATGCTGTTTGGCCAGTGGTTGTCGACTCATCCTCCGATGGTGGATTGGGGAGAGTCCTCTTCACCTTCTTCTGAGTGCCTGTTGGTGTGCCACCTGAGCCTTTGCCCTGTATAAAAATTGAGCCAAAAACTACTCATCAGATATGCAGGAATTACAACACTTTCCTTAATCACCAAAAATGAGTCTGCTGGTTTTGACTTTCTGTGAAAGATACCATTCAGATAACATTGAGATAATTGCTAAATTTTACATGATTTTAATTATGTAGATAAAAAGGCAGAAAGGGACTTAATTCCAGTCTCTTGACAGTGTTCACATAAAATAGCGATTTTCAATTAGGACATTTACATTGGGGAATTTGAGTGTATTAAAGGTTATTGGAAAACAGGGTTTATTGATCACCTTTTGTGCATCCCAATAAGATATGCGTTCTTGCTCATAAATTTGACTCGCTAAATTGTAGACTCCTAAGTGTAGTTTCAAAAGAAGTAATTTATTCACATTGAGCCTCTACGGATCTCTGACAGCTCAATATTTTCATGCAAGCTCAGCTTATTTTCCATCCTTTTACGTATGTATGAGATTCTCAAGAGTGAATTGCCCAAGCAGAAAACAGACTTCCAGATACCATGAGGGCCAAGAGGAGCAATACAGGAGGCCTAAGTGAGAACGCATAACCCATCACAATATGTTTCATGCATTTCCATGTATGTGTATACAGCGACACCATGCACAGATCAAAATTATATCAGAGCTTTGCACATTACTTTGAATGTTTTCAGAAAACACGGTACAGTATTATTGTTGAAATACACAGTTATACATGCACTGTAGAATTTAAATTTCAAGCAACTGTGCTAATGTCTCTATAGTAATAATGCAAATATGGCCACATCCCCTGGGATAAGGTCACAGCAGTTTACAGGCCGGAAACAGCAACATTGTATAACATGAAGATCAGGGAATGGGCTCCATCTGTGTAACTTATATGACAAGCTGAATAAGAATGGTCTAAACGTAAATGCCAAAATGAACCAAAGCTTAGAAAAACTACCATCATGGAAGTTGCGGCCTGACTACTTTATCAAGAAATGGGCAGTGTTGGAAATACCTCTCCTAACACACCTTACTTACTACAGAGCAAAATTACAGTTTAAATACAATTATTATCCTTATCCTCTTCGAGTTGAAATGAACCAACCTGGCGTTTTTGTTAGCTAGCACCTATGTTCTGTCTTATATAATAAGATATAATTCAAAGTGATACTTATAGTACTCACAGTATAGCTATCCCCATACTGGGTGCCAGATGTTGCCTTATCCTCTCCTGTTGGACTCATGGGCTTTGGGTCAGACATGGATCTCTGCATGGCTTTTGGCCCTCTGGGACTTCCTGGAGAGGCTTTTAATGGGTCCTCGCTTCCTCTTAGCTTTTGTGGACTTGTATCACCCAGTGATTTCTCATAGGACACAAACTCAAGGGATTTGCTTGGGGATATACAGGGGGATATGGGGGAATAGAGCACTTTGGGAGATTTAGGAGCATGAAGTGTAGAGGAATCAACTTTGAGATTAGGAGACTGGCCTATCTCTAAGGGGGTAGGTCGTTTCTTTGGTGATGTCCTTTCAGAGTCAGACAGCTCCATCCTGGTGTCCATTCTAATGTTCCCATCTGTATCTGTTTGTATAGAAATCTCAGTGTGGGCTTGAAGAGACATCTCTGACTGCCCACTCCTATCACCTCTGGCAGTGCGTGGCCGGCTTTGTCGGCTTCTAGTCTGAGCCTCCCATTCATCCTGATCCTCATCATCAGTCTGCACACAACTGTCAACACTCTTTTTAGCACTTCTCTTTTTTCTCCCTGCTGTGTAGGCTTTGCTGACTGCCTCATCCTCTTCATCTGTCTGGCACCCACTATCCGTTATCTTTCGGGACAACACCGTGCCATCAGGTCCCAAGACAATTGCCTCCTGCACTCCATGCCCTGGTATGTCCCCACCTGGGTACATCTGACGAAGCTTTTGTTCTTCCAGTTGAAGGCGCAGTTGCTCTTGCAGTCTCTGAATCTGCTCAAGCTGCTGCTGTTGCTGGGCATAAGTTTCTTTCTGCATCATAAGGTGAGCCTGTCTTTCCTCTTCTTGTTGGTTCAAGATTTGCTGCTTCATGGACTGCAGCTCCTCCAGTTCCTTCTGGACCAGGAGCTGTTCATGTTCACGGAACCTCTGAATCTCCTGGCGCTCCCACTCTAATTCCTCTGCCAGGCGCTGTTGCTTGAGTTTCTCCATCTCTAGCCGCTCACGCTCTGCCTGATACTGGCCATCCCCAGGAACCATGGGTGAAGACAGAGCCTCAAGTGAAGCAGCTATGGCTTCCAGGGATGCATCGGTGTAGGTGTCAAGGGATAAAGAAGCTGTAACTCTGGGGGCTTGGGCAGCAGTAGTACTGCCTCTAGAGATCTCCAGATTGAGTGGGGCATCGACTTGTTCTTCTGTTGCATCAGTGGAGATAGTTGACAGGAAACTGTGCGACCGTGTGAGTGGTAAGTTCTGGAGGTTGGACAGGGAAGGCATGGTGTCGCTGGTATGCATACCTGACAGGGTGTTGTATGTTGTACTAAAGATGGACCCGGGTTGGGTAGTAATGGCATATGTAGATGGTATTGGTGCTGCAACAGAGGAATATACCACCCCATTTGATGATCTCAAAACGCTGCTTGTACCAAAGAGTGTCCCAACAGCAGTTGTGACTCTGGTTTGGGAATAGGGTGGAATTGTCATTCCTGCGTAAGCCCCTTTCTTGGAGTAGTCAACAGCTTCACCTGTCAAAAGTCAAAAATATCAGTTGAGTCCAAATAATTTAGACTTATTCAATATGGAAGCAAACCATGCCATATCCAAATTATGAAAAAAGGTGGAAAAAGAAAAAAAAATTGAGATTTGCAACAAGCATAAACAAGATGTACAGCAAGAGCATGCAGGCACATGCAAAAATATTACAAAGAATGAAAAAAAAAATATTAAGAAAATGAATTGTCCATGCAAACAAACAAAAACAAAAAAGCAAAAACAAAAAAATGCCACGTTAGCCATGAATGAGTGGAGGCAGTTCAAAGTGACATTTAAGTGACAGGTCTGCAACGTCACTCCACTGACCTGCATCAGAAATCTTTGCAGAGGTAAGATCTACTGCACCATCTGTGGTACCACTGAAATTATAGCTGTTCTTACTCTTGTAAAAGAACAGACCAGCTTCTGCTAGGTTAGTGTCTGACATCGAGGGTTTTATTCCACCAAACCCTCTCATTCCATAAGGTGATCGGTCATACTGGTAATGGTCATCACGATAACCAAAACGGTCTTCAGGCAGGGGTGTGGTAGGTTGCTGAGTTGTGCAGCTTCCTGCAAATGGGAGCTTGTATACAACATCACAGCATACAGCTCTTTTTCCAGCAGTCAGATCCACTGGTTTGCCATCATCATCTTTAATCACAGCTGTGGCTACTTCTGCAGAAGCAGCATCGACTGATACCACAGTATTGAATGGTTTTGTTGTGGTAAGGTCAACAGCTCCTGCCACTGTTGGTGTACCTGTAGTTAATCCATTGGCCACACTTGAAATTAAAGAGGGTGCAATAGTGACAGGGGCAGTCTGGAAAGTTCCTCCACCTGTGCCTGATCCAACTGAAAGGTTAATAGGGATCTCTGTACCAATATTAGTGGAAGGCTGAGAATCAATTGGGCGATATATAATTTGAGAAAGAGGCTCAAATGATTTATTTTTTGTTAGCTGAAGGGGAACTGAAGAAGCTTGAGAGATATCAGCATTGTCACACTGCTGTATTGTGGCAGAACAGGTCACAATGGTGATGCTATCAGTCACTATAGATACAGTGGATGATTCAGCACTGAGGTTGACCACAGATGACTGAACTGCACTGTTCTGACGACTGACATCAGTTGCAAAGGACTGTCGTCTTGGGTCTGGGACAGCAGACAGGTCCACACCATTCAGATCTGATCCTGCATCCACTTTCATAGTCCTAAGATCTACCACCTCAGATGCTTGGAGGGCCTGTCCATTCTGTGCTGGCAATTGGGGCTTAGGTTTCTCCATCGAGATTGGGACACCATTTGCCCTTGGAGCTGGCACTGGTGGTGGTGTCCTTTCATGTACAACAGAAACCATGGTCCTTTGAACTTCTGTAGTGACCAGTTGAGAGATGAGATTAGGCATAACCACAGGCTGTGCTGAGGCGGATATGGCCTCAATTATGTGACAAGAACTAGAAACATGTTTTTCTGGGCCACAAATCTCTTGACTTTCAATGGATTCTGTAACACGAGTGAATGCCAGAGGCACCCTGGTTGTTTGAGGAGGGGTTGGTTGTGGATGCTGCTGTGGATATGGCTGAGCTTGAGGCTGTGGTTGGTAGTAACTTTGGGGCTGAGCTTGGCGCAAAGGTGATGCTGGGCCAGGGCTAGAGGGAGCTTGAGTTGAGACACTGTCTACAGGAGAGCTGGGCTGAGATGGTAGTGTGATGACCACATATGTGTCACGAAGATTGCTGGCATATCTTGGAGAAGAAGGAGACTTTGGTGAGGGTTGAAATGGCTTGCTCTCAGAAGAAGGGCTCAGATTCAGGGCTATGTCAGCAGGACTAGTGGGAAGTACAGATGGTCTTGGTGGATGTGGGACATGGGCGGGTGAGGAAGGCTGTGAGCCAGGTTTTGGTGCAATCGGTGGTTTGACACCATGTCCTGGTCTGCTATCCCCAATCCCAGCAGGAATGGATGGCTTTGGGGGAACAGGAGGGGGGGCATGAGGTTTGTACATTGGTGTAACTGCTGGTCTCGGAGGTGCTCCTTGGGCTGCAGTCTCTGGTCTGATTGGAGTGGCTGAAGCCTGAGGAGGAAGTGGGACTGGAGGTTTCCTTGGAAAAACAGTTGGTTTTGGTGGAGTTGGAGGAGGCAGTGGTGGTGCAACAGGTACTTCTTCTATTTCCTGAGAATTAGCTCTACGTGGGACACTTGGCTTGGGGGGCACAGGTGGAGCAGTTGACACTACGCTAGGAATGCTGGGTGTGTACTGGGGAACTGTGGGCAAGGGTGATACATTAGCAATCACATGGGCTGATGTTCTTGGGTGTGCGCTAGATAAGTCCACAACATCAGCCTGGGATGCTGCTACTGTGGTGTGAGGTTGCTGATCTGATGTGGATGATGGGGGATACTCAGAACACACTGTCCCAGCATCAGTTTCTGTAGCTGGTGTCGTATCTGATACTGCAGTTATCTCCTCTCCCTTTTTACTCATTGTTTCGTCATCAGAAGACAGTTCTCCTGAAGAGCACTGTGTCACCCTCAAGTCTGGGATGGGGTGGAGTGCCCTTCTAGATGCAGTGGCTTCCACATCTGGCTCCAGCTGAGTTGGACTTGTTCCAGGAGTCAGCACTCTTTTCATTAGCTCCTCATAGGCAGTTTCAGCATCCAACAAAGGCTTCCCATCTTTGCCATATGTAACTGTACTGCTTTTGGAGACAATGTTCTCAGCAGGTTCTAACACAATTTCTGGGTTACTGTTTTCTTTTTTTGGCTGCATATTTTGATATTCCTGCTCAAGCTTCATGAATTCTTTCCTCTTTTTTATCATGTCTTCATAAACTTCATCCGGTGATCTCAGGGTTTTGGGCTGAGGAGGAACAGCAATCTTCTCTGGCTCCCCCAAATCCCCTGTTGAACTGTCAATAAGAGATGCATAGGCATAGTCTTCAATGAGCATGCCTCCGTACAGGGACTCTTTTCCAGGTTGAATCTCACCTTTGTCAACTGTTGGAGATGTTGCCCTCAGCATTATTTCCTCATAAGCCTCATCAGCGGATTTGAGAGTTCTTCTCTGTTTTTGATCACTATTTTGATCATCTGTTGGGGAGTGAAGAGATACCGATGTAGGCAGTTGATACGTTTTCTGAACTGCTGCTATCTTTGCAGCATGTATTTCAAACCCTTCAGGATCTGAATCAATACTGGGGGAGAAATCAGAGCAGGACGACCGTCTAATCTCCTCCATTTCAGCTTCTTGCCTGAGTTCCTCAGTTGGTGAGGCATCTTCAATGGGTGACAGGTTGCTTGGTGGTGTCTTTGTATTGTCCCGCCTCCTCTGGGCTCGAATTTCATCTTTGTCTTTCTTGGATTTTTTCCCTGAGCCCTTCTGTTTTTCTTGCTCCCTGAGGAGCTCCTCTTCTTCCCGTAACTCTTCTTCTTCAGAAGAATCTTCAATAGTTGGCAGCATTTGACCAGGTTGTCTGTGTTTGGCTTTCCTGTGTTGTTTACCCTCACCAGAACGGATATGTCCGGGACTACTGCTGTCACTGTCTTCATCCAGTGATGACAGGGATGTTGGGGATGTCCCAGGAGTGAAGCTGGATGCATGCAGACTGGATGACCCCTCACCTCTTGACCGATCATCTGGGGAGTCAGTAAGGCTTTCCATTTCAGGCTCTCCATCATCATTTGGTATACGCATAGGGCTGCTTGTTGAATTCAGCTCCATAGTTTGGAATTTACGAACTGCAGTACCAGTTTGACGTTCCTCTTCTTTTACTTCTGATCCTTCCTCTTTGTCTAGATCAGGTTTATCCAATGAGTCTCTGAGTTGCTTTTCTCCTTCATCATCTGGACTTATAGTGCTTTTCTTAGTAAGCCTCCTGGCTTTACCAGATGTGCTCCTCTCTACAGGCTCTGTCTTCTTCTGTTCGATTCTTTTCTTCTCATCCTCCCTGATCTTTCGCCGAATTACATTTTCCTCATCAGACGGGGAAGCATCCTCGTTTTCACTCATTTCCATGATCTGTTTTCTGATAAAATCTTCATCATCCCCGGACATTGGGCTCTCTTTTCCAAAGCTTTCACTGCTATCATCCAGGGAATCTGCTCTGACATCCATGGGCACAAGGAGCTTTTTCTTTGTGGTACCTTTGGCGTTCTTCTCAGAAAGTTCTCTGTCCTCCTCTGAGCTAGGTGAGTCAGGTGAGAGAGGTAGCAACTCTAATTTACGTCTGGTCTTTAGAGTGTCTGTTAGTTTCTCTTCATCCTTTGGTTGCGTGCTAGCCTGGGCCTCAAGAATGGGAAGAACAGTGCTTTCCAGCTTTGCTAGGTCTGATGGGCTGGTGGGACTGCCATCCTTGGCAGCCATTTCTTTGTCTCCAGGCTCTTTCAAGGTCTCTACCTTTTTCACCTGTTGGATTAAAATAAGACACAATTAAGTTTTTGCTGTAAAGACAAATTGTTGAGCAAATACAAATGGATAAAAAACAATATCTATGAGTATTTTTCATACATGAAATGAAAAGCTTATGATCATGTGACAACAAAAAAGTGAAACATACAGCCTGTCATTCTTAAATATGGTAGAATATATAGCTTGGCTTTTTCCATTAGCCTCCATATGCCTACATTTATTTCTAAATCTCTTTTTTTTTAAATAGCAGAAATGAACCTACAAAGATAATAATATAATCTACCACCACTTGTGCTAAATACTATGGTCACCTCAGCGACTGTATCTTCATCACTGGGCTTTCCCAGAGGCTCAGCTTTAGCTTCCTTTGTCTCCTCCACGTTTGTGTTCTCCTCCTTTGGGCCTTTGTCCTGCTCACTAACTACAGACACTGGGATTTCTGGTTCTGCTACAGGGACAGCAGCTACTGATACAGACACACCTCCATTTTCAAAAGCTGTCTCTGACACTTCTTCCTTCTTTGATATTGAGTTATTTTCAACATCAAACTGTGCAGCACTATCTTTGTCACAGACTGTGCTCGTCACTGATACTGAAATAGGCTCCTGGATGTTGCCAGCAACAGGTTGTGACTCAACCTCTTTTTTGACAACTTTTTCTTCCTCCTCTTTGATTAGCACATTGTGCTCTGGGACTTTCTCAAGCTGTTCCCCATCACTACCTGTTAGAGCGGTCGTCTCTCTCTCTATTTCACGTTGATCTTCAGCAGCAATGTTTGATTTTTTTGAACCAGCTTCGGTCTCATCCCTAATGAGTTTCTCCTCAATGTCTTTATCGGCAACTGGCGCCTCACTAGTGACATCTGACTCCTTCTCTACACTTGGCTCCTTGACACTGACCTTTTCTTCAGATGTAACCACTGCGTTCTCAAATTTATCATCTGCCTTTAACATTGTATCTATAGGTATCTGCTTTTCCTCTTGCTTGGCTTTACTCTCTGCTTCAACCATTGACTTTTCTGTCTCCTCTGGCTTCTCTGACAATGATACTGTCTTAACAAGGCTTTCCTCAGCAGGTGATGGCTCCTGCTTTGTTGCTGGTTCTATCTCTTTATGTGTCTCATCTTTTGGGATTTCTTCAGCAACAGTCAGAGGTAGCTCTGTTGTTGTTGTTTCTGATTCGTTTTTGTCAATTACAGGACAAATATTCTCTGTTCCAGCAGAGGAGGGTGCAGGACTTGATTCTGCTTTAATAACCTCTTCCTCCAGAGGTTTCTGGTCATTAGCCTTCTCAACGGTTTTCTGTTCGGTTACCTCTCCTTCTAAAGCTTTCCCTTCGTCAGCTTTTACCTCAATGGATCTCTCTGCTGCTGCATTATTCTGAACTACTTCCCCTTCAAAGCCTTTGCTATTAGATAATTTATTCTCGGTGCCTGCCTCCTCAATAGCCCTCTCCTCAAAAGTTCCTTTTTCAACAGCTTCCTTCTCAACATTTTTTTCTTCAGCAGTGTCCTTTATTGTTTTCATCTCAACTGATGGTTCCAAACCAGCCCCCTCTGGTATTTTCTCCTTAGCCATTTCCTCTTCAATGGAAACTTTTTCAACTACTTCATTCTCAACAGTGATCTCCTCTGTAGCTTTCTCCAGAGATCTGGTTTCTCCTTGAACTGGAGCAATAGGAGGTGACTTATCTTCTGGGCCAATTGGAACAGTCTCCTCCTCTTTTTCTACAGGTTTGTTTTCCTCTTTGTTAGTTTGAATTTCCTCCACTGAAGCCGAGACAGGATGTTTGTTTTCTGACATCTCTGGAGAACTTTCAGATTCTAAACATTTAGCTGGCTCTGGTTTTAATTCTTGCTGGCTCTCCTTAGTTTTAGGGACCTCAGGGTCGTCAGCAGGAGTTACACTTTCTACAGCCTTAGCTGGAGGAGGAGGTGCACCTTCCTTGGATACTGGTGTCTCTATGTTTGTTTCTGGTTCTACCTTTATTTCTGCAGTAACTTCATTCTTGACATCAGGTACCACACTCTCGGCCTCTAGTTTTGTAGCTTTATCCGTTTGCTCAACATTAACAGTGGCGTCTACTGTATCTGATGGAGTCTGACCTGTCGCAGTAGTTTGCGGTTCATCTATCTGAGGTTTCTCACTTTGTTCAACCTCTGCTATTTTCTCCTCTTTTACATTTGTAGCTGTGGAAACTGGCTCAGGCTGAGGAGGAACTTCCTGCGATGCTGCTTCTGCTATCAAGTCAGGCTTTGGCTCAATCGGATCTGTTGTCACCTCTGGAGGCTTTTCTCGAGTGGGCTCCACTTTCTCATTATCTGTCGGGGGAGCTGCAGCCTCATTCTGAATAATCTGGGGATTTGGCTCTGTTTCTGCCTCAGCAGGGAGTGCTGTATTGTCTAAACCTGTATTAGTCAATAGATTTTGTGTCTCACTTTCCACAGGGAGAGAAAGGTCCTCTGTCGCATTCTGAGAGCTACTCTGTTGTTCACTGACAGTTGAACTCTGTGCCTGTTGCTCAACATTAGATGGCTCTGTCTCAGAGTTGGGAGGATCCTCTGCTGCTTTCTCAGAGCTACTCTCTTGTTGCTCAACTGCTGGGATTTCTCTGACAGGTAAACTCTGTGTTTGTTGATCAGCGTCAGATGGCTCGGCCTCATGTACAGGATGGCCCTCTGCTATTTTCTCAGAGCTATTCTGCTGTTGATCAACTGCTGGGATACTCTCCGCTACACTCTCTGAAATTTGAGCTGCTTGTTCAGGATGTATTACAGGCTCAGACACTGGTTCAGCCGCTAACAGTTCTTTCTGTTCCTCTGGCTGTGGTGTTTCCTGTGGGGTGCAATCAGGAGCAGGGGCACTAACAGAGGGAGGGGCATTGTGATCAGGTTCAGGAATGTTTTCGGGCACTACCTTGGCATCAGGAGCTGGTGGGGTTGGGTCTGCTGCTTCTACTACAGGTTTGCTATCTACAGCAGCGGGGGCAGGGGTGGAGGAGGGAGCAGGAACAGGAGCAGGAGCCGGTGGTTGCTTCTTTGGGGAAGCCATGGCTGGTGGTGGCATGTCTCCCAGCTGGCCTGACATGGCTCTTTGGGTCTGACAGTTGAGGCAAAGCCATTCTTTCTGTAAGACAGAGATAAGAACAAATAATGAATACAAATTCTTCAAAGTCTTCAACTTAATGTTTTTTTTTCCTAAACAAACTGAATAAACAAACCGCTGTTTTCAGGGCTGAATAAACAAAACCTTATAGGACAACACAATTTCATACTGTTTGAATTTGTTTATATGTGGCGGACCCTGACATCTTTCTTGCTACAAACATTCTCTTGATTTTGACCCACTTGTGCGAAGAAAACATGCTTGTACGTAGTTAATACGTCACTGTGACAAGGGCGCCACTGTAACTTCTTCTATTTCAAGGGAAGCTTTTGCATTTATGAGACTTAAGAAATAGGCCCATGTATAATGCATGGTAATGGGACAGGGGTTTACCAGGGCATGTCAGACAGGCTTGGGAGGCCTGTGCAGACATTTCATGGAGCAGACTTAACAGCGAGACTGTGTTTGAACACTTCCATGTGTTTTTTTGATTGTATAACCTGGTATTCATATGTGTGTGCATGCTTTAAAACATGACAGTAGCATGTGCACACACATTCTAAACCGGTTTTCAACCCTTGAAAAACATTCCAGACTGAAAAAACAAGCACTTTCGACTGTGTGTGAATGGCAACTGTTTTTCCCAAGACACTGTGCTCCCTGAACATCTTATTTAGTTCCAATTACACCTCAGTTCAAATGCTGAAGCCTGGCACGGGCCAATTTAAAGAATGTGTTCAATGCAAAGTACAATAAATGACTATAATATGCTTGTTGAAATCACCTGGGAATCTTAACAGTGTTGCTACTCGCAGTGGGACAAGAAACAAACACAGTGCTGGAAAAGCTGTTCTAACCTGACATCACAGAGCTCTGCTTAATCTGTCCTGTCATGAGATATTTTTTAAATGTTGTATACTTCCAGGTACCCACTTAAAACACAGGACTCTGAGGAACACAGCTAGGCTGAATGCTCTGCAGGGGGTTATGATTCGAGAGCTACAGCTATTATTGGACTTAGTATCCAGTATGGCTTTCCTTTAGCTAGAAATTAAAAGGGATGATAGACAATCCACATGTTGGGATTTCAGAAAACTGTAGCTATAAATAGTGCAAATGCATACACACACTTATCCAGTTAGGGTACACCAGACCAGAACTCACTTAAACACTCATCTACCTAACACACACACACACAAAAAAGAACCACAGTGAGTCTCAGAAGAAGTGATAGTCAGCAACTTTCCAACCATTCCTACCATTCTGACGTAAACACCTTGTTTCACACTGCACCGACTGCTCCAACACTCCTCTGTGACACCCCTCTTGTGAATGCCTTCACCTGGCTTAACAGGAGGGTTTATGCTAAATTTGGGCTTCAGAGACGATCGCAGCCTGAATATTAAGCCATGCAGCAGACAGACAAGTCACCGCTCTCCAAGCACAGAGAGACACAAAGAAAGAAGGCAGGCAGGAGGAGGATGGAAGACGAGCACAGGGAGTGTCGCAGCAGCAAAGTAGGGTTAAATAAGGCATGAGCCGTCCTGTTTCAGTCCGTGCTTAAACATTAGGGAGAGGATGACACTCCTGCATTCACATCTCAGTGGCATGCACCCAATTTTAAAAAGGCAGAAAAAATGTTTTGACAGGACAAATAATTTATAGTGTGTGAAGCTGCCACTCACAAGATGGAAGAAATGGAAACAAAAGTGATGATCTCCATATCAGGAAGAAGCGAAGGAAACACACACACGTAGGGAGGCTAACAAGCAAAACAACAACATACAGAGATGCCAGAGCTCCATCCATCACGAAGGTTTGCTGACGTCAGTGACATTCCCAGACAGAAATCCAGTAAAACCTCAGACACGATGATGGACACAGTACAGACGGAGGTGCATTTGCATGTGTATGCAGCCGCTATCACCATGACCCATCTATCGCTGCTGGGAGGACTGGAGATGGGAGTTCCTCCAGCTTGATGGCTCAATCAGTTAAACCAGAGAGAGCAGGCACTGAGAGCCAGAGAGATGTCCATCGATACGATAAGACAGTCGGTCAACCTCAGCCTCTTCAGAGCCAGTCATCGCCGATGTTATCAATGCACCACAACAGGCACACTTAAAGCTTTAAATGCCACACACAAACAGTCGGTCTGTGCAGAATCTAAAGAATGGAATAACCTCCCAGTGAAAACAGACACGTTAATCTAACTCACTACTGCTAAGTGGCCACATGCAATCCAATCCAATCCATCCAAAATAAAGGAACCAACACAATTCAGATGTTTGTACACAGTGTTAACTTTCTCATGTAGACTGGATCAGTTTACAGGAAAAATGTGGATGGATGGCTTCACTTTTGAGCTGTAATGTCGTCTGTCTATAGATAGTAAATGCTCTCAGCAATTAAAATATGAGGATTTTCTGTGTATTGCCGATCAAAAAAGTTGTATTTCTGACAGACACAGCGAGGCACTTGGGCTCGGAAAACAACAAAAGGAGTCTACAGTGCTTTTTGTATCTGACAACTTAAAAGAAGTGCTCCTGATGCATGATATGTGTATCTACAAAAAAAGAGGAATTCATTTGCGAGACTTTTCTCACATATTTTGACATGTGGGAGAAAATGGAAGAAAAGTTTGTTGCTGCTCCACTTAGGCAAAACCCAAGACGCTTGGATTCATCGTTGGCATCGGTGTTTCTTTTCTGCAGGTGGCTGTTAATGTGGTTCTCTCCACAGTGCTGTTGTTATATGCGTTGTCTTAGCTTCCCCTGTATAGTTAGCCAGCTAACTTTGTGTCAAGCTTCTGAGGCTGATCATAGAAATGGTAAAAAGAGATGATGACAGGAGACAGTTTTCTCATCTGGGTGAGATCTCCCCCTTCCCCCAATTCCCATCAACAATGATTTTATCGTTCATCATGATGTTACACTGTGGACGTAGTCATATGCCAGTTTGGTAGACATCGCCAAACCCTTGTTAGCAGCATAATTGGGATTTTCCTCTTTTGAACAGTTTTCTTTTGCCGTCAGGGTAGATTTATCACCTTTACTACCATACCCATCCCAAATTTATGGATCGAGTGCACAGGGAGTCATACACTCTTCTCTTGCAGCCTAGACTTGTAATTAACACTAAGCAGATAGGTGTATTTTTAAGTAATCTTTCCTGCTGCAAGCTTTCAAATAAATGCGACACGCCTGAGTGTATTTCTGTCTTTCTGCTGTGACGAGCTCTGAGTGAACATCAGCATGGATGATTCATAAAAGCAGAGGAGTCACTCACTCACATTGCCATCTTACAAGGACGTTTCTTAGCATCACATGTGTATGGATACTGAGAAGTTGACACACACCGACACCCACAGAGATGAGCTTGTGACGGTGTTGATGACTTACGTATACTGAGATGAAAGGCACAAAATACCTTGGAAGGAAATGACAACCTGCTTTCCCTTCCCACATAACACTTCTCAAACAAGTGCAAGATTATAAGTGAATGAATAGGGGCAGATTGAGTGTTTCCATCTCCAACTTGGCATCCTTTTCAAACTTCCTCCAAGGGCACAGAAAGAAGACTGACTGAAAACCGCAGACAGGAACCAGATCTTGTGACAAGATTGGCTATAGCCATCTCCGTGTACGTTAATGTTTCCAACCGAGAGTTGGACTGTTGTGAAGGTCGGTGCAGCTCTTTGATTAAGACAAGGGATCCTATGAGGATTTTACCAATCTAAATATAGATAGAGCCTGGCATTGAGAGTGGTGGAACAAGAGGATCTGGAGGAGGATGGGACAGATGGATAAAGACAGATGAGAGGTTGGAGAAAGAGACAGGTAGAGGGAATGTGAGGACATGTGAGAGAAAAGGTGATAATGTGTGTGAGGGAAGGGAGGGAAATAAGAGAAGAACAAAAGAGAAGCAGGGACAATAAGTAAACAGGAAAGGCAGGAGAAAAGGAGTGGGATGTAAAGAGGGAAAGGGTGACGCAGTAGAAGCGAAGGAGCTTAACGGTCATCGGAGGTGACTCAACACCAGCTCCTGCCAACAAGCTTAAAATTATCACCCTTTAAATCTGCTAATCAAGTCCAGAAAAGCTGCAGATCATGATGGATGCCAGGAAAGTCCTTTAAATGTTCCAGTAAAGATGGGGAAAGTATTTGATGTCGCTTACACTTATAGTGGCATAACGACCAGCTTTGGTAACTCCTGGGAACAGGGGAAAGGGGTAGCCGTGCTCTACCGGCATGACTTTACAATCAGTATGTAGCAATAAAGAAACTTTACTGCATTAAAGACCATTTGAATACAGGTAAGAACAATACAATCCTCATTATGTGGAAAAGTCCCTCCCAAACGTGTAAGATATGGCGAGAATTCCACTTTTAAGACAAAGGATAAAGTATGGAGGCGATTTACAGCAGTCCCGACCTGGACTATAACTCTCGGGAAAAGATGACACAGCAGGCAGGTTATTTTTGGTCTCTGTTGAGTTTGAATTAAGTGTGTTTTAAAATGAGTTAGCAGAGCAACCAAGCTCATCCTAGTTTGATACAAGAAAGACTCTTGTATTATTCTGTTTAATAAAGGGAAATTGGTGTAAAATTATTCCTTTCTTAACATTTTGTTATTTTGTTTACTTAACAGACTAAGCAGTGAACTCAGTACCACCTCTTGCTGTACAATGTGGTATTATAAGACAGAATGCGTTAGAGCTAGCTGGTTAGCATGCCAACATCTCTTTGATATAAGGGCAACACTGTTGTTTCTTCACATTCTGCTGATAACGCTAGTACATTTTTTGAATGTTTTAAACTAAAATTCCAGCAATAGCTTACATGTTTCCCCTTCAGTAATTAAGCTGTCGAAAGATAAGTGTCTTTTCTGCAAGCCTGCTCAAGCAAACTCAAGAAGTCATTGCCCTTTTCTCATCGGTGATCATTGCTGAGTGGCCAACCTAATTATAATGCACCAGACTGCGAGCAGAACATCACAGCATCAGCTCCTTTGCAAGCCAAAAAAGATCTTTGTCCTAATAAATGTCCCACAGTTATATATGTTCCCATCTCAGGATCAATGTGCCGTGTGCATGCATTTCAAGTGATCCATGCTCATGTGTTTATGTAATTTTCGTTTGAGTCATGAAACAAAATGTTGGGCGAGCGGTGATAGCCTTAAGGTTGCTGAGCTGGGCTTTGGACCAGGAGATTGCTGGCTTTAATCCCAAAATAAGCAGCGAAATCTGAGCAGGGGAAGTTGAATGAATCGAAAAACTGCTGTCAAAAAGCCTCGGAGAGAAGTTCTTTGAACCCTCAGCTGCTTTATTACCAGCACTAGAGCACAGTGGCTGTTTTGGTCAGATCCTAGATGGAGAGTGTGTGACTAATTACGCGTGAAGCAGGAAACCTCAGCAAGCTTCCTGAGCAACGATTCTCTGGGTAAATGAAGGTTGAACAAAAGTTAATTATCCAATTCTATATACTGATCTTTCACTCGACTCAAAGCTGACAGATTACAAACAAGAGCCTCAACTCCTGCTCTCTCTTGACAAGAGTGCCAGGCTGTGTCGCTCCCTTGTGGATTCATATCTGCCTGTTAGTGGGTGAGGCAGAGCCAGAAGAAAGAGAGAATGTGTGCTTTCACGAGTATGAGTTGATCTGACGTAGGTCTGGAAATAGGTATGAGACGTCGCCTATATGTTATGCCAAGGATTAAGGAGAGAGATTTGTTTCGGGCATTTTCTGTCTGCGTTTGTTTATCGACAGTACAGCCCACATCATAATCTGTCTGCATGTGTCAGCTTCCCCATCCGAAATAGAGGAATCTTAGGATGCCTTTCATTTGTCTGCAAAAGGCTAGGAAGTATATTTGGTTTAAAAAAAAACTGTTGGCTCAGACTCAAAGTCCTTTTGTTACCATTGTCTATTATAAAAACACATTAGTCATATTAACTTTATACGGTAATACTATGTCAATATTGCATTCCACTGTGTGTGTACCACTAACTGCTGCCAACGGTAGCTGCCGTTAGCTAGTAAGCTCAGTTAACGGTGCAGCTAGCGGACACATTAGCTGACTCTACCTGGACTAGGAGCTCTCAGCACCGTGAGTAGTGTTTGTGTTGGGACTATCACCTCTTGAGGTACAAACTGGATAGGGGCTAGCCGGTTAGCATGCTAACCTCCGTTGTTATCTCTCTAACATAATACTTCCTATGTATCTTCACATTCTGCTGAAAATTTCAGTTCATTTTTCAAAGTTTGGCCCACAATTCCCACATGTTTCACCTTTAAACTAAATAACTACATATGATACTATAATGGTTGCTTGACAAACCCATAGGATTATTAGCTAATAGCCCAGCTAGCCTCCGTTTGCTAACTGTTTGGGTTTAACAGCCTGTGACCACAGGTAGCTATTTTCAGCAAAAGAAACTCAACATAAACCAAGTGTTGACTACTTGGCTGAACACCGAATGGGCTAACAAACAAAGTTACCGACTAGCTAACGAACAAAGACAAACATATAGCAGCAAAATAAAGGCAGACAGAACCGCTAGCCATTCTAAAGAGATGATAATATGTCTGGGCTGTGTCTGATGTCGTGCCTTGTAGTTTTCCTGCCTCCAACTGATCACAGAGATACAAACAAACACAGTCACATTAAACCACTGCTATGTTGCGTTCAAGCCTCAGCGGCCTCCTTTACAGTTCTTGCTTCATCAAATGTTTATGCCTGACAGTAAATTCTGCCTATAGGTGCTGCTTATGTGACTCAGAGGCGTGAGTCACAAGCGCTCAAGCAAACCACAATAGTCAGGTTGTCATGGTCGACACTGCTCCGGGCAGCGTGGGCTGGCACCCATATCCTTTGTGACATCCTCCCCATCCTCTCCGCTCCCCTGTTCGTCTCCTCTTTCTGTCACAGTATTCTCTCGTCTCGTCTCTTCTCTCCTCCGTTTTGGGCCTTCCCTCCCCTACTACTCCACATTCACATCTGATTAGTCCGTATGGTTGTCTCTCAGTTCACAGCTGTTCTACAATATAAAGCCTGTGTTTTTCAGCTTGGCTCATGGATGTGTTCATTCGCTCACTTTACACTTTAAAGTTTAAAGTATTAAATGTAAAATCTGCAGCTAGGTGTGTCCTAATCAAAATAAAGCAAAATACTTAAATAGTGTGATAGACTGGTCACCAGAATATGTTAGCAGTTAACATTTCTGCAAACCACAGATGCCTCCAAGGTTGTCATTTGTACCAAACAGATGAGGTCTGCAGTGTGTCACGCACAGATTCAGAATGAGAGTGAGTCCAACCCGGGCACCATTCCCCACCTCTCTTAAACCTTAACAAAAGGACATCATCACACCCTGATTGGCTGGGAGGGTACGTTATAAGCTTGTTTTTCGTGGCAACCAAACACCGCTCTTTTTCACAGGAAGACAGACGATCTCCAGCTGTTTTTGTGGTGACACAACCAGGTGTATTTTAAGGAGACATGGAGCCATTTTTTCAGTAACCAAAACGCAATATTTTTCACAGATGTCATACCATCACCAGCAGTTTTTGTGGTGACCAAAACAGTTATTTTCAGGCAAACCAAGATGTCTTTCAACCCTAACCAAGTGTTAAATTGTGTCAAAACCTAAGCACAGTGTTGTGACAGGAGAAAACTGAAAATTGGACGTAAAAAATACGTTTTAACAGTTATGCAGAAACAATTATTCTGCCGACGGGGGTGCGTGGGATCATGAAAGTTGTTGTCTTCATTGTTAAACAGCCATCACTGCTGCTGAAAATCTATCGACATGACTCGGGCCAGAACAACGGAGGAGTGAAGCTTTGTTCACATTATGTTAACCCACGTCGCCAACTTCCCTCCTCACTCTCTGACTCTCTCCCAGAAGTTAAAGGATTAGGTGAGGTGACCTCGAGTACAATTATGATTTCTCTTCATTTGAACATCGTTGGCAACATTTGGAATTATGTAACACCCCTCAATAAATCACTGTCTCTAACAGAATTATCGTAGTTTTTAGACGTTTTAATGCAGAAATGTTACATATATCTTTGACTATGACCAGGATCTGTCAATCCAACAAGTACCTTCTAGCTGCACTCTAGACATCACTTTCTACATTCTCCAATAAGGATGAAAGGCACAACTTTAAACCTTGATAACAGCTGATCCACTTTCCTCTTTGGCTTTCTAATGCATGGAAATTATTTTTGAGATGGTGAAGCCATTTCCTAATCCAGGCTCTGCTGTTGGCCTCACCTATTGAATAACAATTTTAATGGGGGAAGTCAGAGTCGGACACTCCATCCAGAGAGCCGACTTACTTTTTCCGCTCAAATCAGCAACTCTGCTGTCCGTCTAGTAAACCTTGTGGTTCGAGTGGAGAGAGAGCAGGATGTAAACACAACAGCCTGTGCTAACTAGATGAGGCCCGTGCCAGAATGTGTGTGTTTTTGCGAGAGTCTGTGTGTCTTTGCCTGCCTGTTCTTGCCTCTCTGTCTCATCAGGGCTCAGTGCTGGCACACACCAAGTCTTGGCTTTTGTCCCCCACCCCCCCCTCTTGGCACTAAAGGCTCAGTGGCTAAAATGCGGCCCTCGCTAAGCATGCAAGCACCAGTAAATTAGAAAGGGGGATAATTGGAGATCATTCTCGAGTGGAGCTGGAGGGCGAGCTGTATAAAAAAAAAAGGGGGAGAAGAGGAGGTGTTTTGCAATGCCTTAGGACAGTTCATTTCAATCACAGCGGCTTCTAAAACAACGACAAACCATTTCTAATAGCTTGAACGGGGCCCAGGAGCTGGTAAATACAGCAAACAAACATATGTAAAGTATATTCCTATGTATGTATCAGCAATTCACACTGCCAAAGTCATAGAAACACTTTACTCCAGCAGACAGACCAAGCGTCGCGGACACAAAGGAACACCTCGATGTCTAAAAATACCCTCCATTTCAAGCCTTCCAAGGTGGCCGTGGGGGAGACTCTGTGGGTTGCCTGGTGCAGCCGAAAGACCCTTTTAAAAAGGAGGAAAATATGAAAGAGGGAACACAAAAGAAGCCTGGAGAGAGAGACACGCAGAGAGAGAGAGAGAGAGAGAGCTGCCCTGCAGTAGCTTGTGTTCTCCCCTCTGTGGCTCTTTTGTGGCTGTAACTATTTTTGTACATTACAGCCTCCTGGGCTAAGAGATGGCGAAGTTGTGAGGCAACTGGACTGTATGGGCCAGATATACACTAACCTGAGTTAGACACAATTACGGTATAAAACAAAAAACTAAACATATTAATATCACAACTGTGAATGTATGACAGATGATACCAAGAGGTGATGCTACTGTACCCAACACGCATATTTGTGTGTTGTATGTATGATCACGGAGGAAGCCTTTATCTGCCAGCGCAGACTCAGGAGGGTTCAGACTGGTTGGGCATTGTGATTCTGTGTGCACGGCCACGGAATAACAATGAGGGGAAGACACAGGAAATACCATGTAGTGAGTGTGTGTTAGCGTATCAGGCCCCGCAGACGCGAGGATGCGCAGGACCTGGGCCTACCGACGAAAACATGCAGCAGAATTAGTTTTTGTTGTGGGGACACTGGACATTGTGTGTTAGCTTTGGACGAAGCCACGGTCGTTGTTCCCACATCTTTATGCTAACCTAAGCTAACCAGCTCCAAACTATAGCTTCCTATTTATCATACAGACATGAAAAAGGCACCAATCTTCTCACATCACTCTCGCCAAGAAGGCGATTAAGCACATTTCCCAACATGTAAACTATTTTATGAGATAAATTAGCTTTGGTTACAGCTTATGTTTTAACTTTGAATGTTGCTGGTTAGCATTTTCCTTTGTTTACAGTCTTTGAGGCGAAACAGGTGAGATGAAAGCGATGTCAGTGTTTGACCTGAATAACGGTTTGACAGCAAAATGTTTCTCAAATTCTTGGACTATTACTCTACAGCGTTCAACACCGGTCACGTGTTTATACATTTTTTTTTTTTTTAAGTCTTTAAATTAAAAATACAGCCAGCCAATAATAACTGAGGCATTTTGGACCGAAGCCTGCGAGGATCCTCCCGTGCCCACAGCCTTACAGCATTTAATAATTAAGGGCAGGGAGACCATTTCATATATTACAGCAAAGCACGCTCTTCTGGTGAGTAAAACACCTTGTCGGCTGGCTACCTGTGATAAGGTAGTGGTAAATATAAATGCCAGTAAACCTTCGATCAAACACCATTATAAATAAGTAATTTTTCATTTCAGTACACCTATATTTGAGGTGCACGTTTGCGATTGTTCAACTCAGCGTTCACCCTGAACTAAATCACTGTATCTATGATTGGATCTTAAGCTGCGGGCTATGCAATGAACCATATACTGTTATCAAGTTTCAAAACAAGGAAAAATAAACAGCTGTGACTCTCATTATCCCGCAGAGCTCG
>CAEMYA010000162.1:1954849-1977148 GCA_903131615.1 Diplodus sargus | reverse complement strand
GGTGATGCGGCATGTAGCTCACAGCCTCCTCTCCCTTAGCTCGAATTCTTTGTTTCGTGCTTGTTAGCAAAGTGGCGCCTCTCCCATTTTACGTAAGACTCCACCGACGAGCGCACTCATTACTGATAAAGGGCAACATGACATGGAGTCTGAGCCGCGGCAACATTCGCCGAGATGCGCTAGACGCAGACACACATTAACAGACTTTCCCCGCATCAAAAGGGGGCAACGGTGAGAAAATGGCAAGGGATAGCGCTGCTGAGGAAGAGTGCGACACGGAGAAGACGCTTTGTTTAAAAGGAGGATGAGCACCACAAAAAAAAACACACAAAAAAAAAACACTGGCATTAAGTGGGTCTCCTCTAGGCCTCATTAGATACATTAAAGGGTGCAGGGAGGGGAAATGATAGAGGGATTCGGAGAAACGGTGACAAAAAAATCAGCAGAGGGTACAAGAAAGATGGAGGGCGGTGATGTGAAAGGAAGAGAACAACCATTAAGGTGAGTCAGTAGACACCTGAGTCCAGGATCAAGTCCTGAAAGAAAATGACAGACTTCCTGCTGCCCTTTAAATCCTTTTAGGAAACAGAGATTAGTCCTACACACGGACACGTGTCTACACAAGCTGTAAGCAGACACTCTCAACTTTTTAGGATTTCACACAAGAAAGACGCGGAACACACCTACGATAGGTACATTCGCAGCTGCCTGCATCAAACTGAACGAGCTCAAATAAAACACACTGACCAGCATTCACACACAACAAGTTACACACACTCTGACCCACTCGCATGCGTCAGCAAGTGAACCCCCACCGACAGCCGACCTGACAGCGAGTGACACAGAAGCGAGGCACAGTACGTAGGGGATAGATGACGCAGCCAAGGTGTGTGTGTGTGTGTGTGTGTGTATGTGTGTGTGTACGTCTCCTACGGCCATATATCACGAGGCACTGCCATTTGAAGATTTACCTTGCTCCATTAGTTGGACTATGTATTTTATTAGTCAGTAACAGATGAGTAAAACATGAGTCATCCTCCTCGTGAGCCTCCAACGTCTAGCTACATCATTCTTAAAAAACTAAACTGAGAGGACAATCCTGGCTTTAAGACAAGATGGTCGTTCATAGGACTAATCTATATCCAATTACAGCATTGGTGGCTTGGATGCCCATCTCTCCGGCATAATTACATTTTTCCCCCGCGCTCGGCCTCAATTAAGTGATTGTGCACTTCAGCTCCTCATTATCCCAGCAAGCGGCTGCAATCAAGGGCCGCAGAAAGGGACAAGAATACGAAAAAAACTTAAAGAGAGTCTTTAATGGTGCCAACATGACTCCAAACAAATGGCGGCCATCTTGTTTTATAAAGCCATTTGTAGCGGTTGGGACGGTGCCGGCGATAATGTTGAAAGGTGCTTTATTGTAGCGCAGAGCGACAAATAAATGCTCCGGTGTGAAGTGTCACAGCAATATAAAAGAGGATGGAAGATCAAGCTAACAAACAAAATTGTATCCGGCCCAGATACCACGTGGACTGATGGTACTCGGGCGGTCCGCTCCTGTTTGCCCAATGTGAGCTACAAGCAGTGCCAAAGGTGGACAACCCAAGTCCTATCATTCCATGCTGTATGCAGGCTGGAACGTATCTGGTGTGAGCCGGATCTGGGCCATAGATCCATTTCTATCTGGTTAGAAAGTCTCTCTAGCCTGTCAAAGCTAAGGATACATAGTCTGCTCAAAAGGTCAGAAAGTCAAAAAGTTGATTAAGGAATAGTGTAACATAATGGGAATTAGATATTAAAAGTGACAACACCCTCATGTCTGGAGTAGATATGATCTGAGTTTAGTCCAAATACTAGAAAATGGGGAGCTCGCCGCAAAATAATCCCACCAGCACTTCTACAGCTCACAAAATAACACCTTAAATCTTGTTTGTACAACACGCACAAAACACCAATATGCTGCTTTAAGGTTGGTTTTGTGTGACTCCAGAAAGTGAGCGTTAAAGCTCTTTATCCCTCATTTTAAATCTTCATGCTAAGCTAACCAGCTGCTCATGTAGCTCAACGTTTAACAGACAGACATTACAGTGGTGTCAAACTTTTCATCAAACTTTTCAACGCCGCTGTAAACATTGTCGTCGTTTTAGCTACAGCAACTTCTTGTCTGTTGTGCAGTTAGCCATCCCTTCCCTCCTCTACACGTCACCACACTTTCACGGCTCCTTTGACTCTTTATTTTCTCCAAGATGGTAGCTTTCCCCTCTGTGCCATTGCTGGTGTAGGTACCAGAACACAAGGATCCTGCTCTCCACACGTTCACGAGCAGGCAGGACCGCCTCTTTATGGAGTTCTCTATTCTGATTGGATAAAGTGGGCACTGCTTTTAGTGCACAGGCTTGGAATAAAGAGCTATCTAACACTTATTCTAATGAAAAAAAGCCACTTACAGCAGCTGTAATAGTTTGTTCTATAAAATTTGAAAAAAAATCGAAAAATGCTTCAATCAACAACTTATGTTCATAAATTAATAGACAAATTAGTTCTTTTAAAGTTCACAGACTGCAATATACTGACAAACAAAATGTATTAATTTCCCATGTTGTAGGTTTAACCTTCATATCGCAGTCATACTTACAGAAGGTATAGGAAGTATATTTCATCAAGCCAAGATGACATTCTCTGGCCAGACTTTTACAAAATAAACGAAAAGAAGAAGAAGAAGAAGAAGAAGAGCATTTCCTGTAAATAGTGTGGAGGCGGAGTTCATTCCCGGCTTAGTCCCACTGGCGGATACAGAATTCTCCTCAGAGAGCCAGAAATACACAGCAGATTACCAAAGACACTTAAACCACTGGCTAACAAAGCAGCTAACACGTGGAGCCTGGATATAGCTGCTGCTCGACAAACACGTGATCGTGAAATCCCATGACCGTGTCAAGAGGATACAGTCAAAGATGATACGTCAGTGACCTTTAGTTAGGCTACGACTAGCGACGATTACGAGCGGCATAGAGACAATAACTAGGACACCACTTCACATGGAATATTAGCTTGGTGAAGCATATGTGAGTATGTTGTGCCTGCATGCTGACGAACCACTCAACCGTGAGCACTTTTTGGCCTCTTTTCCTGTAATATACCGACGCTACACCATAGAGTGCCATCTGCTCTGTGGAACTCAGCACAGTCTTATGAGACAAAAACACCACGGTAACACCAGAAAACCAGTCCCCACACCTCGGGAGAGAAGCAGGCCAAAAGTGTTTGGTTTCCACGTCATCGCCAGGCGAGCGAAGACAATGAATGGACGAGCTTTCGGACTGACAAACACACACACACAGGCAAACAATCGCGCTTCATGTAAATGACAGAATAATACGATGAAAGAAGGTTGTCAATATGAAGAAAATGTGTGCATTCTGTAAACACGCACGAGAAGACACGTACTGTACCGCACACACACATGCATGAGTATTAAGTTTCAGAGTCAAGTGTCAATTGTTTGAAGTGCTCTTTGGTGATGAGACGTCCATTTAAACAACCCAACTCATCTTCATATTTCTGGCTGCCCTCTCCACTTAAAAAGGCTGGATACTAATGAAACCATCATTTTAAAATACCCCATAACTGACCACATCCATTCATTCAGTGGTCAAACATGTGCAGATGTCATCACAGTGTCTGTCCGGGTAAAAAGAATCGTTCTGTCCCCCTTTCGGAGTACTTTGCTAGATGCTAGTGGGGAAAAAACATGGAGCTGAGAACTCCTGATGGTATCTGTACAGTGACCTATTTCAATGAAACATCTAGAGGATGTTTGCGTTCTATTTATAAGCGACAGAATGCATAAATTACTGGTAGGTGCAGTGTATTGAAAGCACAGGAAGCTGTGGGGGGGAAGACAACTGTAGTAAGGTTTCTTACCTCTCCTAGGTGGGGAGTCGGATTAAATCCACACAGATTGCACACTTTCTTCTTGCACTCGGTGCAAAGGCTGTAGTTGGGCGCGTCTGCTGATCCAATGTTCAGGTCCACGTTACAGAGAGGGCAGCTTTCCTTGGCTGCTGAAGCTGGAACAGGTGCAGGTGCAGGTGTAGGTGCAGGTGCAGGTTTGGCTGCCGGGGCCTTCTCTTCCTTCTCCACGGAAATGGTTCTAAGGGGTTTCCTGGACCTAGCCGGCGGGGTGTCAGGAGCAGAGTCCGAATCAGGAGGAGACCCAGGAGCAGAGAAGGGGGAGTCGGGTGGCGAGCCGGGACCTGAGTCCGGAGGGGAACCTGGCCCGGAGTCAGCAGGGGAGTCTGGCGGCGACCCTGGTGGAGAAGCCTTCTCGTCCTCTCCGCTGACGATATTAGTGGCTGAGCTCAAGAGCGATGATCCAAAGCTGAACATCTGAGAAGCAGCAGCGGGAGGTTTTGCTGATTCTGTCAACCCTCCGAAACCTCCAAACAACTTCCCAGCCACTGACTCCTCCTGCTTTGGCGCGGCCTGCGCTTGAGGCTTCGACGATTCCATCAAACCGCCAAACCCGCCAAATAGTTTCCCCGTAACGGACTCGGCAGCTTGTGAAGGCTTGGCCGTATCTGTTAAGCCTCCCAGACTGATACCTCCCAACCCACCAAAGAAGCTGGACTCCTGTTTGGCTTTAGCCGGAGACGCCTGGGGACTGGACTTCACCTGAATGGGGCGTCCTGTCTTGGGGTCAATTTTGGGGGAGCCTCCCATTGAGGAGCCTGGGGAGAGCGGTCCAGGGGAGCTAACACCCGGTGATTTCTGCCTTGGCGTGGTTGGTGGCGTCAGCCCTTGGTCGCTGGTACTCTGCTGCTTTATCAACAGCTTGCCAGGCTTGCCAGGTGCCTGTCTCTGGGGTGAGGGCGGGGCTGAGCCTTGTTTGGGTTTTGTCATGCCAGGGGGATCCATACCTCCCATCGCTCGCTGCATCTGGCAGTTTAGACACAGCCATTCTTTACCCTGTGCAGGCAACAGAAGATGGGTTAGATCTGACTGGAACATATTCCTCCAATGTTCTGAGCACAGACATTAACGGCATGTGTAATTACAGTATGTACACAGGCAAGCAGAACCAATTAAACCCCCAAAATAACCGTTTTCTTTTTGTTTACCGTAAAAAAAAGACACATTCAGAGACATGTCCATTAATTAGTGTTTCAAATGATGCTGAATCCCATTTTCTGAAGCAAATTGCCTCTTATGACATGAGAGAATTCACATTTGGCAACAGTAACATAAATACTAATCACCACATGAAAAAAACAGCACTGGATGTTTATATTCAGACAATAATGACAACTTATTTATATTAAATGTTTCTTTCTAATTAAATTGCCATAATCAATCTGTTATTTCCACACGTTTGTTTGAATTAAGCTAAACCACAAAGTCTGTTAAAGGGCAATTGCACCCATTTTACACATTATCTGTGTTTACAGGTATAAAGCCTTTTGTGGCTCCAGAGGAAGCTGCATGTGGTCTCCAGTGATGTCACTCAGTAGTTGCATCGTGGGTAATGTAGGCGCCAGGTTTTGAAAAGGAAGTGCAAGGACTAAAAAAGCACAATATCTCTGGTTTTGCTGCATCGATTTGGACCATTTGTCCAACAGTGTTACAGGAGCACAATGCTAAACAAGTGGACTGCCTAGCCTACATTTGCCACAATGCAACATAGCCACAGAGTGACTTCTTGGAGGCAATTTATCCGATTACATGAAGCTTTCCTCTGGAGACACAAAAGGCTTTATACTACTTTTTCACATATGCAATAGTTCTCCCCAAATCCTGTAAACATACATTTTAATGTGTAAAATTGGTGGAGTCAGCCTTTAACATGACTGTTTGCAGAAAGGATGACACTACTCATGTATCTGATGGGACCTTGGCTGGGCAATATATATGATATGAGACTACACATCGTCATTGATTTTGGAGATTGTTATATCAAGATGTGACAAAAGTGTTGATTTTCCCTTTTCCCTTAGTTTTAATGGCTGCATTACAGAAAAGTGATGTAATATTCTGAATGTACAGGACTGTTCTACCTGTTCTAATATTTTACTTTAACCGCTTAGTCATTATATCCACATTAGTGACAATTGTTTATCAAGAATCTCATTGCGTTATCTACCAATATCACGTAATTCCTACAAGTTTCAATATTGATATCAAGGTATTTGGTCAATGTGTCATCCAGTCGTAGCGATTATGAGGTGCTTTTGAGGAGATTTCAACAGATCGAGAATATTATTCTAATGCCATTTCACCCAGCCCGAGTATTGTACACGTCTCATTGTCTTTTCTGACAGTACAATATAGCTCAACACCTGTTCCCAAAAAGCCTGACTCCACCGCACTGCTGTTTGTTTGGTGTACAGGATATCTCCTTGGTTTCCACTGTGTGCAAACCGCACTAGTTAAAAGGGCCAATGTTGACAATTTGATCACTATCTACAACAGAACAATGTGTGTATTTTTGTGTGTATTGGCTCTTTTTGTATATGTAATCCAAACAGCGATATGGACAATTCAACCAACCTGAAACATTAACTTCCTAGTACACTGTGACTGCAAACAACACTTCAGCTCTATAGATGTTATTCTGAATTTAAGACCAAACAAAATCCACTTCCTAGACCGATCTGCTAAATAACTAACCCCGACTGCACAGTAACAAAACCCAAGGAATAAGCCCAAGCAGAAGGACTCAGTCACTGTGCTGTGCTGTAGTCATGGCCCACCAGCATCTACTGTCCATGTGTGACGGAGTGTCCTCGCGGGCTGGCACAGTATCTTCCTGTGGCCATGACATGAGTCACCTTGATCAACATTCCCGGGGTCCATATGGTCCCTCTGTTCCTCAAATGGTGTGCCACTCTTATGAGATACACTCCCTTCGCCAGGCACGGAGAGCACAATATGCTGCTGACGGCCCAGTGCTGGATTCAATACAGTGTGCATCTTAACTAATCATTTGGTCTTAATTTTTATATCTCATTATTCTATCTAACTTCAATTCCTCTTAGGAACGCTCTCTCTCTCATCATCAAACAAATCAGCTTTGTCGATTACATTTTTGTGTGGATTAAGCAAACTGCCTGGACATTTTGATATTTCCCAGCCTCTGCCATCAATAATATGAACTGTCTCCTGGATCGGTACTTACATGTCAGTAAACAGCAGACTGAAAACTGACAGATACACAATGCTCATCACACAACATTATTGGGGCCTTGTTTCCAACTTTGAAAAGAGAAGAAAAGGGAAAGTGATCACTGTCTTACCGCTGAGTCTGGGGGGCTGAACCCACAAAGGCTGCAGACCTGGTTCTTACACTCCGTGCAGTTATTGTAGTTAGGCGGGTCCTTAGATCCAGTGTTCAGCTCGGTGGTCTTACACAGTGGACAGAGTCCACCTCCAGGTTTTCCAGCCCCCTGCTGACCAGGAGGCCCTCCACTTTTAGCTGGCTCTCCAGGATGAGCCCCAGGGCCTGGTGGCCCTTGCTGTTTGGGTCCAGGCTTCCCAGGTCCTTGTTGGGGAGGCCCACCCTGTTTGGCCCCTGGACCTGGTGGTCCTTGACCTTGCCTGGGGGCCTGCCCAGGGGGTCCTTGGCCAGGGGGACCCTGGCCTGGTTTAGGCCCCTGGCCTGGTGGTCCCTGACCTTGCCTGGGTCCCTGCCCAGGCGGTCCTTGACCAGGGGGACCCTGGCCTGGCTTAGGCCCCTGGCCTGGTGGTCCCTGACCTTGCCTGGGTCCCTGCCCAGGGGGTCCTTGACCAGGGGGACCCTGGCCTGGTTTAGGTCCCTGGCCAGGTGGTCCCTGACCTTGCCTGGGTCCCTGCCCTGGGGGTCCTTGACCAGGGGGACCCTGGCCTGGTTTAGGTCCTTGGCCTGGTGGTCCCTGACCTTGCCTGGGTCCCTGCCCGGGGGGTCCTTGTCCTGGCTTTGGCCCCTGTCCAGGAGGGCCCTGACCCTGTTTTTGCGGTCCTCCCTGCTGTGGTCCCTTTGGACCGGGCCCTTGCTGGGGGCCCTTGCCTGGTGGCTTTCCTCCCTGCTTGGTCTCAGGTGCATCTCCATCCTCTTCATCACCAAACAGTCCAAACTTGGGCACGCTGACTGTGTCGCCTATGGAGGATATGGACGAGGACACAGAGGAGGTCATAGACGACACGGCGTTGAGTGGGTTGGCCCCGCTGAGGAAGCTGGAGCCGAACATGCCGGACGACTTAGTCTCGGGGTCTTTTGGCTCCTGCCGGAATCGGTTTTCAAAAAGGCTAAGAGACGAGGGGCTGCGGCCCGGCGTGGGCCTGCCTGGTGGACCCTGGTTGAAAGCGTCTACAGTGCGGCTCTTACTGAGACCTGTAGGGCCCCTGGAGGCCCCTACCTGCTGGGGACGCTGCTGGGCATCAGACTCTGACGGTCTGGAAGGAGAAACAGAGAAAAAGAGACATTTTTTGTTAGCACTGCTTTTTATCGCTGTTGTTCATTTGTGTTTGGTGGTGTGAGAAAATCTTATGAAGGTCCACACCAACCCACAGCTGAACCAGCGCCAACATAAAAACCACAGACATGGTTGTTAACAAGAGTTACAGACTATTCTAAAATACACTTTCTACTTTATCCCTGAATTTGTAGTTCTTGGATTTGTCTGGCTGCGATCAACTGACATTAAAAATAATGCAGACTGTAACCTTAATAGCTCTCTCTGCTGTTTTTCCATCTTGAATACTATCACTTAGCCTATTTGCTGACCTCACTGCCTTTACCGTAGCTTCATCCTGCTAATAATAAAGATTAAGGCCACGGCGTTGTCTCTTTGTGATCACTGGGCCCTTTTCAACACATCAGCGAGCACAAAATGTGTAGCCAGCGGGCCCTCGGGTGAAGCTGACAGGAAAGTGAATGCCGCTGAATGACGCGGAGTGTAGATCACCGAGATAGAGAGGGAGATGCTCGGCTCCACGGGGGTAAGCCGAGACAGCTTTGTTAGCTCAGGCTGAGCAACATACACACAACCTACACACACACACGCACACACACCGATCCTCAGAGATCTTCTGCCTTTATGTCTCAGATAAATCACATTCCCAGGCAATAAAGTTTAACGAGTACAGCATTTAATTGTTTGTTTGTTTTTTTACAATGCACACTGAGTAACACATGATTTTGCGGGGTTGAGAGAGCCGAGCACACGTTACAAGTAGAAGCAATCCACTGCAGCGTGTGTGTGTGAGAGTGTGTGTGTCAGTATTTCAGCACCATGGACAGCAGCAGCAGCAGCGGTGTGTTTTCAGACCCATGGACAGCGATCAGGCTCATCCAGAGACTCTCAGAAGATGAAAAAAAAACCCACTTTTACATTTGGGAAGAATCAGAAAAAGCAGCAGGAGTGATGACATTAAGACTGCTGTTCTATTTATAGCCATATTAATATTGATGCACCCCTCCCCCCCCCCATCTCCAGCTCAGATATAAATAACAATCCCCCCCCTTCTCAAATTAGAGCCAATTAACACCACCACACATGGCATTTATTTCATAATTACATCCATGGGGTTGTTTTTTTTAGTATGAATCTGGAGCATATTGTTTGTTATTATCAGAGAATATCTGCAACACAGACCATTTTTAGCGAGGTTACAGTCAAATTGGATAAATTAGAGAGAGACAGCTGATTTAAAAAAGGGCCAGTTTTGTCGAGAGGAGGTGTCTAAGGCGTCGTTCATGAAGAAAAAGGAAAAAAAAACACTGGGCACGACAGATTTTTCTTTCTTTTCTTTTTTCTTTTTTTTTACCCAGCAGGCATTTCGAAAATTTCGCACAAATACTGGAGGTGTGTCTCTGACGCTGTGATCTCACGCAGAGTCAAACAATCCCCCCTAAATCAGACTAATTTCCAGATGTTAAATCTAAGAGATTACATGCAGTTAATTGGCAGATTGTGCGTCCATGAACGCAGCACACACACAAACAAACACACAACCACACACACACATACACACGTTCAAATCAGCTGTTCATAAATTTAAGGTGCCAATGTAAGAGCTGTGTTTAGACGAGAGAGAGAGAGAGTGATGCACATCATCAGATGTTAATGTTGATCCATGACGGTGAGCTCTGGAGGATGGTGACTCGTTTCTCGGTGCGGTCGGGAGGATTAAGAAATGGGCGTTAACAGCATCTTCAACACAAACACAACACATCCTCTCTCACGTATCACCACCCTGCCAAGCCTGCCAGCCAGCCAGCCTGCCTGCTTGGACTGGATGGTGTTGGTATTTTAAATGCATGAAAAAGCTGAAGAAGAAGTAGGAGAAGGAGAAGAAGGAGAAGAAGAAGAAGAAGAAGAAGAAGAAGCCCTGCCTTCGTGCAGCTGCTGCGCCTCCGGGCTGCCTGCCTTGCGCCCTTGACATCGCCGCGGCGAGCTGCCTCCGCTGCTCCTCGCTGAGTTCGGCCAGGTTGACCGGAGTCCCTTCGGGCACCCGTACGAAGCCGCCCTTCCCGTCAGGTGCCAGCCCCTCTGGTAGCCCAGACAGCGGCCCTTCGCCTCCTTCCAGGCTCGCTTCGTTCCCCATGATCGACCCCTCCCGTCCCCCCCCGCCACCCCCGAATTCGGGATCAATGCGCGGATCCGAGCCCCCCCACCGTCCGCGGTTCTTTTATGTCCAAAGAGCGCAGAGAAGACGGTGTCGCTCGGTGTCTCGGAGCATCTCAGACGATGTGTTCTCTATTTTCCTCCGCCGTGATGTCTCTCCATCTCCGCCTCCATCGTTTCTCCTTGTTTTTCCGTGTCGCGCATCTCTGCAGCTGTACACCACAGTTAGCACAGTTCTCCGTGAAGAGGAGGGGGGGGTCTCTGTTTTACTACCGCTTACCACCACAGAAGGTGGCTTCCGGTTGGTTTTACAAAATAAAATCCCAATTAACCAGCGTTAATGTAGATTTTCAGCTTTTTGCTGTTAAAGAAAATGCCTCAACTACATTAAACATTTCTTACAATTAACAGAAGAATGAAAATGGTGGTATTCACTCACATATTGGCTTTTAAAATAAAATATTACGTTAAATAGTCGCAGAGAAGATGTGTGGAAAATACGTCTACAAGCATTCACTTGACTCCACTGTGGTTTTACTCTTTAATATAACATTTAAAAGGTTTTATATTGAACAACAACTCGCTCTACTTCCGCAACGAGGGTTAACTTGACGCACATCCTCCACAGCCTCTCCTCCTCACCGCGCATGCGCCGCCTCTGACAGGTGATCAGAAGACATCAGCAGCAGGAGGAGGATGTGTTTTTAAAGGGGACTAACTCGACTAAAATGTGGCTTTGAGATGCGGTTTGATTTCTTAAAGATTTAAAGCTGGGGGGGAATGTAGGGGTCAGTGGCCGCTTTTATTTTGGTGCTTCTTTCGTGATTGTCATTTTTGAAGGGGACAGAGTTGTGAATATTGTTTGTGGGTCAAGTATCTGGGGCTCCAGTGGAAGCTCATGTATACTGCATCACACCTCTCCTCACAGAAAGTATCAAAAAACACTTTTCAGGCATTATCCAGGCCAAGAATAAGTGAGTGTGTGTATCTGTATCCATACACAGTGGGTCCAAGGACCAACAAAAACATTAAAGTGTGATTCAAGAATGACATATATCTAATTTCAAGTGAAGTTTCCAACATGAAATATTCAAAAAAACACAGATAAGACATCTGCCAAGGCCTCCAGATGACTCATGCCATTAATAATGTCTTACACGCTTGTGCTTTTTATCAGCTGACAGTTATGGGATTGCATATCGGAGCCCTTTATGTTCTCAGATATGTAAATGTGCGACTCAAGGCTGGCAGAAGCATGTGGGAATATCGGAAATAAATAAATAAATCACAGTGAACTCTTTGTTTCCTCTCCTCACGTGGAGGATTGATGGTTATCCTGGAGAACAGACCGCATGTGATCGAATGAGTGTAATGAAAAGACAGCACAGAGGGCTGCAGTGCGTTGCATCTCTCACATGCAACCAATATGCTGTATATGAAGCTGAAAACGGCGCAGTACAATTGCATTTACATCAGCCCACATGCTGAAAATGAAAACGAACCCACAGTGCATTTCAGCTGCGGCCGCAAATGAGAATATAACGCAACAACCAGTCACCAGATCCGGCGAGTGGGATATTAAAATACGTCGCCTCGGCTGTACGTCAAGCAGATGTGTTGCAATATGACAGCGAGTGCTCATTTGCTGTGATGTCTGTGGGGCTCTGGGGCAGATGTGTCCTCTGTGCACCCGGCTCAGAGCCCCCCAGTACCTGGGCAGGGGTGAGGAGGAGGACTGGGAGGCTAAAATCTGTACCGAGCGGAAAACAGCCACCAATATGAATGCTTTCTCCTCCTGTTTCACTTGTACTACATGGAAGTATCGATTTGGTGGCCAGACATGCAGATACCAATGAATTATCTGTCAGTCTTGTTTATTGTGAGTTTGACCGGCGTAAAAATCCTCATAGCCAAACAGAAAATTGCTAAAAGGGACTAGTTATCAGTATCCCTAAGGTGTATGTGTCTTTTGTCAAAGAAATAGTTTGACATTTTGGGAAAAGCACTTTTCAATTTCTTTCAGACAGTTCAAATGAGATGATTGCTGTGGTTAGCTTAGCTTAGCTTAAAGACAGGAAGCTGGAAACAGCTAGTTTGGCTCTATCCAAAAGATAACAACTCTGGCACCTCAGGGCTAAAATCTTCTTTGTTTAAACTGTACAAAACTCATTGTAAACACAACACAATCTGTGGTTTAAAATGGGTAATGTGCTGGACTTCTTTCTCAGTAACCAACGGGGTTTCCAGGAAGTAATTTGACTGACATGTAGCCTGTCGAAAAGTTCCATTTTTGCACTCATTCAGCAACAGTGATTGTTTAACAATGAAGACAACAATTCCCACGATCCCACGCTACTGTAGTTTATGATGTCATCACAATGCATTCGTTTGACCAAGAGACTGCGGGTGGCAGAAGTTACATGTTACTATGTGTTGGAACAAACATGATATGACATTAATTAGTGATCTTCAGAGGTGCCTCTGGATGGAGCCGGAGCTAGCTTCCCCCTCCCTGCTTCCAGTCTTTATGCTAAACTAAGCTAAGCTAACCAACCCCATGGCATGTGTTGGGCATATCCTGATTGCAAAACTATATTCAAAACTGTAAAATTAAAACATTCTTGTGAGCTAAATCAGTGTCAAAAGAAGGATGTGTTGGGTTTTAGTGGGTTTGCCAAAAAAGCACATTCTTAAAGTCTATTTCTTTAATGCAGTAGAGGTAAATTCCTGTATATGTATATCCTGCTGACACCTGGAGGTGTTGCAGCCACAAGGTTCAAATCCCTCCTCCACATGCTTTTAGTTGCTCCTTCCCCATTTCTATTTTCTTAACTGCACATTTAGACTTTCTTCCTCTCCTTGGCTCTCCTATGTATAGATACAGCTCTTTCCTTCCAGTCTGTGTCCCTTCCATCTCCTCCTCCTCACCGTAGTGTATGTGCATGTGTAGGCAGAGGTGAGTTTTGGTTTCCGTCTCCAGTGATAAACGATGGTAGTGCAGCGATTGCTCCGCTCCTCCCCTTCCTCCCACTGATCGCTGAGGCATGGCCTGATTGTCTGTGCGCTGTGAGGCGGAAGCAGCTCATACATGCATGCTCTCCCTCTCTCCCTCTCTGTATCTCACCCACACATTCGCATAAACACACTGACCGAAGCGGCCAGTCATGCAAAGCAAACACAGCCGCCCAGACGGACAGAGGGACAGACGGACAGACACACAAACACACACACACACAGGTGTGAACACACGACATCAAACACAGGCGCGGGGACAAGCAGCGCTCTCCGAGGGCATGTGCAAAGCCAGCAATTTGTAAAGACACACACACACACACACACCTGCATACAGTGTACACAGTGTAGACCCACTGGCACGATGCCATCAGAGCCCTTCAAGCTTATTTTGGTTATAGAGTAAACAAAATGTTGAGTTTTTATCTGTTATTGAAACTTTACAAGGACGCACGATATAGATATTTTTCAGCTGATACAAATACTCCCAAAACCAAAAATCACCTGCCTCTCATGGCCAACAGCGATAAGATAACCGATGACTTCTGACTAGTTTATAGTTTGTGCACACACTGTAAGTAGGTAAGAAAGGCGACAAACTGTAACATCCTGGAAACAGACAGTTGTTGAGTTTCATCCTCAGATTATCAAATCCTGACGCTTTGGGTTGGCAGCTCGGGTTAGCTGCCTCACCCAATGTGTCAGTATTTGATTTTGACTCAACAATCGAATAACTCTTCAGGAACCACTGGGCCATTTTTTTTTTTTAAATGGACTATGTGACTACAATTTCCCATTTCCCTCAGAAACGCTGTCCCATATAGGTATAAGGTAGCATAAAATTGGAAAGCTACACTAAATACAAGTGTCTTAAAATAGTAATTAAAAGATCAGCATGCGGTATAAAGTGTTATCTAACAAACAGGATACCCCTCGTCTCACACTCTCCTATACGGTCGCCGCCAAAGACCCAGCATGGTGGGCTTTGAATACCATTTTCCATTTGTGTCGACAGGTCCACCAGATTCTGCACATTGCACCTGTAAAGTAACTCTGGAGACAGAGAGGTTGAGCCTGAGCGGCCAACCCAACGCGTCAGCATCAGACAACCAACCATCGATCGTCTTTCCAGAAAGTTACATACTGCTGCTTTAAATGAAACAGCTGAGAGGGTTTGAAGGGAAATGTCTCTTTGATGGGACATATATATTCATCTGAAAACTGGAAAGGGGCCCCATGTAAACACTGCTTTATTGTAAGTGTTTCACAAGCTGAAAAGGTTGGAAACCACTGCTTGAATCTTCATTGATGGGTAGTATTTCTTAAGCTTTACTGTACAATGTTAATGTGAAATGTAACTGGTGACTACAGCTGTGAGACGACTGCAGTGGAGTAAAAAGAACAGTATTTCTGTTTGAAATGTAGTGCAGCAGTAGTATAAAGTGGTATCAAATTGAAATCCTCAAGTAGAATACAAATACCTTTGTAATTACACAGCTAATGTGAGTTGTGCCTCGTTACTCCTCTACCCTGTACTTATACACAGATCAGCTCCTCTCCTGGACATTTACAGTTTGTGTGAGATGTATTTGTTCGGTGTAGCCCGGCCGATGTAACTTGACTCTTGTAACCAGATAACGCACGCTGCGCTAGTTCATTAATTTTGAATACTCGGTCGGGGTATGAGGCGAAGATGAACAAAGGCAATTCATTTTCATCTGCAGTTGAGCCGCAAAGCTCGCATTAACAGTATCTTCCTACATGCAACAAGTTGCACATTTACACAATGAGACAAAAAGACACCCATACAGATCTCTGGTCCTTTTTTTCTTTAGACACACACGCACCACAGCAGCTCTTTTCCGGCTGAGTTCTTGTCCGAGCAAACTACTAGAAGCTTCCCCCCCGGAGGGCTCTGACTCCATAATCTGCTCATATTTCCAGAAGCAGGATCCTCCAAAAGGCACGCATAAGCAGAGTCACATACCTTTACTTTAATCTCAGTGTGTGGGATCAGGTGGAATCCTTGGAAGTTGTGTGATGAGGTGAAGTTTAGCTCCCCGGGTGACGGTGCACTCGCAAGTGATGTTTCACTCCTAGTATATGAACACCGAGCCTTTTTTCTCATCCCTATTAGCAGCCCGGCACGCGTCTAATTCCGCCCTCAACGCCAGTTTCTCCTGACTGGCGAGACTCTGTGCAACTAAAAATACCTTTAAAGCCACGGAGGCACCCTTCCCTTTCCCTTTACACTCAATCTTACTACACATGCACGCGCACCGCCGGCACACGGGTAGGCGTGCTCGGGTGCTGCACGCAACACACAAACACAAGCTCTGAAAACCAGACAAAGACACACACTCGTGCACTGACATAAGAGGTCCTCCTAATCCTCTTTTCTTCTGAGAGATAGGCCAATCACAGGCTGCTCTCTACTGTAAGCTGTTTTACTTGTACACACACACACACACACACACACACACACACACAAAGTGAAGTCCTGCTGTAAATCTCTGCTGTGTTCGAGGGGTCAAGTTAAACTCGCTGGCAATCATCTGAAACAACAGACAACAAACGGGCAGAAAAAAAAAGGGCTCCCCGAATCAATTATTCATCCCCTCGCCAAACTCCATTTTACCCTCAGAACATTTCCCCCCCTTCCACCTCACAAACACCCAGAGAGGAGCCACAACACCACCACCACCATCTGTTGAAGCCCAGTCGACACAAACAAAGGGGCGAAGTGGATGACATAACTGAAAAAAAAACAAAACAAACACGTATGATTTCTCCGCAAATAGGCTGCGTTTCTTTTTTTCTCGTGGCGCTTCGAGGCCGAATTCTCTGTGAATAACGCTCCCTCGCTCCCTGAAGACGCGCGCAGAACAAAACAAAAAAAGGCGTCTGATTCAGAGACTTGACACACAATGCCGGAGTTATACAAGTCTCCGCTTTTGTTACATGCAAACACAGACATAAAGCAGCAAAGAGTCAAGAAAGATGGAGACAAAAAAAAAAAGAAGCTAGATTTTATGTCTGAGATTTAAAGGCATGAAATGTGGAAAAGATCGCCAACACGTGCTGAAATCACACGTGCTCGTTTGAAGGGTTCGTTCCTGCGTCACCTGTCCTCGACTGCATCTCCTCGTCGTCGCTGAAGTGGATTCAGAAAAGGTGCGTTCAGGGACCGCAATGCTCTCCTGTCTGAATCCTGAGATGTTATCTTAAAGGAGTAAAAGATTAGGATTTTTTTTGGACAGTCAGACGGACCTGATTAGTGTCGGTAGGATTTATTTTAAGGCTGTTGTTACGGTGCTTTGGTGAAGGGCGTTGGGAAGGAGACGCGGAACCGGTAAATAGGATTTACCGGTCACTGTCCAGAAGCAGATCTCCAAAGCCAATAGTCCAGTGGCTGATTGATGTAACAGCAGCATGAACTCCGAGCCAATGAATGGTGTAGGGCCAAGTGTGAGGGGAGAACAAGAACTAACTGGCAACAAACAAGAAAATCCAAAATGAAAAGGTGTAGGATCCCCGATTTTAGCTATCTCTACTTTCTGCTCAGTTTCCGTCTCTCAGCTCTTCACTCAGCTCTCTGATGTCCCGTTCCTTGGAAGTCTTCTTTCGTGTGAGCAGAACAGTCATTGTCTTCGTCTGTTCGACGCTCATTAACAAGGTTTTTCTTTCCACTGAAGCCGCTGCCAGAAAGGAAAACACACCACTGGGGAATATCAGGGGAGAGACCCACCTACGGTAAAACTGGCAGATCGGCTCCATGAACAGACAAAGTACGTATCCGGATATTCACGTTAAATTCATAGGTTGGTTGTTTTCTTGCATAGATCGCTATTACCCTCATGTCTGTACACTTAATATGAAGGTATTACTGGCAGTAACTAGCTATTACTTGAAGCAGAAGTTAGCGCCTGCTTGGTGAGTCGCCGATAGCTGCATGGCTACCGCTAATGACCTAGCTACTGCGACCATCAGACTCCCAATTTAATTCCCTCGGTTGTAGTAATGAGTGTGCATGTTTTGTTCCTTACTATTCTCATAAAAATAACTTTGAAGCGTCTCAAGTCCAGTCGGTACATGAAAACACATAAAGCTTTCCTTTTTTTATCAACTGGAAAGCTAACGTTACGCCTAGCATCACGGCGGGGCAACTAGCAGTTTCAACTCCCGACACACAACCTAGCACGGAACCACAACTTGTTTTTACGTTTCTTTTTTTGGACAGATTGCAATCTACGTTTGCGTGTAGGCAGATGTGTCGGACAGAGCCAAGCTAGCTGTTTCCCGTCTCCCGTCTTTATGCTAAGCTAAGCTAACCTTCTCCTGGCTCGAGCACAATATTAAGCGCACAGACATTCTCATGTATTTCCAAAGATGTCAGACTACTCCTTTCAAAGAACATATCCTCATATGATTTAACTGAGCAGTACAGTTCTTGAACAGCAGCTCAACCGTGCGTTTGCTCACCAAAGCAGAGCTGCCGGTGGTGATATGTAATTGCTATTAATATCTGAACTATCCGCTCATGACTGGCGCCCCACATTTCTTCTTTTCCGTGTGAGATTTCCTGCTTAGAAACGTGACATTTGAGGGAGAAACCTTTCGGAAACGTGCGGCTCACCAGTATAATGGATTCGCGTTATCTCCTCCTGCCCTCATCTCCCACTCTCACTCCGCACGCCCCTCCCCTACTTTCAATTTTTCTTATTGAATTGACAGCAGCTGACATCTTAACTAATGCTGCTTCAGGATCTAATGGGCTGATTCATCAGCGGCGGATGAGCGCTGGGAGTCGTCCTTTAGAGAATAAAAAAAGAGAGTGAGAAAAGGGCTCGAGAGAGAGAGAGAGCGTCAGAGTGATGTGGGTTTGAATGCCAATCAAGTCACACGGACCCCCACGGTGGCTCATGAATCATTAACAGCACACACACACACACACACACACACACACACACACCTGTTGTCAAGGTAGTGCGTCACTGCCGGTCGCGTCATCACTTTGCAGCGAAGGGGGGAAAGTCCCTTGAGTTCAGCCAGACTCAGCACAGATGAGTCACACTCAAGGCAAATTCAAATGTGCTCACGTACGTACGCGTACACAAACACACACCACATTATTATGAAGCTAACAAGGAGGTTACGTAAAATGCTCTCCTTGGGAAATGTTCCAAACACTGCCTCAGCTTTAATGAAACCTTTTCTTTTCTTGGCTCGCAGCATTAAAGGTGGTTTAGGACCAGAAAAGCCTTGGCAGCCTTTCCTCCATGATTTACCAAGTCCTTGAACGTAACCCCGGCAGCACCGGTGTGCATCAGTATTCTCTCCGGAGACAGACAGGAATAGGTCATTGATCACCTCATCAATCCCAAGCAATCAGTGAATGGAGAGTGTGTGAGGTCAAACCAGCGTGAGTCAGTTTTTTTTTTTTTATCCGCGGCCCGTGCAGCTGTGTGCGAGGCGTCTCCGTTTATGACTCCCAGCCATGTAGCCCGGTGCTGAGGAGGGCGGGATCGCAGCCATAAATCATGGCTTTCTTAACAACAGACTGGGAGACAGCGTTCCCAGAGTGCACTGTGTATACACTGAAACCCAGAGGAATATATGTACAGAGGGATGAAGCGCTCGGTTGTGTGATTAGCATCTCATACTTTCCATACAGTCCCCACGTCCATCTGATGAGTGTAAGTGTGGAGTTTTAAAGGGGCAACACACCAATTTTACAAATAAAGTTGATTCATCATGTGGAGTTTATTTGGACCTGACCCGTGGTCTGAAAAATAAACCTGGTGGAGTTACAAGAATTTAACAGGCAAGGAAAGTTAATAAAACGTGTGTTTCTTTTCTCAGTTGCATTATGGGAAAATCGAGGATCCAGCATTTTTTTGTTTGTTTTTGTTTTTAGGTGTCTCAGCTACTTAAAGCTAATTGACCCACTGCTGCGTCGGTCAAAACTATCTCATATACTTCTGTCGAGCTTCGTTTAACCCCGCAAAATCTTATTTTTAATTTCAGGGGAGCATCCAAAGCTTACAAAGGCACCAAATATGTGAGGCTGAATTTTGGGGAACATGTGTCTAAAATGATGTACAAGACAACAAAAACAAAAAACAAAAACATGGCTCTTTGTACATAATGAAACATTGATAATAATACACTGGAATAATATGATTTGACCATCTAAAAGGTGTTAAAAGGGAAATAAAATGGGATTATATTCTATCCTTACACGCTGTATTTTTTCTTGAGTGCAATCAGTAGAGAAGGAAGGGAAAAAAGGAAAGCTGCTGCTGCTGCTGCTGCTGCTGGAGAACCCGGTCGTGGCTCAGTGGGGTTCAGTCTTGATGCAAAATGTCACCTATCATCAAGGAGAAATGCTCTGAGTCTGATCCCTCCCTCGTCGGTTGCCATGGTTTTCCGAGGCAGCTGCCACTCACCTGCAGTGTTCCTAATTACGGGATCACTCGAAGATTAGTGTCACGCGTGTTACAGGTCACTGCGGGTACAGTGTGGCACACCGACGAAAGCCTGCAGCTGCAATCTTTTCCCCCGTACGTTTGTGAACACTGTGTGTGTTCTCGCTGTGGTTTACTCGACTGAAATTCATGGAAAAGGGTGGATGAGTTGGAGCTTTACAGATGTTTCGACATCAGCTCAAAGGAGAGAGGTGAGGTGGAGCTGACGAGGGAAACAAGGAGCTGAAAAAAGACAAAGTCAGAGCAATGCAACGGCAATTCATCTTCAACGAAGGAAAGTACACTCTGTATATTTAATAGAGTGAGGAGGGGGGCCAGCAGTGGGTACAGCAGCCCGCTGGTGTGTTGTCCTGCCGTTGACCTAAATCTCCTCCTCTCTCCTTGCCCACAGACTTGATTTCCCACAATCCCTTGGGCTAGCTCAGGGGCAAGAAGGAATGAGTCAGAGCTTCTCAGGAGTCGCATGAAGCTCTGGATATGCACACAGACACACACACACACACACACACACACACACAAATTCAAAGGTTTTAGCTGAAGGCAACATGAAGATATGTTAGATATCAATGTCTGCCTTCTCTCCAGTCTTGTTCCTCCACTAGCACACCAACAGAGGCAGAAACACACCGTGGCACAATGTAAACAGTGACGTATGAATAAGGGACTGAGGTTCTCTGATTCAGGGCGTTATCATGACGGTGCAATTCAACTAAAGTGTTGATCTGTTTGAGCGCAGTGACTTATTAAAGGTGCAATATGTAGGAATTCTTGTTGAAAAAAATTCACGAATATCAACAACCGAATGTGAATGTATTGCGAGAGATATACACTGAGCTTTCAGTCCGGAATGCTAGCTGCACGGCTAATCGAGCTAACTAGCTGAAAGCAGCTACAGTTGGAAGTTGGTTCTCTATATTATGGTTGGACGATTGTAGTTAATATCATGTTGGGATTCAGTTTTACTGTTTCCTTTTTTACATTTGTAAGGTTCATCCTCATGTGTCACGTTGTGTTACTTCCTGTCTTGGTCTTGTTTTCCCTCCCTTGTCATTTGCTGTGTCTCAATTCAGGGTCTGCATCCTTTGAAGGACTCTGCGGTTTTCGAAGGCGAGTCTTTTCGGAGAGACCTTCGAAGGCCGCATCAATCGTTGTTAACAGCATTTCCTGGTTGCGTCACCAGATGTTCCCGCCTTTACCCTTACGTGGTGATTTCTGCCTCCCAGGCCCGCAAAAGTGACGATCAACGCCACGCGATGTCGCCATTTTCTCTCTGTCTTTCTTTCTTCTTTCTTGGGATAAAAAAGAATCTTGGGATATTTGAGGCCACGAAGGATAGTAGCAGTGCATCCTCCAAAAAGAGGGTAAAGACAGCCGCATTTGTCGGCTGCATTTGGAGGAGCCTTTGAATTGGGACAGCCTTCGCGCGGCGTTGTGACGTAATTGGCCTTCAAATTCGGCCTCCGAAGGATGCAGACCCTGAATTAAGACACATCAATCGTCAGGGTTAGATTCGCCTGTCCCTGCGTGGAGTCTGCATTTTTGTTGTTTTGGGATCCAACTGAACAGATAACAGTGAGTGCTGCCACAACAAATCATACGGAAACTTTCAAACTGAATCGAGCGATCTTTACCTCTGGTGGGCAGGAAAGGAAACTCACGAGAGACAGCCGTGATTTTTATAAATCTGTCGTGGTTCATTTTGTGAGTAAACAGACACAGCTACATATAATTGGAGTCAAATTGATGTTATTTTTTTCAAGAAATGTCAGAATACTAAGTGAATTCCAAATAATTTATACTTTATTTTTTTTTTTTTCTCTTATATTCCAACTTAATATACTAAATTAACTTCAGAATGGCTCAAATACTGAGCCGTACATGTCAGGTTGGGATTTATAGAACTGTAAAGAAATACTGTAATAGACGTGATTCTAAATTTAATCCCAGTTTGCTTTTATAGATAATGCCTCCAGAGAGCTGAACGCGTGTGTATTCACGGTTGCAAATGTTGAGGACGAGGAGAAGAAAGTAGTCGCGACAGCGGCGAAGCTCCCCTGAAGCAAAGGACAGCGATAAAACCCTCCAACATAATAGTCAAGACAAGTCTTTTTTTTTTCTTCAGCTGAAAATGTGTATTTCTACAGACGCAGACAGACACACACACACACACACACACACACACACACACACACAGG
>CAEMYA010000162.1:1927848-1951052 GCA_903131615.1 Diplodus sargus | reverse complement strand
AAAAAAAAAAAAAAAAAAAAAAAAAAAAGAGCCTCTAGAATTCCATAAAATAACTAGCTTATTAAAACATTGATGACAACAACATGCACGATGCTATTTTCCCAGCCTCGGGGTGGAGAATGTTATGGCGAGGCGCGATCTCCCCACCGCGGCATGACTTTTTGCAGTTTTTTTTTGCATGTAATAATGCGTCTAACAACGTGAGGGCCACCGGTGCAAAGCTGTGCACGCCTCGAGGTTGAATAGCAACCCTTTTCCCTTTTTTCTCCTGTTAGGGCAGCTGTTTGTCTGTCTCGACTTGCTCCTTTTCCCCCCTCAAACAACTCCTCCAAAATAAGAGTTTTTTCTAAATTCCATGTACATAATCTTGCAGTTCACATGCTCGGGTCAAAGAGGGGGCGGCAGGATGCCGTAAATCCGTAAATGTCTGCGCGTCTGTTCGTGTCTCTTGGCATTAAGTCCGTCTGCTCACCAACAAACACCTCACGTAACATTTTTTTTTCCGTCCCAGTCTTATTTTTAGTGGCTTATGTACAGGAGGCTGGAGTGTCTGCCAGGCAGCATCCTCACACATTTACAGTATGCATTCCAGTTTCTCAGTCCTCTGTTCCTCTTCACAGGTACTTTTGTGTATGCGTCCATGACAGCTTTATTGTCGTTATGTATTTCTATCTAGGAGTTTTGTGGTTTTTTTCTTATGGGTTTTGTTCTGCTGCTGTGATGGCGAGGTCACTGAATCTATAGAATGTGCTTGTGTAGACATGTGTGGATGGTTTTTGTGCTTGTGTGTCGACCAGGTTGCATCATCTCTGTGCTTTTTGTTTTCTCCCTCAAACGCTACGTGGAGGTCTCTGAAGCTCATGGGTCCTCCTGTTGCGTCCCTTCTTATTGTCCTGCATCCGTCTCCACTTGGCCGCGTGCTGGCTGCTCGCCCGAGACCCCCCTACGACCTGAGAGCCGGCCGCGCCGCCCTGCCCCTTCTGGCCGTTTTGCGTCTTCTGGTTGTTTTTAGGAGCCTGGCCGCTCAACAAACCCAGATTCTGTTGAGCTCTCTGGGTGTTCTGGCCCCGTGCTGGCCCGTCCACGGTCGGAGCTCCGGCCTGCTGCCAGGGCCTGCTCTGTGGTGGACTGGCCTGCTGCTTCTGGGTGTTCGGAGCTTTAGGCTGCAACGCAGAGTTGGTGCCGCCGGTGCTCTCAGGTCTACTCTGACCGTTGCTGTTCGGCGTCTTCACCCTCTTCTGTTTGCGCTCCTTCTTCCAAACTCGATCGCAGAACTCCTCCACGCTGTTGAGGTCCGGGTGGTCCAGGAGAGACAGGAAGTCGCGATACCACAGCCGGTGTTTGGGAGAGTGTCCGACCCCGCCCGCCGCACCGGGGAGCCCAGGTAGGATGTCGCCGAGCTTCTGGGCGGGGATGACCTGGAGGTTGAGGCGCAGTAGAGGCTGGATGAAGCCGTGCTCGACAGCCTGGCAGTGGTAGATCCCCGTGTCGGACTGAGCCAGACTCCGGATGAGCAGGCCCTGGTCTGTACGGAGCACCCGGTCATCGAGCTTGATCTGAAAAAAGACAGACTGTAAATTAAGAGCAATCACATTCATTGTTGTCTGTTTACAAACTGAACACAAAACGTCTGTTCTCAGTTTTAATGCACTGGAGGTTTTAAGCTGCCACGTCACACATCTTTTATTCACACAGGCCGGAAAAATCATGCTTGTACATATATGTCTTAAAGGAGCAATGTGACTTTCTTTTAGTAGGAGTTTTGTTTATAAAGTCCTACATTCACCCCACCATAACTCAAAGTACATGCCTATCAAGCTCTGTTTTCCAAAAGCGTGGCTTATCTCCAATGTAAGTCTTAAACAGCCTTCTGGGGTCTAAGCTCCGCACATACATTATTCTTTACAGAAGCAAAACACTGGTTTAGAGGGGGGGACGTTCAAGAAAATGAAAAAAACCCTAATCTTTAAAACTGGAGGGACGCCACATGGATTTCACTACAAGCTAACACCGTGTTCACACAGACCACATCACTGAGTGAATAATCGAGCCACATGACTTTTGTTTTAAAGCCGTGAGGATGTTGAGATGAAGATGTTTACGCAAGATACAATGATGGTCGCCGTGAGAGTTAAAATCCCTCCTTCTAGTATTAAAACCAGCTGTGCAGTTTGCGTTTGATAAACCTTGAAACTTCCCGGGTTGTATTTCTTCATATCACAACCACACGCCCTGCTGCTCATCCGGTTAGACAAATACAGCCACAGTGGAAAGTCAGGGAAAAGTAACTGGTTACATCATGGGGTCGGAAGTCAATCTAAACATCCACACCCACGAGGTCACCACCCTATCTCAGTCGCTGAGGTCAGAGGTCAAAGAGGTCCTACCCCCATAACACAGCCAGAGCAGGGGAAGGTGTAGCCTTCAGCACAGAGATGTTTTGTTTGCCTCGATTTAATTAGCCTGAAATCGAGAAAAATCCTTCAAAGTGCAGTGTGTGTGTGTGTGTGTGTGTTTGGGCAGATACGCACCTCGTGCCTGCGTTCCTCGCTGGGCTTCTGCAGCTGCCAGTAGATGAGCGCTCTCTGAGACTTGGGGCTGCACTCCAGGAACATGCTGCTGTTCTCCACGCCGTACACGCTCCGGTCCTCCACGCTGCCTCCAAGGCCGTCCGTGTCTTCTGCAGGAAAACACAGCCAGGATGAATGAGAAGTGTGTGTGGCAAGGAGAGGAGAGACTGTAAATGCATATGTGCATGTGTGGTTGTCAATGTACCATGATGCTGAAGGTCTGAGCACTGAGACAGAGGGTCTCCGTTTCTGATGTCCTGTCGTCTGGTGCGCCTGAGAGGAAGAATGAAAGTTAATGAAAACATGTTCTGTAGGCTCTCTGTACTGTTTAATTTCAACCACTAGGGGGCAATGTTACCCAACACTAGTCCACGCGGCTTCAGAACTAGAGAGTGAGTGTTTATTCAACCTTCAGCTCCACTGTTGAATCGCATATTAGGAGACCCTGAAAAAAAGGGTAGAGTATGAACCCTGGCAGAGTATAGAAATCATAAACCTGCCGAGCAGTGAAACGGCGCGCTTCATTTCCTTCTGATGAGCCGAGATTATGAAACACATGCGGTATTGTTTTGCCCTTGAAAAGCCTTGTAAAAAGCGGCCCCACTCATTGCGCTCGCAATATGAAAGTCCACTATGTCATTCGGCTTTTAGCGAGACGTTTTCACGGCCCGGCTGAATACGTCTCCCCTGCTCCTGGTTGTCATGGTCATTTTTAAAAAGTCTCTAATGGGCGCTGTAAAAATCAAAGCGAGGGAGAAGAGGCGGGGTAAGCCAAAGGTGAGGCGAGGACTGGAAAGTACGGAGAACCATTAGATGTAAAAAAAAAAAAAAGGGAAACAGATGGAGCGAAATGGTCAGAGCACCAATAAACGGCCACAAACATCCCTCCTTCCTGAATTCAGTGTCGTATCTGCCGTCTTTCTGTCTCTTTTTTCACACGCGTACCTCCTCCTGGGCTACACATTCCTGTCTTTTTTGGCCGTCTGAGCACGTGCGGGGCCTGGGAGGGAAAATATTTGGAGGAAGAGCTGAGAGGAGCCGGTCCCGGCCTTAACCACGGGGTGTGCCACCTCCTCTGTAACCCCGCCAGGCTGGAGTATACCCACTGGCCTACTTCTGCTGGTGTGAGAAGTTCTGGATGAATGAGATGCAGGGGTGTAGTGCTGTGTGTGTGTGTGTGTGTGTGTGTGTGTGTGTGTGTGTGTGTGTGTGTGTTTGAGTGCTGTAGTGGTCAGCCTAATCCCGCTGGATACAGCAGAGGGTAATTTGAGGGCGTGTATGTTCGTACCTCCTGGCTGCAGGGTGAAGCGGTCAGACAGCTCCTGTTGGCTATAATTTAGAGTGTGTGTGGTTGTGTAGATGTACACACGTGTGTTTCTTTATAGCTCAGTGTGTGTGTGTGTGTGTGTGTGTGTGTGTGTGTGCATCTTTGCTGTAGGGTGATGGCATCGCAGCTCAGAACAACTGTTACTGGCAGAAGTTGCACCTCTGGAATGAGCCTCTGTCGATTTAATGACTGTATTTTCTGCCCGACTCCGGATTACTTCCACGTTTAGATGTCTTGGCTTCTGCCGTGTTCATTTTTTTTCTCAATTGCACTTTGCTAATAAGCCAGTGGAGGTCTGAGGTCAGAGAAACAGGGTTGTAATATTGAGTTGCCCTTGAGCGAAAGCATTTAAAGCCAACTGCAGGTGCACTGATAACTCCCAGGTGTGTGTGTGACGGCAACACAAAAGGCAGAACAGCATGCAGGCTCAGCAAACCCCCTCTGAGCATAAATAAAGGTCACGGGTTTGTTTGGTGTGTGTGTGCACGCTCCTACCTCTTGGCGGTTGGAAAGTATCTGGAGCACTCGGTGCCGTCCCAGGCGCAGTAAGGGTCTCTGGCCAGGCAGCACTCGGCGCAGGCTTTCCCATACACCTCGCAACGATGTAAAGACATCTGCGATACGCCCAGGGCCGAGCCAAGGTACAGCTGTTGCTGTGGGAGCGAAAAAAGAAAGCGAGGACGTTAAAATTTTATATTCCTGTGTGGAAAAAGAAGGTGGCTGCGGGTTTGTTTCTCAGTAGGACCATTAGATATCTTTGTCTTTCGGATATCAGTGTTTGCTTTAAGGCCCAGAGGTTAGCGCTTTCTGGTTTCGCGTGAATTCGCAGCCCTGTCGACAACTTTCAGATAAATCATTATGTGTGAAAACGAGTTTATACCTGCTTGGTGGACAGCTCCATGGCCGTAATGGGAGTGGGTTCCTGCGCAAAGCAAACACAGCACAGCTGTTTTTACGACCGCATCAAGAAATCGCGGGTGTTTTTATAGGCTTTCAGATTAATTTACTGTTGTTAACACTCAGTGCTCATTGTCGTACCCTGAACACAGTCATCTCCTCCAGCACCACCTCCTCCAGGTCATGCCAGCTCTCTCTGGGGATGGTCACCACCTTCAGCACTGTGCCCACGTCTGAAACAATATAGACATTCACATATGTTTATTTTGAATGTGTATAAATAATCTTTGTCAGTGATGCAATTTACTATAAAAAGTGGGAATCTGTGGCTACCATCTGGTGTATATTTACATTTTTAAATATCTTCTATTTATGTTATTTTTTTATTTGTTTTTCAGTACAGCTGCAACAGTGAAATGTTTGCTAAGCACTGTAATGCTTCTAACACTAGATTAAACCATATTTCAAGATGCAATATGTAAGATTTGGTCAGCATGCCCCAAACAAATAGGGGGCAGTATAACACCAGAGTAACTGCTACCTGTTGCTAACTGTGGGAGTGCTGGTGTTTACAGTGCCGGCTGGTTAGCGTGCTAACTTTAGTGGACACCTCTGCGACACAATATAGAATGGAATTGGACCCACAAACGAAGTTTACATTTGTTTAAATGTGTGCAATGTGTAAGTATTGGCCACCTGTTGAATTCATACTCCCGACACATGGGGGCAGGATATCACCACAGTTACTGCTAACTGCGGCCAACTGTATTCTGTTTATACATTCATGACTGTGGCTACTGTTAGCTTGTTAGCTCAGCTAGCCCTGCAGCTTGTCAGACTACCAGGGGAGCGTTGGTGTTGACACCGAGGTTTCAGGCTAGCTAGTTAGCATGATAACTTGAGAGGACATCTGTGCAACAGACTACACTGACTTTTTTACAGGGAGAAGCGTAGCATGCAAAATACATGTCATGGCACAAAATTATGACTAGCTGTAAAGTTGGGTACCTGTCCCGATGAACATGACATCATACTGTCCGTCCTCCGCCTCCACCCTGTCCACCACCAGCTGGGAGAACTGGTAGTCCACGTCTGTCCGCACCATGATGGGACGCCCGCCTATTGGGTTCACTGGGTTGTACATGGCTGGGTGACCCCTGGCGAAGGTGATGACATCATCAGGGAGGTCCTTGGTGGAGTCGAATCCACCGAATGTCTTACTGGGACACTGAGAGTCAAATCAGAAAAAATCATGAATTATTATACTGTGGTGTTTTTTTTGTGGGCCATTTGTAAAAATCATTGCATTTGTGGAGTGTTGTTAATGTGGAGACTCACAGTGCCGGGGCGGGGGTAGGGCACCCTCCCTTGGAAAGGCACCCACTGGTAGTTGGGTCCATCTCGATGAGCGTAGGGCCCCAGGAACACCCTCCTGATGTCCGCCATGTTGTACATACACACCGCTGAGCCTTTAAAGATGTTACTGTGGACAAAGAGAGGGAGGGAGTGAGCGAGCGGTGAAACGAAGAAAGATGGCGCAGACAAACAGAAAGGGCTCAGAAATGATTGGTCACAAGACGGGGATTAGGGAGCTTGTGAAATACTGAAGAAAGACAACAAAATCGCCCTTCATCGCACAAAGACGGAGGGGAGCAAGGTTGTCATTACCTAAGTACAGGAATGACAGATTGGAACTTCACTCTGATTGCTTCCAGCCTCTTGAGAACAGACAGGAATTTGGGCACGCCACCAACAGAACGAGAGACCTGCTTCAGAGTATTTGAAATCCCCTTCAATATTTTTGCAAAAACGCTCCAGCCAAGACGGTTGGGTTTTTTTTGTTTTTTTTTGCTTTCACTGGCCAGGCGAAGTCCAGAGCAGGCGAAGGTCAATCAATCACGCCAAAAACAGAGGGAATGATGTGGATTTTATTTCTGTTCATGCTCTGTCCCAGGTCATCCAGGAGACAATTTGAGCGGTGACTCATTAAAGTGGAGAATTTGACGAATATTCCATGATGTACATATTCCGAAAAGAGGTATTAAAATATTCATGTGGAGACTGTGACAAATAAGCTGTCTGCTTAAAGGGTAACTCCGCCAATTTTACACATTAAAGTGTGTTTACAGGTCTACAGGGGAGTAACTACTGCATATGTGAAAAAAGTAAATAAGCCTTTTGCGGCTCCAGAGGAAGCATTGTGTAATCTGTTAAATTGTCTCCAGTGATCTCACAGTGGCTCCAAGTGGCATTATGGGTAATGTAGTGAAATGGTTTGGCGTTGCACTCCCATAACACTGTCAGACTTAATAAATCAATGAAGCAGAGCGAGAGATATCACCTTTTTTATTTCACACATTCCTCTTCCTTTTTTAAAACCTGGCGCCTACATTACCCATAATGCAACTTAGCCACCAAGTGACATCAGTGGAGGCAATTTATTAGATTACATGCAGCTTCTTCTGGAGCCACAAAAGGTTTTAAAATACTTATTTTTTTCACAAATTGTATGCAATCGTACTTCTCGTGACCTGTAAAGATACTTTATTATGAAAAATTGGTGGAGTTACCCTTTAAATATCTGAATCCATTAACTCCAGCTGACATAAAGGCGATCTGTTTCACCGTTTTAAAGTTGTGTTTATTTGCTTAATTGTAGGTTAGACGCTCATTCATCAGCTTCTATTACTCTCTACAGACAGATTTAAAATGCAGATTTAAAATTTGTCGCTTGCATTTGCAGGATCCGAACGCTTCAATAAAGAATCGAGACGTCCTTTGTCTTGCTGACTGCAATGGGAAGTTGTATCAGACTAATTAGGGATGTGGCTGGCATACACGCAGCCGACAGTACGCGCTAAGGCGTGGAAGATGAATGGATTAGCATTTGAAAATGTTAATTACAGAGAAATTCAATTAACTCCAGGGGCACGAAAAAGGAAAAAAACAGACACTCCGATATCTGTGCTTAAGAAGAAGAGGCCAACACGTGTTTGCACAGATACACACAGTTTGAGGGATTCGGTCGACCCCGGGAAATGCGCGTACACACACACACACACACACACACACACACACACAACCACACACACACACACACACACACACACACACACACACAGGGCACAATCAAACATTGATCTGTCAGTGGCAGCTTCTTTGTGCCTCATTAAGCAGTGATATTAAAAGCCGGTCCCTCGGAGTCTCTGCTCTATTCATCTCTGAAAACCGGCCACTTAGAAAACCAATTAAACCACTCTAATTCCTCAATGCCCCATAATTGAATTTTAAAGCGTGCATGTGTGTGTGTGTGTGTGTGTGTGTGTGAGTAGAGACACACATGCGGGTACGTAGGTGCACGCCGACCTCTTGCTTTGAATACGTTCCAGACAGCAGAGAAAAGCCACACGGGTCTAGTGATGCAAGGCGCGCTTGTCGGTATGCGTTAGCTTGCGCCGCTGTTCCATTCAGCCCGTCTTATCATTAGCGGTGATTGATGGTGAAGTGTTTGTCCTCCATTCAAAGTGAGTCAGAGACACTACTGGACACAAAATATGCCCCCCCTCCCTCCTCCTTTCTCCAAAATGCAAATTCATCATCATCATGATAAGTGCCACCATCTGTGCCATTTCAACCCCGCTTATCTGCCTTCACCTCTCCGCATGCTTCAATAGAGCCACACCCGGCCTCTGAAAACCCCATTCAAAGCTGGGGCGGCGGCCAGGGGCGAGACGAGCGTTCCTGCTGAGTGAATATCGTGTTTCTCTCGCTCCCCTCCTGGCTCCATAATCTGATTTCCCTACAAGCTTCTGCCAAGGTTTCAATGAAAAAAAAAATAAAAGAAAGAGAGGGGGTGGGGGGGACAGGTAGGCGGGGAAAAGGGGGGAATCGGCTAAAAGCAATCATGAGGAGGGGGAGCCATGCAACCATAAGACACCTGTAAGTGGATTACGGGACGGGGGAGCGCTGTCTGGGAATTTGACGGGGGCACGCTCAGTTGCCTGCATCCTGCCGTGTCATTTAAAGCGGTTAGGAAATTACAGATAAAGGGGAATAAAGGATGTGAATAGGAAGAATTCTTGAAAGGAAATATGAAGCGTGTGTTTTTCAAATGCGGAGGAAATAACTCGCGCAGGACGGTCGCCCGCTGAATATATATCATCTCCTCCTGATCTCCAGGCAACAACACAGCAACAAAACAAATGTGATTCCGCCCGCGTCTGTCAAGCTACTTGAGAGGTTTTTTTTTAATTTTTTTTTTTGGAGGTCACCGTGAAAAGACCCGTATACCTGGATGTGGTGAATACAGCGTAGATAACTGGATTCTTCGGGTCCTTGGAGCTCATCAGAAACACGTCCTCTGCAAATAAAACACAAAGCAAAAAAAAAAAATGGGCGAGGGTGAGCCGTGAGTCTGTGAGGTCAGCTTTTTCTCTTCGCGCGCACATAAAAGAAAACACAACTCACGCAGCTCGTCGAAGTGTGTGTCAATGCCGTTGACCCCCGGCACAGAACACATGAGCCGGGCCTTGAGGAACGTGGTCCACTTGTTCACCAGACTCCTGTGGCCTCCCATGTCATTCTGTAACACAGAACACACAAAGACTCAATGTTTCCACATAGTTATTTCTGTGAGCTCAGGCAGACTGGAGCTGCAACAATGTGTCGATTAATCAACGAGTCAATTGAAAGAAAATTTGTCGCCAACAACTTTGATAGTTGTCTACTCTTAACTGTCTAATGGGCTCTAAAGTTAGCAACAGGTAGCAGTTAATCTGCCCCCTATTTGGAGTACGAATCCGACAGGCGGCCAATTCTTACATACTGCACCTTAAGTTTAAGGATTTGCTGCCTCTCTTTGTCAATTATGATTTTAAATGAAGAGTCTTTTGACTTTGGACTGACTAATGGACAAAAGAGGCAATTTAAGACGTCACTTTGGAAGTTTGATCGGCATTTTTTCACAACTTTTCATCAATGAATCCTGAAAATAATCATCAGATTGATGGATAATGAAGCTTTAGTTGCAGCCCTGATGCAGATATGTAAGAGAAATGAACGTGAGTCTCCGTGGTAAGGATTTTTGTTTGTGTGTGTGTTGTTACCTTACACAGTTGTCCTATCCTGGCGATGGTAGCCTTGCCAGTGTGCTCTCCGTCCATGGCGTTCTCCTTGAAAAACAGGAAGATCTTGTCGTCTTCGGGGTTGTCGCTCTCTGGGATCAAGTTCACGCCGATGAACCTGGGGTCTAGAGGGGGGGAAAGCACAAACACACATTGTTCCTTACACGCTTGAGTCGCACTGACAAACTTACAATATACTGTATAATGTACTTCACGATCCGACCTCTGCCCTCAACGGCAAATCCTCTCGCCCCTATTTTACACCTCCGAAACCAATCCCCCGTGATATTCTCCAGTCACGGCTCAGTAATAACAGCCATTCACTTTACACCCTGCTGTCACAGTATCTGACTTTACCCCAAGTGAGCGCTCCAAGTCCAAATCCCACATAACCCCTGTCTCTGGACCACATCCTCACAAAACACACATGGCTCTGATTGTCCCGGGTAGCGCTCGAATAAATTTATCTCGACTTTAGGCGCGAGAGGAAATCAAAGCTAAACGGGCGAGGTCGAGGCCTCGGGCCCGGGATAACTCTTCAAGAGGGGACCGAGGGGGAAAGTGGCCGCAGTCACTGAGGCGTCGTCACGCGTAAAACGAGCCCGTGTCTGAAAGCTCGGGGGGGTTTAGCTGCGGAGAAACAAGCAGTGCCATGTTACGCCTGCATGGTCGCTTAGGATATAGAGTAGCTGTGAAAAAGACAAGTGTGGCCAAAGTGGGAAGCAGATTTATAAGTGCTGTGAGGGTGCGAGACCCTCTGGTATGAATCATGTGCGCCCCACACGTGCTTTTCATACCTCTATTGTGAATATACCGTTAAATCTACACGTTCGTAAATCTAACCTTGTGTGCGCTCGCATACGAAAACAGGCTTCTGCCAGCGTCTGCCGACCGCTGAGGTCGCACGATTCATTCCATTTAAATCCCGACAAAAGGCCACTTTATTCAGCGGAGGTTTAAATCCAACCTCAGCGTTGAGTGTGAGGGCATTAAAGGGTGTAGAGACGTGTATATAAATTGCTTGATTCAAGACCAGCAAAGCCAAAGCCACTGTTTAACCCTAAATCCTTTTTCAGTATCGACTGCTATTAAGGATTCATTCCCAAGTTTCTCTCTTGTTACATTTGAGTACCATGTAACCTTGTTGATAAAGGCTCAATAGAATATCCCCATCCCAGTAATCCATGCAATTACAATCCCCCCTTTGTGGAGAAGGAGCTGGATTTTGCCGGGCCGGATGGATACAATCCCCCATGTGTATTTGTTTGAGCAAGGTGAAAGATCGATGGGGATTAAGGGCCCTAACAATGACTCCACCTTTTTAAATCGCTCTTTATTAATATGTCACAGTAATCAGCACTGCAGAGAGCAGGTTTTGGGTTTTTTTTTTGATGGCACTCGGGGGGAGGAAGAAGGGGGGGGGGGGCTGGTTGAGAGGAACTGAGCGGAATTTGACTCCACTACAGGAAAACAGCTGAGAGCGGATTAGTTCTGTGGGAAAGAGGGGGGAAAAGGGATGGCACGGCTCGAGGGAAAGGTTCAAACTGACCTTTTGTGGCTCCCCGAGTCCTCCGCGGTGCCGAAAGATAGCCAGACAGGCTGAACGGTCAATAACCCCCTCACTGCCGCGCTAATCTTACCAGCACAGGCCAAATCCAGTGACTTTGTGAATGGGCTCTGATATCTGATGTCTGCTCGCGAATGGAAACGATCGGAGACTCGAGGCTTGTGAGAGAATTTAATGCTTCAAAAGCCTGTCGACAAGCTCAGTGGTGTTTCTTTCTTTAAAAATGCTCACTGACAAGGCTTTACTTCATCCTTGTGCCGAGGTTTTTGAAGGCCACAAGTATCCAATTTTACTTTAACAGTAAAGTTTGTTGGAGTTTGTGAGGTTTGGAAATGTTTATTATCTAGCTATCGCAGTCTGAACACATTTTCAGCTTCCACTGTGAGCCTGTAGATGCACATGGCCTCTTACAAAAAACAGTAAAGGGGATGTGACAAAACCCGTTACGATATTAACTTTCACTTACACTTAATTTACAATTACATTTCAAGGAGAATAAAAACAACTCTTCATGAAGAAAAAAAACAGGAAATGCATTCCTGAAGGACAAAAATACAACTTTTCCCAAACTTTGATACTTTCTTCCCATGCTAAAATTCCTTTATTTATTTATTTTTTACCATTCAGCCATCTTGAATCGTGCTGCTCCGTTCTGATTGGATGATGATCTCCCAGGGTACGGAAAATAGCAAAGTCCCTTCCCATGAAATCAGCAGATGTGCCAGAGTACAGCTCTCCATCTGCCAGTGAGAGGAGTAAACAGTTAGGAACAAATGAGCGGCTCTGAATCGAATGTGTGCACTTCCTGGAACTAATCAAGGCAGGCAGGGATCAAACTCACCGATCAGAAGTGAGGCAGAGAGCATCTTGGGGTCGTAGGGGCTTTTCCCGCGGCCGTTCTCGAAATGTGAGGCCAGTCGAAAGATGTTGTCCTGCGGTGGAAAGGGTCAGAGTTCAACGTGAGGCCAATGAAAGCCACATTAAGCCCGGCTAAAGGTGCATTTATAGCCTGTGTTTCAAATTACACCCACTCCGCATAATAGCGCACTGCACAACAACTTCAGGCCATACATGAGTTATAATCAGTTTTCTTTTCATTGACAAACTTTCTGCTTTGGTTGCAGAGCAACAGTGTGCAACAGTAAGGAATAATGGGGGGTAAAGTTGCAGCGAATGCACGGCTCAAACTCAGATTCTTTGAATATATTAAAAAGAAAAGTTACAAAAGAGAGACCCAACTTCAAATCAATTACTGACAACACCACTTTAAACTCGAGTGAAGTCACGCAGGGTCTTCTTTACTCAAAACCCGCATGGTGCGAGCAGCCATTCCCCCCTCGCCATTGTCGGACTGCAGAGCCCACGCTGGCTGCATTGATTAACCTGTAGACCTTCATCAAGATGACTGATTAAACTTTTATGTGGGGGAGAGGTTGTTTAATTTCCGAACCATGTTGTAACCGCTCCTTTCCACGTCTTCGCACAAAAGAAAACATTGATGGGGAGATAATCAATGTAAGGAATGATTACTGCTGCGCTCAACAGAAAAAAATGTGTGTGTGTGTGTGTGTGTATGTGCGTGCGCGTGTTTGAGCAGCCTGTTCTTTGAAGGGGAAACACTATTGGACTTTTTCTCTCTCATTAGTTACTATAACACTGTTGTCACATTTCCAGACGCTTTAATGAAAGCTCCATTGAGATCTAAATGACCCTTTGCATATATATAACTGATTAAATAACCCCACATTTTGGCGCACCGACATTAATGCATTACCTCTGCCCTCTTGCCCATTTCCAGAAAAGCACAGATGGGGTGGAAGGCTCCTGTGCCACAGATGTACAGATGGGTCTGGTTGTAGGGCTGGAGGACCCGGATGAAGTTATTACACTCTTTCTGAAAAAAAGAAACGAGATAAGGAACATCAAAACCCCAACTAATGTCGAAGCTTATGCTGTGAGACACACAGCTGGCAAAGAGATTTAAATACATTCATACACATTTCATGCGTCTGCAATATCCGTCTCTGTTTATGTGGTAATCCTACCAGCGTAATGTGTTATATAGCCTTGTAAAGCAAAGCAAACTTTTGGGGATTTTTTTTAGGAAAGAGATTGCACGTGTGAGCGTTGACCTCCACATATCATACAGTTTAAATTAAGTTTTATCCTTCATGAAAATAATGCTGACACTTTTAATAGAGAAGGAACTCTGACGTGATTCGACTGAAAATAAAGACTAATAGGAAGCAGAGGAAAGCTCCGTTGGAATTCCCTTTTTAAAGCCGGGACTTTCCACTCGATTTGGAAAAAAAGACTAGCTGTGTGAAACTGAGTCTCCTTCAAGGAAATCCCACCTGTAAGTCAAATCAGGTCTTTAATAATCCATATGTTTGAATTTACTGAGGGTATTTGGGTTGGCTCTCCGGCACATGTTGATAGTCCCAGTGGTGTGAGACTGTTTATTAGAGTGCTAATCAACGGGATTGGTTAATGCAGGAGTGTTATTAGCGGCCTCGAGGAGTTGATTCGGCCACATGTGTTTAAAAGATTAGCCTGGGGTTTAGCCTTATTACAAATACACGCTGAACATCCCATCTAACAAATAGGAACACATTAGGTCAGGGATTTGGAAACGCGGCGCACACATCACATCACATCACACGCAGACAGCCAAATGATTCTGCTGTATGCCTCTCTCTAACACATGCGTCTCGTCAGGCTACTAAAAACCTCACTGACATCTCAGTTTGATGATTTGATGATGTCTCACATGTGAGACATAAATGGATACAATGGAGGTCAGGTTTGAGTGATGACATTTTCCAGTGCAACAACAAATTGATTCTGGCATCACACATTGCAGACTTTTTCCAAGAATCCAGAATTTTCCTGTTATTATTGAAAAAAGGCAGAAAGTCATGTTTAAGCTCTGAGTCTTTGTTCTCCTCTTTGTCGTTTCATGCTGAGACTTGCATGCTAGAATACACAGCCAGAGCTAGCTTAGCTTAGCATGAGGAATGAAAACAGAGGGAAATAGCTACCCTAGCTCTGCCATGCTCTGACAAAATCCAATCAATACTATTATTTATTATTCATTATTATTTTCTAAATAGGCTATTATCTTACTATTACTATTTCTTTGCAAGGTGCAGTGATTTCAAGCAAGTCACTGCACCCCGCCAAGAAATATTCCAGAACAAAAGACCCTGTGAAACCACTAACTCGTCATTTCTGTACTTTGGTTTTTGTATATTTAAGCAAACAAGAGTGTGTCGCTTTTGGACAGAGCCAGGCTAGCTGTTTTCCCCTGTTTCTAGTCCTTGTGCTAAGCTAGCTACACTTTCAAATTGAACTTACAGACACTCTTGGCTGGGTGTGGTGATTTCCTGCAAGTCACTGCATCCCGCCAAGAAATAGTGCCGAACAAAATAACCTGTACAGCCTGTTCTTTCTTGTATAATTAAATGAAAAAGATACCGGAGATATAGATGTAGTGTGTTATCTCTGTTTGGACAGAGCCTGTTTAGCTGGTTCACCCAGTTTCATGCCTTAAGCTAAGCTATGCTAACCAGCTGCCAGTTACAGCTTCAAAAGGAACATACAGACTCGAGAGTGGTATCGATCTTCTCGTCTAGCTCTCAAGAAGGCAAATATGAACATTTCCAAAACGTCCCAAATATTCTAGTGTTGGTTTTGTTGTAATACACATCGTGTTATACTGTAGCAGGCTGGAAGCAAATCATGGCGTCAATTACAGCACTCAGCACCTTCCAACTGTGAATGTTATCATCAGCCCACTGCATAACACATTTCAGAACCAGAGCTTTCTCTGAGTTCACAGGGGAAGACTTAACTTGCATGATGTCTTGTGGCTGACCTCAACCCTGCACGTCTCTGTGTCTTTGTGACTGTGCAAGTTAACGACTTTACCCTCTGTGTTTCCTCCCGGTCGAACAGCAGGAGAGCAAGTCCCCCCACATCATTCTCACGCCCTTATTATATGCATTTCACCAGCTCCTATAATCCCCCCACCGAATGTCAGCTCTGTTTAGGATTTTACACGGCTGTCTTCGAGTTAGACTCATTAGCTGTGTGGTAGGTAGGTCGCACCTAAACCACTGACAGACGTTAGTTACGCAAGTCACTCAAACATGCGGCCCTGTCTTGCCCTCCAGGTGAAAAACGGTTTCCCTGATCACAAACCATGTCATTACGTGAAAACCACAACACCCACAGAGGATAAATGAGTCATTATTGGATAAAATGAATGACTCTCTTTGGGCCGGTGATGACTTCCAATGAGAGAAATGGGTGGACAGATTTGTGTGTGGGTTTGTGTATATTTGGAAGAGTTGAGTGAATTTTGAGATTATGTTGAGGCCCCTAATTAAATATGGAAAATGCATTGGAAATGTAGGATAACTTCGGACTATTATTTTCCCTTTTAATATCCGTAATAGCTGGAGAAATAATTGGAAATGACATCAGTGAATCTGCACTCCAGCATCTGAACCCTTTGTTCGCTGAATCAAATGCAACAACCTGGGCAGTGTTACACACTCGCCCCTGCCAAGGAGAATGATACAGCCATCAGGCATTTTGGAGGGCAGCTGTTACATTTGCTCTGCGGCTGTAAATTGTGGTTTTGGAGAAATGCATCACGTTGGGAGCTCTGAATGCTTTAGTAATGTCCTAATCAAGGTCCCTCCACGATGCACTCCGTCTCCGCTCTCACCGCTTCATTTTAAGAGTAAACATTTTCACAGCACGCAAATACCTCATCATTGTGTTTCCGTGCGATTATCTGCTGCCAGAACACATTTTTTTGTTCCACTGTGTGACGGAGCGAAGGTGTAGGGTAGTGAAAAAAAGCTTGAGCCTGAACTCGGTTTAAAAAAAAACCTCTGTGATTTTAAAAGGACGTCGTTACTCTGGATAATCCTAAAACCCTGCAGCCCTGCACTCCAGACTCATCCAGCCATGAAATTAAGATCAGATACTACACGGAGAGGGCCTATCCAAACAGCAACATGAAGATAACACGCCAGCACCACCACCATTCGTGCACACAAACAGAGCTGGTGGCGTACAGTATGTGCTCAGCAAACTTGCGCCGAACGGCACATGTGAGCTAACACGCCGCGTTAGATAACGAGAACTCAAACAATACACTCCCACATAAATGTGCACATATGCGCGCTCTCTGAGGCACGTACATAAACAGACTCCCAACAGCAGCAAACAACCTCAGCGGTAATGTGTCACTGTACACCTTTCCGTGACCAAACATCTGTCGTACAAGCATGTTATTAGCGGGGGGGAGGCCTACAGAGAGTACAGTCTACCGTTAAATCATTTTTATCTGAGCCGGGATCCTTGCTGGATCCAGGCAACTTCTTCTCAGCTGTTATTACTTCCATCAAAACATGCATCCCCGAGAAATGTGAAGAATTGCCTGGAACTGCACAGGCCAGCCGTATAATTAGTGTAAAAATAGAAGAAAAAAATTGTAGAGCACAAATGATGATGCCATCTTGCATGTGTGGACTTACCCCAAAGTCTTTCCCTGCCCACTTGCATTCGTCCCTCTTGGAGGGGGTGGCGGGCCACGCAATCTGTGCAAATGAGAGAGTGACAAAGTCATACTATGCCGGGGGAGGAGAGCACAGATTTACATGTCGGTTCATGAAACAGTGAGTCAATGCAGTGAATCAGAGGAAATCAGGATTTGTGAATTTCAGGGAGAATGATGATGAATTTGTCATGTATTCATCTTGAAGATTCCTGCGTTACTCACATCCTCATTTCTCTCTATATCCCTGGTCATACCATCAGTGTTGAGGGTACATGAATATTAAGGGATGGACGAGATTAAATAGTAATATCATGATTATCATGTCCAGCAAAATTGTGTTTCATGAAACTTATCATTGAAATATTCTTAAGACTTTAAAATATAAACCAAAATGCACTAAAACGTATTGGAATCACTTCAACCTTACTTTTCGTTTGGAAAGCAAATATTTTCATTGCATCACATATTGGACACACGTTGTTTTTTAGTAAATAAGAATCAATCAAAGAACCATAAATCATAAGGTCTTCCTGGACAACTAAAGGATAAATAAATGGTGGTAACCTAATCTCCCTGTTGTATTTAAGCTTTTAGTCCAAAGTATTGACATTGATCCAATTTAACTTGTTGTGGAGAATACAATGAAGAAGAAGAAGAAAGTCTCTAAGTTTTAACGCAACAAATCTGTGGAATACTTCTTTTAAAATGTAAAGAAGTCAGTTATCTTATCTGCATCGTCCATGAAAAGCAGACAATTATTGGTGATCAGTATCAGCTGAATGACATCTATAATATGCATCCCTACATTTATAGTCCAAACATGGCCTCTGGTTCAAATTATGCTGTTTAAAATGTAAAGTCCTTTCTGCAGTTCAAATCCTGAGCATATGGTTCTGTTTTTCACTTCAAGTATGAGGAGAAAGAAAAGCTTTTTGCTACTTTGTTTCGGAAGAATTGGGACTCATTGTGAAATAAATGACGGCTTTGTCCCGTCCTTAAGACAAATCCACCCGTGGCCCCTGGTGTCACGTAAATTATAAACACACGTACAAGTCTGCCTGTGTGATCTGTCAGGAAGTGATTATGTACTCAAAAATTGGGTGTGATAAAGCTCACCGTTTTCGCTGGAGGCCACACAGATGTGGACGGACAAAGGAAATGTATGCACATGCATTACTGCGACCACGTTCCTTCCTTCTATCTCCTGACTTTATCTCCTCCCCAAGATCAGCTGAGTTTTCCTCTCTTGGGAATCTGAGTTGTGCATTTCAGGGTAATTACATTAGATTTGCTTAATCACTGCTTTTTTCGTCTTTATCTCGTAATGACGCAAAGATCAAGAACAAAGGAGCGCAGACGGGAAAAAAATACACATCCGAGCCAAGGGCGAAAAAGAATTCAGAGACATGCTCCCTCTCTCTCTCTCTCTCTCTCTCTCTCCCTCTCTCTCTCTCTCCCTCTCTCTCGGCATTGACTATGTATTTTTCAGCACTTTCATAGTCCTGCTCAGCTCTCAGCAGCCTGCAAGCAAGTCTGTGTCAGTCTTGTGTGTCTATGAAAGCAGTCCAATCTGATAAAAAAAAAAGACTGTTAACCTAGTCCAGGTGGTGTAATGAAATTATGGACAGCCCTGTCTGGACCGAGAGACAGTGGGAGGGGAGAAAGAAGTGGTATAATGGACTCCAGAGGAGAGGAGAGGGAGGAGAGGAGAGGAGAGGAGAGGAGAATTCATTGCATTCAACTCTCATGAAAAAAAAACTAGAAACTAAAACCAAAACTGTTTCCACGATTAACCTGCGTACATCTGACTTTTACCTGTTTCATGTCTCTGTTGATGTTGACGAGGTCGAACGAGAAGAGGTGGTCCTCGGCTCCGACCAGTAGCCGCCCTCGCTCCTCATCCAATAGGAACGCATCGTAGCTCGAGCTGTTGGCCAGGCCGTTGAAGGTGACGAGGTTACTGGACTCTAACATCTCTGGAAGGGGAAGAGGAGGAGGAGGAGGAGGAGGAGGAAGAGTTAGTGTTGGCTGACAAATGACTAAAAGATCATTAAAAAAAAACTGTCTGACATTAAAGAAACAGACTCCACATTTGTATACTACAACATTACTCAACAGAACCTTGCATGAAAGAAAAGTTAGTGAACTAAAACGGAGAACTGTGTGCAAAGGAATGATGTAAAAAATACATCTGCAGCAAATTATTCAGACTTAAAATATGCAAGTCAGTTCTGCCAAAACTAATGGGGCTCTACATGAGTATTCTAGTTGAGGATGTTCACAAATCAACTAAAATTTGCAGTGGATTGTGAATAAATAGCAGAATTTGAGATTTTGATGTGTATGTACTGTGTAGCAGAGATCTATCTACTGAAGTTAGCATGCTAACCAGCTAGCCACAGCCCCATCCTGATCCAAAGCTTCTGTGCTAGTGGTGTAAACACTATTCTAGCTCCAAGTCTGAACCAGTAGCTGCGTAGCTAACCAAGTAAGGGCAGCGAGAGGAAGCAGCAGTTAGTGGTTAGAAAGTGGCCAATTCTTACACAATGCAGCTTTAAGTACACGTGTCTCTCTCTATCTCTCCATGTTAAAAGCGTGAATAACTTCAATTTGTATTTGCATTGAGAGAGAATCCATGCTCGATAATTCAGGTGTCAGAAAAGAAAGGAACTGAAGTGCTTTTACACTATCAAGATGCCCTCTTGTATTAAAACAAATCTAATTCTCCATGTTTCCTTAATTGCTTTTCCACACACACTTCCGCAGAGACACATGTCAGTCAGGTATAGCGTGAGACATTTCGAAGTGAACACAGCATGTCCTAATCAGGGACACGGCTCAGACTGTTCAGCCGTGTGATTGGTTGAATAATTCATATGGAGTCAGGGCCAGGGGAGACGCTGTGTGTCAGTAAGTTATGAGTGTGTGGCATGTAGCCGTAGATGGGATAATATGTAAATCAACACTGGAGCGCGTGGATTTCTGGTCCATTCAGGTGTACAAAGTCCTCGAGTGTGTAACAACATGCAGCCAATCTAGACCAGCACAAGACTTTACGTACGGGCTGAAGTCTGGGCTTTCCGCTGACATTCAGTTAACGTTTAATCACCGAAGATGGGTTCCATCACCTCTGACATCAGCTGTGACAGTAATAGTATTACATTAACACAGAGACACACACTCCCTTCCTGAGGCCAAGTTAACCCCCTGATTTTGTTTGTCACAGCACATGTAAGTACAACATAGTTCATTTATATTAGTTATAGTTTAGCTAGTAAGGCTTCAGTGTTCAAGTGAATCTGTGGACAATCCAGAATATTTCTTTTCCTTCAACAATAGCGCTCAGACATCCACTGAATTCAGACTCCTAACAATAAGGGGCAGGAGTAACTGCTAACATTGTCTTACTGTATTCCATTTAAACATCCATGATTGCGGCTTCTCTTAGCTTGTTAGCTCAGTTAGCCGTGCAGCTAGCCAGACTACCGGAGGAGCTTTGGACAAGTGGGAGAGGGTGGTTTTCAGGCCGGGGGCTAGCTGGTTAGCATGCTTAGTCCAGTAGATGTGTTCATTTGTACATATTGCACCTTTAAAAGCTGCTATAAGGAACTTTTCTTGTTGATTCTGGCTACCCGGTGGCATTCATTAAGAAAAAACCGTACATAAATAGCCATCATCCCGTGTCTCATTCGCTCATGTAAGTCACATAGAAGCATTCCTATTAAACTGAGACTGTTTCATAACCAGTTTAAAGTTCCTTGTACTTGGTTTAATATTCTAACTTCATATTTTTTTCACCTTTTCATACATTTTGTAGCGGAAGGAAATAATCTGAAAAAAAAAATCCCCAATCCTATCCATCTTTAATTGCAAAGCAACATATTATAATGGAGAGCCTCTCTTGACCCAATTCCTATAAAAAATGTAGATGTTTAATTATAATTAAGGACAAAAACAACCGTTTAGCAAATTGAACAGCAGCTCCTGCAATTAATGGGCTATTCGTCAGGCAATTTGTGTCGCTTTCTTTATAATATTACAATAATAACAGTAACATTTAGTTTATAATTAAAAGAACAGAAATTTAATTAACCCCCCTCAAGCATCTGCCTCTGACTGATCCAGTGCATACACAGCATGTGCTCTGCGTTTGCATCGCAGGTACAGTCCTCAAAGAAGTCCTTCGCCATCCATCATCATCACTGTACCCGTACAGCATGGACACACGCAGGCACGCAATATGCACACCAGCACGAGGCACACATATGCACACAAACATGGATATACTGTATATATATGTGTACACACACACACACACATGCACACAGTCCGGTGGATTGTGATCTCCCTGCTCTCCCCACAGAGCTCTGATTGACGGGCTGCTATAGGAGCCATCTGCGCCCACTCACACTGTGTAAGATCTTGGACATCTGTGTCTACATAAAAGACGGGATTGATGGAAGGGGAGATGGAGGAAGTGGTGTGTCGGCCGTGTCTGTGTATCGAGTACCAGCGGGGTGGATGAGGGCCGTGAGAGGGAGTGGTCGTCACCTAATAAAGACGGTTGCAGCTCATCTGCGTCAGGCGGATCTCGGAGGCTAAGTTTGTAGGCTGAGGGAAATGGAGTGGGTGGGTGTGGGCATGAATGGAGGTCTGTGGATGTGTGTGAATTTGTAGTGTACCACAGATGGGTTGAGCGTATGTGTGTGGGTTTCAGTGAGCGTGTGTGTGTGTGTGTGTGTGTGTGTGTGTGTGTGTGTGTGTGTGTGTGTGTGTGTGTTTGGGTAGGTATCTTTCTTCCATCCTGGCATTCACGTTCAGCAGTCAAACTACAATGGCAAAAATTGAATATCGAAGTTAGGAAGTGTGGTCGGAGCCATTCGCTTATCATGTGCGGCCAATCAGATAGCCCCATACTCTCAGTTTACCAATCAGATATGCCTCAGAGGAGGGAAGTAAGGAAATGTAATTTCCAGTCGACAGAACGCCAGAGGAGGTCGTCTTATGTTTCAACGATGAAGCAACGGAAAACGAAATGGACGTGGCAGAGAGCCAGGGTGTTCATAAAAATGGGAATGAAATGGAAAAATAAACAGTTTAAGGCTCGGAAAGATAAAAATACAAAAAGACAGAGATACAAGGACGAAAAGCAATATCATCTGTCTGACAGATCTCAACTCCTCTTCACTGTCATCTTGGCTCCATTTGCGACGAACTGTGTCATCTGAAAGTGAGCGGCTGGAGCTGAACCTGAGATCCGAGAGGGAATGTGGGCCAAAATGGCAGCCGCAGAGGTCCGTCACGAAAGGTTTACCCCAGATGGGCCAGAGAAGGAAAAACACACGCGCTTATTTCAACACGTGGCGATCTCTGACAAAGACACGGTGGCCTGCGGGCGCACAAATACACACAGAGAGGCCTTTTTTCTATTTTATCTGAGCTGGGATCTGCTGTGTGTGTTTGGAGAATCGGAGGAACTGGGCGTGAGCATGGAAGGACCTCCAACCTAAACACAGACGCGCTCGCTTGGAAATGAGAGCGAGGGCAGATACGGAGCGCTCGACACAGCTCATACAAAATATAATAACCTGGTGAAGCAGGTCCAACACGAAGTCACTGCGCTCCGCTTTTAAAATGCAAACAAGTACACACACCCTTTAAACTGACACGCATATTATATTCATATTGACCTAAATGTTTACACCGCATCACTTCTCCCTGAACACACACACACACACACACACATGCACACAAACACACTCACACACACACACACACACACTTCTTCCCAGACTAAGTTGTAATCCAATCAGCATTTCTGCTTATGCAGCATGAACTAGTGGAACAGCGAGCACACTCAGCAGCTTCTACCTCGAACACACTCCCTGGCCCAGGACCCCCCAACACACACACACACACACACACACACACACACACACACTCACACAGAGACATTAAAACACACCTCCCCTCATGTACGTGTGTGTGCGCACACAGGCCACGAGCCTCCTCACCGCACACAGTCTGCTTACACTCGCCGCTGGACACATTTAAACACACACACACACCCGTGTGTAAAAAATGCATTACACTCACTTCACACATACACGTCTACACACACACACACACACACACACAAACACAC
>CAEMYA010000162.1:1902400-1921685 GCA_903131615.1 Diplodus sargus | reverse complement strand
GAAGCCTTCTTGAAGATTGTACTTAGGGTCTGCGGTGTTGTGGTTCCTTGAGATGCGACTGAGCCGCAGGAGAGGGAGGACGAGGAGGAGGAGGAGGACGAAGAGAACGATGAGAACGAAAGAGAGGGAGAGCGGGGGACGGAGGCAGACATCTCCAAAGTTGGCGCGTTGGGAGAACACCTTATAATTATCAACATCCGCTCTGTCAGCCTAAGCCCGCAGAATGGACGGATACGAGAGGGAAAACAGAGAGAGAGAGCGAGAGAGAGAGTCTCATTCACATATAAAGAGACTGCACAGACAAAGATACCCTGATAAACCGACACACATGCAAACACCCACAAACATACAAACAAGTATGTATTTTCATAGTCAGGCACGCCCACACACACACACACACACACACACGGACACACTCGCACAACACGGGGCTTATTATGGGGCTGAGTCCAGACTGCGTTGAGTGCGGTTCCACACCAAGTGTCTATTTCGAAGGCTTGCAAGCCAACTCCAGATTCCCCGTCTCCTTCTCAGTCTCGCTCCGTCTTTTCCTCCGCAGTTCCACCCAACCATACATCCAGCCATCCAGCCAGCCAGCCAGCCAGCCAGCCAGCCAGCCAGCCAGCCAGCGTGGGGCGGCCGCGATGGCATTAAGAGGTCATACAGTAGGCTCCATAATTACCCACCGCCGAGGGTAATTATCAGGTTGTTTAACGAGACCTTTTAAGTTTGAGAGTGCGGCTCGCTGGCTCCTTTTTAGGGATCACAATAGGGTCAAGTTTTGCAGTCGCACGCCCCTGTGCTGGGTTTCTGTTCGACTGTGCGGTATGTGCATCCGTCGCCCTTTAGGGGTCAGTGTTCCCCCTGATGGAATGCCCACAGTGCAGAGTGCTGTGGCTGGACCGTGTTCAGGAATGTGATTGTGTGCAGTTATGCATTGATCCGTGGGAGCGTATCATCGTTTCATCCGTTGCGATTCATGCCGCTGCTGTATTGCAACAGAGCATTGGTCTCACTTGTGCAACATTAAAGCTCCGAGATGACGATTTCAATATGTCCAATTCCCTAGAAATTCTGGCTGATGATGACTCACTTTGAAGAGGACAACTGAGTCACATTTGTAACCTTCAAATATTACAAAACAGCACTGATCTCGATCGGTTGTTTGAACGAACGGCTTTGATGAAATTATATCTTCGCGAAGCAAGATTATTTTAACTTGGACTTGGAGTTTCACCTTTCGTCTCCCTCTCCTTAAGTTACCGGTCCCGGCGAGGAAAAGCGAGAGCTATTCTAGTCTCAAGGAGAAGAGAAAATCATTAACTCCTGTGATCATAGTTCTGTCCCCATCAAGCCACATCCTTTTAGCCGAATGTCTAACTGACCCCGCTGGGAAATCATTCACTCCGCACTTGCTGCGCCAGAAGTCCCACGAGAGGTCATTTTATCTACCTGCCTCCGTTTCTCACTCGTTCTGGCTCTCGAACTGCTCGCTCTGCAGTCGCTCGTCTGTCCTTTCCGGGCAGAGGAACATAACTCACTCTTTTTTTTTTCCTAACTATCCGTCCCTGGAGGCGTGTCATCAGCGCTCATTTGAGAATGATTTCACGGGACCCTCCTCGCATGCTTGCTGTTTATCCGACTCTGCCGGATCACAGGCCCTTCCTTGTTCTTGCGACCGTCCTCCTCCCGGGGCCCCCAGTCTGTCTTTGGCTCTAGATCGTCCCACTCGAGGACCCGCTCTTGTCTGACTGTCCTTCCCAGGAGGATTCCTCCTTGTCGTTTATTTGACTTAATTACTATGCCGGCTCCGCGGAGGGAGAGGAGATGACTGACACTTCACTGAACGATCAGCCTCCCTTCCCTCTGCGTCGTCTGCCGTTTGTCTGCCAGCTTTTCCTTCATTAAACGCAAATCTCCTCCCCTCCACCGTCGCCCCCAACATGCCTCCATCCCTCTCCTCCCCCTCCTCAATCCACCACAGTGTGGGTGTTAACCGAGAACCGTCCTCCCGAGAGGCATCGAGAGAGCCATCAAACACCTGTGGGTCCGAGACGCTGGCCAGCAGGGACATACAAAGATAGTGGCACACGCGCACACACACACACACACACACACGTAATTATAGAAACAGTGATTCGACAGCACAAAAAGAAATACCGATTTGTGAGCTTATGCATACAAAACCAGGTGTCTAATTATATGAGTGCACGCCAGGCCTGACACATTCTTGCCTCGCTAAGAGACGCACAAAGTCGCACGCCGAGCCACCACTTACAGTCTAAGGGGAGGAAATAACAAGAGAGGGTGTTGAGTCCTCACACCAAGACGTGGCAGGAACATTCACACGCGCACATACACATAAACAACCAGGCTCTGATGCACTTTTTAGCAAAGAAAATAACTGTACATCCACCAAAGTGCATCCGTCATGACAGGCTACAAGACCTGCTCGCTCCATCGCATGTCCATCACTCGCGCAGACAGTCAATACGCACTTTGATGCTCGATGACATATCTCTTGTCTCGTATTGTTGTCAGCAACATGTTCACTTGTCAGCCCGAGCAGTGAGGAGGATCACGGGGGGGGAAGCAGGGAACTGTACTCACATTCTTTAAACAGATGGCTTTGTAAAGGAGGGGATGACATTTTCCCATCATGCCTTGAGGCTCCGTTTTTGTGCGAACTGACATGATGGTGCCCAGGGGATGTGTGACCTGAAGCAGGTAAGTTCAAACTATGATCCTTTCCAGATTTTCTTTTTTGTTGTTCATGAGGTGAATGTGTGTCATCACCCTTTAAAATCTTAAAGGGGCATCATGTAGTTCCGGGGGAATCATTCCGATATTTACAATATTAATGAGATAGTAATACAAACTCAGAAATATTTATTTTTTCCCATTTATGAATCAAACTGTTCTCAGAGGCAAATAAGGTCCCCAGAACACTGTTTGAGGCTAGAAAGTTGGCAGGGTCCGCCACATATAAACAAAGTAAAACAGCATTAAATTGTGTTGTCTCTTAAGGTCAGTTTGTTTATTTAGTTTGTTAGGGCGTAACAAATCAGTCTCTGAAGATCTCTTTCTCTTCTGATTCCCCAGAACTACACAGTGCACCTTTAAATTACGATTCGCCCAACACGCAAAATTACAGTGCCGCCAACGACGCACTGAAAAAGCGTATTAAAACACAAAAAGTCACATTTTTTTATTCCAGATTTAGATCACAGACAATTGCCATACACACTTTGGAAGTTGACAGGGTGATAAAGGCAAAATATACTATCCCAAAATTACAAGTTGCACCCCATCTAAAGAATAAAGCATGTCATATAGCAGGCCTCTAAACATAAGTTACACCAAGTGTCTCGGCTAAAGATAGAAAATGAATTACAGTGACAAACATCAACATTTCAGCCCCCTTCGAGACTGAAAAGGTCCCCCCTCCGACAAAGATTGAAATTATCCTGAGCGACCGAATCTTTGGGTGACAGTCAAACACACCGGGCGACTATCAACCGCACGCTCGCGTTTTTCAGCTGCGAAAAAAAAAAACGACGGCAGAATCGGCCTCTTCGCATTTTACGAGAGAAAACGAGACTAAAATAAGGAATCGGGAGACCACACTCCCAGCCATATACTTTCGGTCATGTTTCAGGACAAAGAACCACAATGGCCTCCCTCACTGACATTAAAAAAAGGCAAGAAAAAAAAAAAAAAAAGAAAACATCCCAAAATATGCCAAAAATGCTGCCAGTTATTTCTAGCTGAGATGAAAAGTCTGCTATTACAAAGAGCCTGATTTAATGTAGGGTGTGAGAGACGAGACAGGGAGAGAGAGAGAGAGAGAGAGAGGGAGAGAGAGAGAGAGGGAGGAGGAGGAGGAGGGGAGGAAGAGCCGGCGCTCTGCAGTCTCCCCTCAAAATAACACAGAAGGAGAGGGAATAACATGTTTGCTGTATACGTCAAAAACTTACACGTGCACGTTATAAAAAGAAACGGCGAAACTCCCTCCGCTGTGAGTGCATTATTCAACGCACACATTAAAACCAAGCGCCGCCGTATAGTTTTTTTTCCCCCATTTTTAAACAAAACTCTACAACTGTTGGATCCATTTGGGATAGAGTAATGAGAAAAGTCTTAAAAGAAAAAGGCTCTGTGTCATGACCGAAAGTTTTTTGGGACAGAAGCCATCAAAACAGAGGCTCCGCTGCCTGTTCGCAGCACTTAACAGGGGCTGTACAGTACTAGCAGACGGGGACAGCACAAGGGGAAAATTGGTACAGGGGCCAATATATACATTTAAGCCCCTTCCTCAGCATATGGAACCAATCTGACTATTTGTAAGAATAGTGAATTCTGAGGCAGGCAGGGCCGGCGAAAAAACGGAGAGGAGAGGAGTGAGTTAATGGGAGAGAAGGGTTAAGCAGGGGAGTTTAGATGCTGTGCGCTGACCAGGAGGGAGAAAGAGTGAATGAGAGAGACACAGAGGCAGAAAATAGATTCACAGAAATAGAAAGAGGAGCAAAAAAGAAGAAGAAAGAATGGATGAAAAGAAAAAGCACGAAAGAGCACCCACGGGCAAGAGCAAACAAGCAGACGAGTCGAGGTCTACGTTAAAAGCACCGGCGCCCGGCCGCGGTTCTACCCTGGAGTCGTCAGAATGGAGAATGGACAGCGGGGCTTACCCTTGTATGACAGCTTTAGCCTGGGTACGTTGTGCTTGGGCTCAGCACCTCTTCCCGGCTGCACCGCCCCGCACAGCAGCACTACAATCCCAAACAGGTAATCCATGGTGCTGGAGTGCTACTGGCTGGCCTCCAGACCAGGGGGCACTCACGACCCCTGACCAGTGCCCAGAGATGAGTGTTTCCTGCTGCGGTGGGGTGGTGGGGGGTGTCCGCCGTGCCCTGGAGGGTCCCTCCACGCGAGCCCTGAGAGTGGTTCCAGGGAGAGAGGGGAAGGGGTGGCAAAATCCTGGTTGTGCTCCCCGGCTCAGAGTGCAGCCTGTTGTGGGAAGGGGAGACTTCTGTAGTGTGAAGTAGGTGGAGGAAAGGTGGTGCCGCTCACATGGCTCCCCGTGTGGAGGTCCAGGCTACGTAGTCCCTTGGCTTGTCTGTTCTTCCCCCAGGTGAAGGCTCAGCAAGGCTTCAGCCTGAGCAAGATGAAAGGTAGAGCCTGCGTAAAGGTAAATCAGATCCACAGCGGCGAGGCTATCCTTTCCTAGAGATCTGCTTCTTCTCCTTCTTCTTCTTCTTTCTTTTTTTTTCTTGTCTTTATCTCTTTCTGTCTCCTGGCTTCTTCTCTTTGAGCAGACACTCACAGCAACCCTCTAATCCTTGTGTGCGGCTCCACCAGACTGCGAGGGAGAGAGAGAAGGAGAGAGAGAGCTACACCATCCACGGGAGGAGAGGGGAGGGGAGGGAGAGCAGCTGAGAGCGAGCGAGAGAGAGAGAGAGAGAGAGAGAGAGAAGGGGGAGTGCTGGTGAGAGAGAGAACGAGAGAGGGGGGCGGGATGACACGAGAGCAGCGATGAAACCAGTATAGCGGATAGGGAAGTGTGGTGGATGGTGAGGTTTTTATAGAGATGTCTCTTCCGCACTTATTTCCCTTTTTTCTGTTCGTCATTATTTCCTTGATTTCTGATCGCTGACACCACGACTCACGACCTTAAAAAAAGGCGTGCGAGCACCTGTAAATCATTACACAGTTTATCTTCAGGGCTATTTTCTGAACTTTCTTAACTTTCTTTCTTAAATCAAGACAGTCACCCGGCTAATGATTGATACTCAAATGTCCTTGTGTACTTTGCTGTGCACCAAGTTCTTTATGTTACAGGAGCCAATTTTTCTATTTTTTCTTACTCATTGGTAAAAAACTGGACCAAAAAATATCTCAACACAAGACCCGCTTAGAAGCTTCTCTGGAGTTCCTCCGTAGAACTGTAGAGGTTACACTTGTTTTATCTTTTAATTAGTTCTATTGCTTCGAGAACTTCTTGTCAACATTGTCTTAAATGTAGGGACTTCTTTGCCAGACTTTCTTGAAGAAACAGCTCCTTCTCTTGATGGAAAAACTAAATTAGAGGGATTATACTCGACGTGTGATCAGGAGTGTGTTATTACATTGTGTCTTCAGGATTTTGACAGGAAAATCATGTGTTACAGCTTTTTAAAGGGGCACTATGTATATTTGGAGAAGAAATTCCGACTCAGAATTTTAATATTTACAATATCAAGGCGGCGAAAAAGCAAATTCCGAAATATCGAAGCTTGAAAGGTGGCAGGGTCCGCCAGCATGAAACTGTGTTGTGCTTTAAGGTCAGTTTGTGTATTCAGTTCAATCAGTCATGAAAACAAAGAGCGTTTGTTTATTTAGTTTGTTTAGGCAAAACAAATCAGCCAACGAAGATCTTGCTCTTCTTCCCCCAAACTGCAAACTGTAACCACCAGTAGGTCCTTCATATGCTGCATATGTATGCTATTTTACATTTGAACAATTTTAGTTTTCTATCACATTTTTTCCTGTAATCTAATAGTTTTTACAGGATGTTTATATGCACATTGTGGAACTGAATTTTCTTTGTCAATATATGTCCTTGTTGCTGTTTTTTCCCCTTTACTTTCCTTTTATAAGGTCACCCTTCACTGATCTCTCTCCAGTATAAAAAAGGTTGACTAAAACATACAGAAAATGTAGTGTCTTCCCAAACAGGTGTTCTGTACAGACAAGCAAGGCCATTTCTTTCATTTGAAATGCATTGTGGATCTTCTTCATGACTTTTTCTGGCTCTTTGAAACTAGGAGTTGACCTGGGTTTGGTTGTTAGTAAAAAAGCAGACTGGACAAAGGAAAACAGTTGTAGTCCTGGGAAAGGTTGAGAGCAATACATCATGGCCAGGCAAGATGGAACACTGGTGTCTAATTTCTATAACAGACACTCTAACGCCTTCAACAAAGACAATTATAAACACGGCAACTTGTTAGAATAGCTTCAGTATTACTTTCCCACATTTTTCAGAGAGTTATGAGGAACACTGTAATAAATTAATGGTCATAAATTTTTCCCACAGTCAGAGTTTTCAGCCTCTCAGTCTGTCTTCTACTTGTACAGATGAAACCAGCCGATTCAGGGAAACACATGCCGGGGGTTCGACCTGTATAGTCTGAGACGGATCCTGTATCTGGTTAAGTCGTTCACATCAGGTCAACAACACCGCCACCCACCCCCACCAACCTCCACCGAACCCCCCACAGGTGTTTGTGTGTGAGTGGGCACCTCCTGCTTCCCCTCTGACGGGGGTGACGGAGCAGCGGTGAGGTGATAAAAGCTTTGATAAACAGGAGTGCTGATGTGTCGACTCACACACCTCAGGACACTAAAAGAAAACAACCCCAGAGCCGGGCCGCTGTAGTGAGTGCAGTGAGTGTGTGCTTGTGATATAGGGGTACCCTCATATTCCAGCACGCCCACCAGTTCTTTCTGTACTGAAACTCTTGTTGCTGTGCAGCAGATCTGATCAGGAATTGTGTGAGTGTTTGTTGTGTGTGTACAAAATTGCAAAAATAAAAAAAGGTCCTTGAAAAAGTTCAAGAAACGTTTGCATGCCAAAGCATGTTGGACGTCTGTCTTCTTAAAGAAGCAACACCAAGCGTATCGCAGATTAGATCTGTTTTTGTAGTTTCGGCCATCATTCCTATGGGTACAAGAACGACTGCACTTGCTGCAGCGATCTGGAAAAACAGTGGAATTGCTAAAAGGTCAAAAGGGGGAAGAAAACCTCTGTTGAACTTCCAGTTTAGCTGAAGTTATCTGGAAGAGAAATTAAGGCATTTTTATCTGTTACAGTTGTCCAAACTGTCCAATGTAAATATGCTTCGCAGTTTAAGAAGCCGATCTCCCTCTTTCAACTTTGACCTACAATGTATTTACCATAGTTGTGGGCACCTAGATTGCATTTTCTTTCAGGTTTACCTCCAAAAACAGTCATATAGATGATCTGGTTAACCACTTGACTTGTTTACAATCAATCTGATCATCGTATGACTCATTTCTCCTGCCTTGTCGGGGGTTCTAGCCATGTCACCAAGTTCCCAGATCTCAGCCACTGATAATGATGTCATAACCATGGAAACAGTGGCTATGAAAATGAAACAAACAAAACCAATGATTATCTAAGTAGTGTTGACGCTGTCCTGTTGTATTGTCAGACAAAATGATAATAACTGATCCTGGAGAACCAGAGATCATTTCTGCTTCCACACATTCTGAATTCATGTCAAAATTGAATGCATACATTACCCATGATGCAACTCAATCACCCAGATTTTGGTCTGAGAATTTGGTGTGTTATGCTAGGAGCAGCTAATTTAGCCACAAACTGAAAGACTTAATCTAGTCTTTTTTATAATTTTCAAACACTGAGCGGTGTGACGTCACTTGAGGCAGTTTATCAGATTTCACACAGCTCGCTCTGGAGCCACAAACAGCTTCGCACAACTTTTCTGTAGACCTCTAAAACAGACTGATATGTAAAATGAGCAGAATTCCCCTTTAAGAGTTAAGGAATATAAAAACTGCACTTCACCGCTTCCATTTGTTTAAATTGTTCTGACTGATCTGTGATGTGTGCCTACACGCTTTCCATTGTGCACTGACTTCCACAACCGTGGCGCCCACGTCCTCGTATCTCATCACCCCTTTAGTCTAAACGGCCTTTTTAGCTGTTTACCCTAAACAAAAAGATGTGTGGACAGATGTGAAAGAACCCTCTTCTCACACTCGGCGTCTCTCCATCGACCTCTGCCTCTTCCCCCTGCCCCGGTCAGTCACCTCCCTCCCCCTTTTCTGCATTAGCCAAACTAATGGCAGCCCGGCTACCTGTATTGATCTTCACTGGCAGATTGAGATGTGCCCGAACACGCCTTTACGGTTTGCCCTTTAGGGAGTGCAGCAACAGTCAGACCTATCCTCGCCGATCTATTTGCGACACCCCCCGGCAACCGCGGCGGCCCTGAGTAATGACGACTTAATAAATGGTGACACGCCGTTGGCGGCGGAATGAGATGCCCATTGACAAGGAGCTTCCAGAGGCTTTCAGCGCCTGCCGGTAAAAATAGAAGAGGACACGGGACACCCTGCTTATGAGGACACGGCGGATAGTGGATAGGCGTCAAACAGGTCCGTGTGTGTGGCTAGTGTCAAAGTGCTGTTACTGATATGATGGTGTATCTTCATCCGGAGGTATGGGAAGCTCTGTTAATGTCCTGCGTGTGTGTGTGTTCGAGAAAATGATTATCGTAACATGACGCCAGATGTCTGTTTTACAGAGAACATCGGAAATGTACCACCCTGAACTCTGACCTTTCCTCCCTTCAGCACACACCTACAAACTGCTCATATCCAAACTGACCCTACTGTTCCTGAGGCCATTGCCGCCGCCAGCACAGAGTTACTAATTGCTGTTTCGATAAAAGACATATGAAGTTCAAGGTAGGAGCAGCCATCTCTTCCTTTATGCCACAGGAGTTTCTCTTCCTATTCACTTCCTGTTCCCAGGGAGGTCGCACGGCTAACCCTTACTCAGCAAGTGACATGTCCAGGATGAGGAAAAGGTGGGGGGTAGTCAGGAAAGATCGGTGGAGGGACAGCGGAAGAACAGTAGCGCGTAGCATTTCCGTTTGTCCGGAGGTGAACTTCTTTCCAAGACCCTGAAAGCTGCTTATCTGACAGGTTAAAGCAAAGAGACTAGATTGTGGTTTTTGGAGGCCATGGGCCACATTAGGGAGGGGGGGGGGGATCATATGACACCATAAAAGATGCAATAACAGATGACAAGAGAGCAAAGTGAAACTGTAAAGCATCAGCACACAGCTGGGTGAAACCGAGGACGTTTATTGCGAAAGGGAGGCAAAGAGGGGGCATGATAGTTAAGGAGATAACCGCGCAACTCTGGAATTTCTCAACACACATTTGGCTGTTAAAAAAAAAACAGGATTGCCATATATATATCACAGGTTGTGCAAGTAGCATGTCACAATTAAACATTTACCTGAATGTGTAGGCGTGGGAAAGGAGTGAAAAAGAATGAAAAAAACCCCCAAAAAAACATCTGCGCAGGCAATCATTACTGTAACTCTGTAAACCTGTCTGTGTCTGTGTGAGCTGCACAATGACCTATATATCACAGTATATGGCGCCTGAAAGTGTGTCTCCGTTAGCATGTGAAAACGTCAGCTCGGGGTTTCTAATGTTCCCGAAATCTAGAAAAAGAGATAATTTTACCAGAGAGCACATCTGGAGCGCGATAGAAAGAAAGTCTGGCAGTTATGTGATTACAGACATATACTTTGACAAAAAAATATTAAATTATTCATCCAGTCAAGTGCTGACACCTGTTTCTGCTCTTGCGTGCTCTTTTCGCCCTCCTCCGACTCTTCAAACAAAGTGGAGGCCGCATTGAAAAATCCCTTCTAGAGCTCATTAACAATGCCGCCTCTACACCAGAGGAGCTCTCAAACCCCGGCGGAGGGAAATGGGAGGTTTCCCTCCATTTCATCGCTTCTCAAAAGGTCAGAGGTCGGCCTCCAGGTTTACAATGGGGTCACGCAACCCCATCGTGTGCACGACGGCGGCTTGGGTAATCTCCTTCAGCGAGGCCCTCCACCTACACATACATACGCGCGAGCTCCACTGCGCGTAACATCCAGTATCCGCATCCACTCAAGACAAGTACGGGAATGAGTGGATAAATAAACAAAAGTGGAACCACATTGCACCATGGGAGAGAAAACACGACCGAGCTGTAACATCTGTTGCAATGAGGGAGGGACGGAGGGAAGTTGTTGGGTGTATTTATTCATTGCTGATACATTTCCATCCATCTTCTGGTGACGGAAGTCTCCCGTGGAGCTTTGCCTCACGCAGATGTGTCCGCTCTGCTCCGAGGATGACGGTGGTACAAGGCAGAGCAGGAACCGTTTACAGGAAGCGGGGAAGTTTGACTGAAACGTAACACTGATTCATAAAGTCTGATGATTTCCTGCTGTGACTCGCTGCTGACGTCCGCGTGGGGGAGCAGGGACGGAGGAGCTGCTTTGTCTGACATCAGCTGGCGTGCACTTGTTGAGAAGAACATAACCATGTCCAGAGCAGAGGTGTAATCTCTTCTTCTGAAGTCAATTATAATAATATACACTACACGTGAACCAAGCGGCTGTTTAGGTCAGAGCAGCTGAACAACAAGCACAGCGTTACAAATGAATGACTGAGCGACTTCCAACTCCAGGATGAAAGACTTCTTTTTTCTCGTTTGAGTCCAAAGGAAGCTCATCATGCGGCACCGCTGATGCGGAAAGGACCAATAGAAATCTTGAAACGAGGGGGGCGCGGACTAATCCAGGACCTGAAGGATTCCTTTAAATCGTATGTATATGTAAATGCAAAAACACACCATTTGTGAATGGAGGTTTGTTGGGGGAGGACTTAAGTCCGGGGTCGGGCTGAGACAACAGCGGAGAGGCTCATTATTCCCTCTATAAGGTCAAATCAGGGAGCTTATAGGCCTTGAAGAAATCTGCTCTCCCCTCGCCCCTGCCTCCCATCAAACAGGGCCTCTGAGACATCTTTCTGAGAACATTAACTTCCCTGCCAGGTCGCTGAAATTAAAGTGTAACCTAATTGAGTGGCGAGGAGTTGTTTAGGTGGAGGAGTAATGATGAGACTAAAAGCATTATGTTGAGACCTTGTTTACAGACGAGGGTGGAAAACGCCAATTTAGTCGAACTTTTTCTCGATGTTTCCTCAGAATCGCCCACGCTGAGACTGGAACAAATATATTTCTTCTCTCTCTGCCTCTCCGACCGTTGAAATCCTGCATTACTGCCCCCACCAGTTAATGAGTGCGGATGGATGAAGCCTTTCACTGTAACTAACGTGGTTTTATGTTGATGTCTGCTCAGTTTTCAGACAAAAACACTGCTCTGTCTGCCTCCAACTTGTTATCTTTTACTTAGATTACAGGTATGGCCGCTGTCAAAGCGTTCTATTTCTGAAGTTGCTCTTATCTTTCAGATCAACTGAGGGCATACTGTTAATCTTGGAAAACAGCTGGCATTAATGACCATCGAGCAATAAAGTTTTTATACGTGTGCGGCCTCCTGACAACAGTAACTCAAAATAAAACATGACCAACAACACAGAGTATCACCAGTATTACATGACTGGCAAAACTAAAACACAAAATAAAGGCCTGTTTACAACTAAAAATTTCCAAAAAGTGGAAAATGTGTAAATATATGTTTCTGAATTTGATGCTAAACAAGTCAGGACAGATTAGATCAATTGTGGAATGCTCCAAAAACACCTGTTTGGAACATTTCACAGGTAAACAGGTTCATTTGGCAGGTGAGAGTATCACGACTGGGTATGAAAGAATCGTCTTCAGAGGCCTCAGTCGTTCACAAGCTGAGAAAAGATGAGACGAGGTTCAACACTTTGCGAGACACATGGTTGTATAAAACATAACTACAGAGGCTCAGGACACTTCCTAAAACTGTAATTTGGATTCTGCATTTTTTTTTATTCAGTTATTTGCACAGCTCCCACTTTTTCTGGAATCAGGGTTGTAGATTGATTTACACTCAATCTGAATGGATTGGCATGAGCCTGATATGACAACTGTCTGTTATGTCCTTTTTAATGCAAAAAGGACTTAAAGAAGGAATCAATTATCAAAAACATGGTATGCCCCTTCACCATGTAGGGTTAGGGGACCCTATGGAAATAGTTAATTCTCTGACGACCGATTAATCAATACATTGTTCCAGAAATTCTGCTCTGAAGACGAGTTCTTTTTCTTTTAAGAAATTTGGGGGATCATTTTATGCCTTTATTGGGCAGCGTATAGTCAAATTGAGACAAGTAATCTGGACAAAGAGAGAATGGACCGACATTGAGTACAAGGACCATTATGTGCCATTTTTTAACCCCTAGACAACCAGCACACCTCCTACGGAGCATTTTCAAAAATTGTTATCAAACTTTTCTGCAATGTGTCAACCAAACAAATCCAATAATGGCCACGAAAACCACTAACCAAGAAGATTTCTATAGGAAAAGTCAGTATTTGTTAATTCAGCTTTCATGATTTGTTTGATATGGGATTGAAAGTATGCAGGACCTGCGCCGTTTCAAATATGTGAATGGGAAAATGCTACAAGACCCAAAAATGCATCTGAACTGGCACCAGACTACAGTATGCAGTCACAAAAATACCAAACAGACCCCCCAAACACACATCTCAAGTTTGGAATGCTGTTAGTCACCATCATGTTTCATACATATCAAGTTAGGTATCAACATCTATACCAACTGACATCTCCTGCACCGTAAACAGCTTGTATATCCATGTCTGTGTCACAGGATCCAAGAATCCGACTGCGACGAAATACGGTTGAGAATAAGACTTCGTCTGTGAATCCTCTGGCTGCTCCATAAATTTCTCCTGTCAGGAAGAAATTCTCCCAGTATTCCTCTCTCTCTCTCTCTCTCTCTCCCTCTCTCTCTCTCTCACTCACTCTCTCTCCATGTCTGTATGGCTGACAGAGCAGGAACAGTGACACAGCACTCCATCCCGCTCTTCTATTAAATATTTACACACTTGTGAAACATATAAAACTAACCGCCGGCGCTCGCATTACCGCTCGGCAGAGGAGTCAGATTTAATACGGCTCACATTCGCTTCCAAGAATATGTGCGTTAAATAAGGAGAGGTAGCGAGACAGACGGACAGACAGACAAATGTTTCCGACTGCGCCGTGAGTCCGCCGTCCAAACTTTTGACATCTTAACCCATTTTATTAAACCCATATTTGATTGGTTTAATAGATTATGTGCAGAAAAGTTAGCTGAGGGGATTTCAGGCTGACACCGTCACAAGTGCTTTTTGTATTTTTAATCATGAATCCAAATGCAATGGCAGTGACTCGGGGCAATTACCATTAATCATGTTGTCTTTTAGGGTTGGGAGATAACAGATTACTCAATAATCAAATCACTCCATAGTCTTGTAAAGCATGAAAAATGTTTTTTTTTCATTTCTGGCGATTACTATAACAGTTATGAAGTCTTATTTTGTTATGTTCACTTTAAGGGAGACATATTGTGCTTATTTTTAGGTTTTACAATCTAATTGTGTTACTACTAGAGAAGGTTTACATGTTTTAATGCTCAAAAAACACATCAGTCCTGTTTTTCAGTCCTGAAATGTTCTGTTTTAGCTCCTGTCTCTTTAAGGCCCCTCCTCCTGAATACCAAGTCTGCACTGATTGGTCAGCTCACACACGTCTGAGCCGCCACCACACACTGCGACTCCGGTCGACTCTGTCTTGTGTTCAGCTTCCAGCCAGCTTCATTTCGACTGTGAATACAAGCATATACTGTACAAATGTGTGACATGGTGACAAAGTCATGGAATTAAAGGCGGGACAACCTTTAAAGGCATTGGCACAGTTTCATGACCTTTAGATGCACAAGAACCTCTATAAAACACTAAAGTAAAGGAAAAAAAAACCATAATGCATCTTTAAGACTTACACGTATTAATTAGGCAAGGCATGACACCACACCCTCCAACTTATCACTCGCCGCTTCCTTTCACATATCTTTCAAGGATAAGTTAGAGATACTTGACTTCTTTTCTCATCTTGGAAGTATTTCCACTCCTTCAGTTCTTGGATCAGCGTAATATTAGATTTTCTACACTCTTACATTTCATTTTTATCTGTGATCACTCACAGGCAAAAGAGAGGAGACATAGCTGAGTCGTCCTCGTTCTTGGAAGTAGGAAAAGATTGCCAATTTGTGGTGTATAACTAAAAAGTGAAGTAAAAAGTACGATAAATCACAGCTTCCAGGGAGTCATAAGTAAAGTGATGATATTCCTTCTGAAATGATGGATGAGAACAATATATTTTTTTGAGACGCGGGCCCAACATTGATCGCTACCATATGATTTCAGCGCGAGCTATCTGAGAGTGGACTTGTGCATTTTCAGCTTGGTTGGTGAATGTCTCCTTTTAATATACTCGATGTGTTGTGGCATGTGGGTGACTCAGTCGCTACATGTTCCTCCACAGTGATTTGCCCCAGCTGTGTGAACAGGCTAACACTTCCACGCCAAGGGAAAACATTTCTGTGTTTTATCAAGAGAGGAAAACTCATCGCAGATACGCGGCAGTCTCGCTCGGCTGGCACCGGACTTCATCACCTCTCATTACCAAGCTCTGTTTTTCCTCCAGATAAAAGCCCCTTACTCCCAAAACAGAGTTACAGGTCCCATTTTTTACAACGTAATTACCTTTTTTTATTTATTGACTCAGCCCTCTCCCGAAGCCATTAGCACAATATTATCAGTTCAAATGTATCAGGGCCCGTAATGCAACCTTCAGGCAACCTTTTTGCCCCAGTCGGTCTGGGGAAAGTGGTTCATGTCCGTCGCCTTTAAGTTTTTATGAGACCCCGTGTCATGTAACCCTGAGAACAAAACTGTCATGTACTCTATTCATTACTCCATGCAGACATAGTCCTCGTATTCTGCTACCTTTACAGCGTTCATGTATAGGGCCCTGGGTGAATACAAAACATCTGTGTCAACAGACTTCTGACAGGGCCGGTATGGTGAGCGATGACTCCCACCTGTACACGAGCACAATAGATCTGGAAAAGTCTGGAACGGTCGTGTAGCTTCTTATACAAGTCACACAAGCCGGTGCACACTCACGCAGACTCTCGCTTGTACACCTGGGAGAGGTCGTTTCTGATAAGAGTAATGACCCAAATGACTCACTCCAATTCGACAAGGGATAATTGAAGGACATCCTGCCATGTTAATGAATGATATATCCCGCCATCTCCCTCTCTCCAGTGCAATCACCCACTCACAAATTGATGCTTCACATTCGCTGTCCCTTAGATACCTTGTAAATCAAGTATAATTGGCAGACAGAAGTGATGAAATGCAAAGCGCTGCAACTAAATGACTCCATCAAAGCGGCTCCATTAAAAACCTCCTAGGTGACCAATTATCTTTCACACTTGCTTGGCAAATAACACAGGCAGCCAGATACTAAATAGCCAACTTATACCTGTACACTACAGACAAGTTATATGCAGGAAAGAGCTGTTTGGAAAGAAGAGCAAACAATTCAATGTGAATTCATGGTGGCAAAGATTCCCCCCACTGTATTTAACAATCCTTTTGAGAGATCTGTGTACATTTGAATCCACAGGCCTGTTCACACTTGAAAATCTAGAGTGAAATTTATCTGCATGTGTAATATGTGGTGACGTTGGGCCAGTTCATAAACTAATACTTACATTAACATTTTTAAACCAAAATTAGCATGTATATGCAGGTTGTGTAGCTGCAGGTAAGCCTGACGAATAGCTCATTGATTCCTTTCACATGACTGCAGACAAAGTAAAGTGCAACATCACCAATATCAAAAGACAGAGAACAGTAGATAGTGGCATGAAGACCAGAAAATGTTATGGAGGACTGTTTTAAATACATTTTGGGGGTGTTGAGAACAGAGGAAGGGGGGGTTGGGGGGGGGAAGACAGCTGCCCAGTGACATACTTCATACCAACAGTCTACATCTGGTCATTTAGACTAGATCAACAGAGGAGGGCTCAATAAAACTGCTTCTAAGATGCCATGCTTCTTCTGTTTAGCTCTTTTTTAAATGCACGTGCTGGCTTGGCTCCTTTCCGTTTGAGTTGGCACGTCAGTCCCGTGCCAACTCAAATGGCATCTCCGTTACGACAAGGCGACTTGTTTTAACCTGTGTCTTTGAATGATGACGCGCTTCTCTTCAGTCAGTGACACGCTGTTAAGCTTTCACTTGGCATTAAAGGCTTAAACAACGTAGGCAGGATGACGAAATGGATCTAGAAGTGAAAGCGGAAGCTACCATTTGTCCCAGATTGATGCCAAGGCCCATCTGACGTAACCGCAACCTGCTTGGAGGCGGTCAGGCGTGCTTTGAACAGTGTGGTCCATCCCGGGCACAGCTTGGGCACAACTCAGCGCATTGAAACTGGTAATTCAAATGCAAATTTCTGTGGCATTGTTTGACTCATGGTTTGATTTTTACAAAAGCCCTACAACTCTCTGCCTTGTTCAGGCAGCTTCCTTAAACATTCTTAAGGTTAGGGATAAAGTTTTTAAATTTTGGTGTGACCAGGCCCTGAAATCATTCACTGGACCGTAGCTGTGCAGCGCAGTATAACACTATAATGGATGGTGTCATTTCCCCCTAACAAATCCCATTGAGAATTTGCTTCAAGGCTTGGCAAGCATCTGTCAGAATCCATCTTTTTCCCAACGGGTGAAAAAGGGTCCAACTACTCATCTCATCATCATCCGCACGCTTGAATCCTTTAAGATTCCTCCCCTCAACTGCTTTCCCCGACAGCCTGCAGATCTAGGGTCGTTCTGTTCGGCGTCTCGACTTGGACTATAAAACCACTGGACAGATGGATTCAAAGCACTGTCCACAGGGTGATTAGGTTTCATTATGGCAAATGAAACACCCCATTACTCTTTACTGTCTTTTAATAAATGTCTTAAAAGAATGCCTCCATGAGATGAGGAGGAGTGACCGTGATGCAGACTTCTGAGGACTCTTCTTTAGACAAGAGAAAACGAGAGAGCCAGAGGAGGGCGGGAATATAAATGTCAGCAGTTTGCGTCTGCTACAACAAGCCTTGTTAAAAGAAATAAGTCAGTGTGTCATGTGTACGTTCTGTTCGACCGACTCAGCACAGTCCATCTGGGCCCTGAGAGACTATATCTGGAGCTCAACCATAAAGATTCAACAGCCGTGTACGGAGCCATTCAGCAGAGACGGCTGAAACACAATTCATTCAAAAGGACAAATATCAAGCTGTGGTTTGCTCTACTACTCAAAATCACAAGTGGGAACTTTCTTTCCCCTAGCTAAAATGCTGACAGAGCAACAGCAACCGATACCCATCTAATGGTGTAATCCCCATTTTGCGCCATGCCCAAAACACAACACGCAGCGCGCATTGCAACGCAGGGCAGTCTGTTTGGACAGTTCCCCGGAAATTCTGTTATCAGTGCACGGCCAGAAATGAATGCGGGGAGGGTGGACGGTGGGTGGACAGTGGGTGGAGGGTATTGCGGGGGCGGGAACTCATGTGGATGGTTGGATGGTGGCCCCCAGCTGAGGCTGTCTGGCAGAAGATCAGTCTCATTCCTCTCCAGTCGAAGGCTTCTTTTCTCTGACCCGTCAGTCCTGACGTCTCCGAGAACTGACGCAAGAAATGCAGCTATGAAAACAGCTTCTGGTCCTGCTGGTGAGAACTGGGCAGAGCTTCGCAACGTGCATTCTTCAACACACACACACACACACACACACACACACACACAAACAATCACATCGAAAGTCACTGTAGCCATCTTGCATTTTAATAAGGAGCGCTGGCAAGACACTGTGCATGAGTGGGGGGGGTGAAGGTTGACGATAAAATGTCGAGATAAAGATGATACCGATGTATTATGTGTTTCGAGCAGCTGTACTGCATGTGCTCTGGCACTGAACCAGGCCTTTGAACTGAAGCCTTTGTGATGATTGTAAAATAAGATGTAGGGTACTGACAGTGTAAGATACCACATCAGTCACCTGAGCAGTGAATGGTGCACAATGGTGCACTGTTCAAATTAGCACAGTTTTTCTTCAGCCGCACTGCCCTGGAGCCTGAAGTCTACAGAGCTCCATTCCAGTGCTCATCTCAAAGGTAAAGCTGACAACTTTTTATGCACTTGTCCGCCTCAAAGAAAGAGATTTTTTTTGTGTGTGAACATGAATAAATGCAGCCAGTGTTTGCTTCTGGGCTGGTGGCACAGCGGTTCACCAGTCACCTCGGGCGTCGATACTCATCACACATCCTGTTTTTCCCATGCCAGCCAGGTTGGACAATAGCGGCGCATCTCGTCCCTGTGTTTTCCTTCGGGGCGGATTCTTGCTGGATGATAGACGGAGCAGTGTCCTCCTGTTTCCCTCTGATGTTTGGGCTCTGGATTATCCCACAGCTCAGTGTGGTTGTTTTGGGTGGATTCTGCTCTAATCTCGTAGGGCTTCTGTCACACTGCGATGAAAGACAGCCTGTTGGTATTGGCTCAATGCTGAGGCTGACTCACAGGCACAGGTGCACCACGAGAGAGGAAGAGGTCACACTACTAGCTGAGCCTGACGGT
>CAEMYA010000162.1:1886869-1900678 GCA_903131615.1 Diplodus sargus | reverse complement strand
AAAAAAAAAAAAAACACAAGAAAGGAACTTCACATATGCATCCCTGTCTACAACCATGTGTATGTGCGTGTTTGTCAGCTCATGTGTGTGCCAATAAACCCTCAAGTGCGCCTTACGTGAGACGAATCGCTGGTAAGTTTGTGTACCCAGGCTGAGCCGATGTCAAAACTCAGTCAGCACTCACCGAGCAGACAAAGCACACACACCTTGCCGAAATAAAACAGAAACTCTCTTGACCCCCTCTCTCTCTCCGCCCTCCATCAACACTCTGTGTAAGCATGCCATCGCCGCTCCGGCATAATGTGTTTAGAAATGTTGCACTCGCTCAACCTCTCCGACTCCGTAATGCATTTTGCTACGCGACCCCCATCTCTCTTATCCGTGTGTTTGAATGCGCCACTTCTTCCCGAGCGCGCTGTGTTTAAAGAATGCCACACTCTAACTCTCGAGCTCAATCACTTGTTTGAAAGCGCGGGCTGCCTCTCTTTTTCTGTCGTTTGTTTGACGATGCTAGCCTCTCCGACGCCACTTACACTAATGTGTTCGAGCATTCACAGCATTGCGCGCGCACACACACACACACTCAAATGCATAAATTGTTTTTACTTTGAGCGCACAACTGATTAAGCTGAATGCAGAGAAAATAATTCATTTCATACCTCGATTCATGAGGCGAGGCAGCAGCCGCTTGTGCCACCAATTACAATCTGGGGTTTAATTAAACATTATGATAAGATGTGAATTCTTAAAAGCACGGAATAGAAAGAAATACATTTAAAATAAATAATTAACATTTAATGGACATTTTGAATTTAATGCATCCATGAGGCTGAACATAATATTAGATTTTTCTTTAATTTACAGGCTTGCTAGCAGAATGGCTCTACTGGCTCTATGGATGGGAGTGACGGTCGACCGGTTTGTTCATCACTTTGATCTGGAATGAAATATCTCAACAGCTACTGAATGGATTGCTATGAATTTCTGTACAGACATTTATGATTCCCAGACGTTGTGCATTCCCAACTTTGGTGATCCTTGGACGTTTCCTCTTATATCACCATGGGGTTCACATTTGACATTCCCATCATCCTTAGCAGCACTTTGCCTTTAGTGCTAATTAACAAATGTTAGCATAACATAGCTAAACTAACACGGTGACCAAAGAATGTTATATTAAATCTATATCTATGTTAATTCTTATGAAAGCTGATCAGTGGCATTTTGAAGCCAAAAAAGCTCAACTTGATAAGCTATGAAAATACCCAGATCTTCAGCGTTGCACGGCCCACAGAGCGTGCACACTACAGACTTCCAACGACCGAGCTGGCTAACTTCCTGTTTAGCGCCCTGCTAACCTGAATCGGAATGAAATAATCCAATTGTGCAGTTCTTTGAGACTTTGCCTATTCTATTGGACCGAATGGCTCAAATCATTTTGAAGAGTTTGTGACACTCAAAAAATGGGAAAATGTATTTTTGGCTGCAGTGTATCACATGAGTGACGATGTAATAACATGACCATGTACATGCATCCTGTGGATTATAATCAGTAACAGTCTCAAGAACATCTGTGACACTGTGTTGTGATATCAGTCAAAAAAAAAAATCTTTCTTTTTTTCACCATATTATGCCGCCTGAGTTATTTTAATTTTAAAAACTGTCTTCAGTTAGATTTCAACTTGTGCGGCATTTTCTTTCAAATTTACAATGGTTCAATTCCTGATTGTACAGTGTTTGGCATGCTGTAGTCTTATTTCAATGTTTTAGTTTTGATTGTACAGAAATTATATTGTATAATTGGAACCTTAAAGCCTATCACAACCTGTCAAAACCACGTATCTTCCAAATGTGAACTTGTCATGAGTTAACAAAAGCAGCCATTTTTTTGTAAGGGTAAGGGTTTGTTTGGCTTACAAAATATGAGAATTTGAGCACTCCTTCATTCACCGCTAATGTTGTGCACTCTTAACATCAGTCAAGTTATTTTCTATAGTTAAAGTATTCTTTCAGCAGTGATGAACTATGATGTAGCCTACAGTAGGAGATTTAGGTGATCAGCTAATCTTAAATCAGAGAGGAGAGACTAATTGGCAAATGAGTAAATCGTCTGTCAACGCTTTCTAGGACGGGTCTTTCTTCCACAACAACATTTTTCCGCTTTGTCAAATCGAATGTGTCTTTTCGGTTAATCCCCCTCTGTCTCCGTCTGTCTGTCTCCTCTGAAAATCCGCACTTTGATCCACATCTTTCTTTCTTCCGGGGCTACCTCAAAGTAAGCCCGGCGCTGACCCTGAGCTGTAGAAACCGATCACCCACAGCTATGATGCTAATGGTCCTCATGGGGTGACGATACTGCGCACAATGTGGTCATAAGGGATTAGCGCAGCTCTCTGCACATGGAGCCATCACTCACGGGCGAGGACAGCTGAGAGTCGAGGCAGATTCAACTGAAAATGATTTAACAACTTTAGAGATGCCTTGAATTCTCTTTCTCTCCGTCGGAGTATGCGGTTTTATTGTGCTACGTCTGTCACATTCAAGAAAAAAAAAAAAAGAATATCTCCGTAACGTATCCCAAGAATGAGAGCGTATCCCATTCGCATGTGCAAATAATCTGTTGGCACGTTGTTTGTTATCATCACAGTAATCTCTTGTCTGTTTAATATCAAATGCAATGCCTCTGGATTCAGCTGAAATAACACCGCTGGTGTTTCAAGCAATTAACCTTTTCCACTGTGTAAATGGCTCTGGGGGCGCAGGAGAAAGAGGAACTCGAGTGGGAATGAATGTCTGCCTGTGCGCTTCATCCACTCGGGCAGAATACATGGCACGTTTCAGGGAGGCCCCAGCTCAGTCGGGCAAGAACTCTGCACATTGTGTGTGTGTGTGTGTGTGTGTGTGTGTGTGTGTGTGTGTGTGATAAGACAAATGCAAAAAGAAAATCAGTGTGGTTTTCTGGAGTTAATATAATGGGGGAAGGGGGGAGTGACGTGTGGAAGCCGATGGCAGTGGGGGAGAAAAAAAAGGGAGGTAAGACATTAATAAAAACTAAATCAGTCAGGCTTGACATAAACACCCCTTTGTTCTTTGATGTGACGGCAGCAGCCACGCAGTCGCAACGTGATACATCATGCACAGGAACCCCCCCCCACACACACACACACACACCCACACACCCCCCTCCGACCACCACCACTCTTCATGAAGACCACATTTACACATGCGCTCATTTTGAGGCTTAATACCCCCCTCTCCACCTCCGTCCCACTACCTAGGAGCCTAATATCCAGGGCTTGATAATAGCACGCTGTGTCTGATTCGTGTCTGCAGGAAGGAGCCATGAAATTACCTTCCTTTGCATCAAGGGCAGTAGCGCAAAGCCGCACCTCAATCACCAAGAGAATAAGGCCTATTGTTACAAGCCGGAGCTTTTACGAAAAGTAAGCGATCCTACTTAAAGGGGGGGAAAAAAAAGAGATGATGATAAGACTTGATATCCCTGAATAGTATGACTGTCGCCTGGAGTTAGAGCTTTACAGAAATCCAGGTCAAGCCCCCCCTGTGTCTTAGAGATCTTGGAAGAAAACTCTTGAGTGTGTGATTATATATTAACCCCCAAGTGCAGGGAGAAGCTCTGTCCTTATGCTCAGAGATGTTTAAAGTTCTGAATTCAGCTGGGGGTTATCTCGCTTTTGTCTCCCTGGAAGTTCGGCTGAGGCCATTATCCTCTTTTCAAATCGTATAATGGCATGTTGCATTTGAAACAGTGGCGTTCACTGACCCCGTGCGCCACAGGTAAAAAGGGGTCGCGGTTTCTTCTTTTTTTTTTTTTCCGCTTGAAAGGCCTCTAATGGCCAGAGGTCAGCGAGTCATGTTTGTCCTGCCTGGAGTGAATAACAATAGGGGAGGGTGGCGATGGACAGAGGCAGGCAGGTAGACAGATAATTAGATGGATGAGCAGACGGAGCTGAATGTTATCAGCGAGGAACAACAGGGGAGCGGGCGATACTGGATCGGCATGTCCTAGTCTCTTTGTTGGGTCCACAGAGGCACATGCTCATTAGAAGTTTTGTCCCACATTCATTCACAGTGTGACAAAACAGTTTAGAGAATCCAAACAAATATCTTTAACGTGTCTCAGTCGAATCATCGTTAGCCGAGCTGTGGACATTTCCTCCTCTACTCCGCACGTGACCAAAGGCGTGTTGTTTCAACTGCTTATCGAAATGTAAACTGAATTATTTAGGCATTTAAGCATCGTCGACAACATGATAATTCAGTCCCAGAGAGGATCAGGATGATTTTTTGATGGGATGAAATGCATTAACAGGGACAGAGCCATCATTTATTTCATTTCAAGGAAGAGGATGAATGAACCAAGAGGCGGATTTCAGGGGGGAAGCCATTCTCGTCTCTACAGCTGAAGAAGAGCAGCGCGTTTTGATGAATACTAACGAGGCCAAAACTCGGTAACAGCAGTAAACATTTGTCACATTCCATTAAACCTACCAGAACATCTTCTTTAATCTCCGTCGTATTCAAATGAAAATAATGGATCACAGATTTCAAGCGGTGACGCCGAAAAAAGTGATTTAAAATTCATAAATCTTAGTCACGCAACATGCAATCATTGATGAAAAATGCTATTTCATACGGTTTTGACAGAAATGTGGCTGCACACAGGCGTGATCCAAGCAGCACTGTTGTTGTTAGTCTGTCACCAGTTTTAGTAATTTATCTCTTTGCCTCGATTAGGTCATACATAATTATGTGAAACTGTAAAAAAAATGTTTTGCAGCCTCCGAGCGGAAAAACCACCACGGAAAAAAAGCTGGAGAGCAAAGATTTATGATGAGTACTGAGGCCCAGATTGTCGTCCCGGGACCTGAAGAGTGAGGCTCAAATAAATGTTTGCTTAATTACTAGAGCAGGGAACGATAACGCCATCAATGGTCAATGACTTTCGCTGAGCTGATGAGTTCTGTTGTAGTGGCAGGATCGTGCACAATGATCGATCCGGGACTTTCATCAACACTGAGTGACGGGCACCCGAGACGGGTCGATCCCGAACCGGGATGACATTGACCCAGTTCCCTCCCCTGCATGAGCTCTGCGTCTGCCCGAGTCCATCATCGCTGCCATCAATAGCCGAAGCCCTCAGGGGCAAAAAATGTGAGTGAATTGATTGTGGAGAGCACATGCAGAGTATTACTTGTGGAGGCACTGGTCCTCGTCCAAAAAGCCACATCCATCACCGTGCTGCCTCTGTTATCAATTCTCCATTATGGTTAAATTAAAGCTCAGCAGATCCAAACATTTCGCCTCATTAGCTGTGCGGTTGTTCTTTAATTTGAGCGATAACATTGTAGAAAAGTGGAACGAGTGGAAGCGTTTGTTGCTTCGTGGGTTAAAGTAAATCCAGCTCCTCAGCGGCTCCGATTGTTCTTCGAGCGTCAATTTCCTGCATTCTTTCACCTCTGTCACCCCTTTTCTGTTTGCTTATAGGCCTAGCCAACCCCGTCCCTTAGGATCTCTGTTTACATACTAGAGATTTACAGAAAACGTAATGCGGCGAGGATTACATTTTTCTCAACGGAGTGTTCGTGTTCATACGGAGCATATCTGCAAACTGTTTCCTGACAACTGCTTTAGTCTATTTTCCCACAATATCCAATATCTGTTCTTGCGACACAGTTCACACTTAACAACTAAGACATCATAAAACCTTTTTTATGGTTATGTTTCAGCACTCACAGCACCTACTGGGGAGTATTAAGATGATGTTTTTTTTATTTAAATTCGAACAGTAATTTTGAGCCCCCAAGTCCTGAGATTATTATTTTCTCTCTTGTTGCGCAAAAGACATCTGCAACATCTGCCTACAAATCATTTTTACACTATGGTGTTGTTAACTTGTATTGTTCTAGTTATAAATTACAGTTCCGTATCAAAATGTTGAAAAACAACTAGTGTTATTATATATTTTGTTAAGTTGTACATTAATGTTTCCAATAATGTAAAAAAGTTATCAAGGTAAAGTTGCATTTCAGTTGGTCACCTGTCACCTATAACTTCCAGGATTGAGTCAGAGAGCTAAGAAGGAAGTGGGCAAACATCACCCAATGCAATGTTAATAAAACATCACCTCTTCTCTTCTGAGTCACATCAGATTTTTGTCAGCAATATGGGTTGTTTCAAAAGGGACAGCACGTCCCGTGACTCACATCCCACAATGATTCACGTCATCGTCAAACTATGTCTCTGTTTGATTGAAACACTCCTCGCGACAGAAGAAAAGGATCTAAGTACTTCATCCACCACTAACCGCTTCTGTGTAGTACAAGACCGGTGCATCTACTTCGTTACAAAACATACTGCCATGGAAAATATTGCATATAAATGTAACTTTTTCTGGATATTTGGACTGAGATGGACGGGCAGTTTTTCAAAAACATCTGGAAACACCCGCTTTGCATTTCAGTCCGAATGAGGAAAACAGAAAAGGAGAAACAATGACATACGCCCCCTCAGACACAACAGGGTGCTCATAAAGCTATTGTAAAACTTCCTAACTCTCAGTAAAGACTCCTTTTTGAAGGGAAAATACATATTTTTGGTGCTCACAGCGCCAAAAAAATCCATATGAAAAATTTAAACACTGTGTCTTTTTTTTACAAAATCATGAGCCGGGTACTCGAGATTATCCACACACCTCGGTAGCAGCAGTTTCATCGAGGAAATTCTTTCTTTCAAGCCAAGTGCCATCGAGATCCATCGTATCTGAGGAAGACGACATGGTTCGACTTGGTTAACAGGCAGCATTTATGAATTTCAATGAATGTAATCGTTGTTTTCATTATTTATTTGTTTGGGCTGAAGCAAGAAAAGATTCCACCGTTTTCTGAGAGTCTTCCCACATTTCCTCACACGTATCACACATGTTCAGTTCTGTTTAACCTCACTCGTTCCATCGTCGCTGCGATCTATTTTTGCCTTTTTAATTCAACATGGTCGACCGTCTCACACTGTTTCCAGTTCGCGCACTGTAATGCGACAATCTGTGCAGAGTTTACCTTCTCTCTCCGTCTCTGTTTCTCTCAGCAACCGCCCCCACCCGTCGCTCCCTCCTCCCAAGGGAGTCACTCCAACAGACAGGACCAATTTTCTGCTAATTGGGCCTCAGGAAATTGCTCCTCGTTTTAATTTACTGTTGGACAGCCATGAAGACATGTGATCCGCCGCTGCTTTTTCTCCCTCCCTCCCTCCTTTCCATCCCCACAGTGGGTGCAGGTGTGAAGATGAGAGAGGTACGCCGCGTTGCCAGTTTTCCCCCCTCTTTCGGAGAATGAAATAGTACGCAAAAGGCACCGGGTTGAAGGGTTAACTCACCGTGGCAACCAGATGCATTAAATATGACACGGTCCATGTTTGTAGGTCAGATACACACACGGTGGGGAAGCTCAAAGGTATTTAAAAGTTTTTCAAGACAAGAGTGAGCTTGGAGAGAAAATAACCAACACAGTTCCAGTTCAGTCGGAACATTTTTCACGCACACGGACTGTCACAATATTATTCAAACCGCCGGGGTCTGTTGTACACTCAATCCAAACAGGAACTGTACTCATTGGAAAGAGTATTAACCTTTGCAATCGGGGCGATGATGGGACAGACTGTGAGATCACCAGGATCGAATGACGATATCTGACAGAGCGCCGCGTCTGGAGGATTGTCCAGATAAGATTAATTGCCATATAGTGACAAAACTAACACGATAACCGTAACATTAGTAACTGAGATTACCCTGTTAGCAATTACTGAACATATATCAGAGGAAATCCACACCACGCTCAAGATTCGCAGACCTTGATAGTGATGGACGGGTGAGACAGGTGTTCCCTCCTCCATGGCCATGAAATGTTCAGAGAGCCATTAGCTTTAGGACATCGTTCAAATATGTACAAGAGAAATGAAAGGGTGCATTTATCCCACTTATTTCACATGTTTCACAGAAAAGAAAGGTACACATGCATGTTCTTTCCAATTAACAAACCTACACCAACAAGTTTGGACAATTTTAAACACTTTCATAAACTAGAGTGGCACTCATAGAGCGCATACCTCCACCAAGGTCCCAATTCGTACTCTTTGTAGATACCAGCCACCTAAATACGCCCGATAAATCTCATTAAGATCCACACATTATATACACATCATTATTCACAGAATTGTTTTAAAACACCCCATCTCACCTTGTTGAAGAAACCAACCAACCACTAGCAAACCAACCAACCAACCAACCGCCAAATAAACAAACTAACAGAGAAGCGTTGTATTTTTTGGTGATGGTGGGAAACTTGGACGTCCACCTTTTCAGCACATTTAAAGGGAATTTTCAAAGTAAAAAAGGGAATTTTTATAAAAAACATACAACGGCTAGTCATATGGCTTTCATTTTGGCACTTTCAAATTCACAGACTGCAGTTTATCAAACTGGTTGGTTTTTTGTTTGCGGATTGGAAAATGATTTCGAATACCACAAATTACTCCCAGATCATCACACATTTGTAAAACTGTTTTTTCTTTTTTTACATATTTGCTTATCTTGAGACCAGAATTTAAGTAAATTTCAGTGTTGAACTGTTCACATATCTCAATGAATTGTACTGGGCTGAGTTTGACATGCCCTGAAGCAACAGAAGACGTTTCTCCCGAAGCTAAACATTTGACTATTTATTTTACCAAATGAAAGTGTCAGCCTTCCTACTGACAGAAGGCATGCCCATTTCGGCTTGAAGTGCTCATGAATCAGGGAACAGTCCGGGCTGTCTGCAGAAGTCAAGGAGAAATGCCTTCACTCTCTACGACACTTAAATGAGAATTCCCCTCTGGTCTTGTTTCCCCCTCCTTGCTTATTTAGTTTCTCTGACAGCATCTATTATTTTCAATTCTACCTATTGTTTTTTGGGGTTTTTTGCCAACATAAGCAAAGTAAGAAACACTGGTTTGAAAACCGTGAGGCCTACCACTTCACTGACAATATATAAACTGTGAGAATATTGCTACTTTGACTGGATTTTAAGGGCTCAAATTAAATCACATTTTAAGTACAGTGAATACAATCGAACAACCTGAAACAGTCGCTCTTTCAAATCTGTCTTGGTATGGCTGTGTGCCACAGGACTGATGTGCCATGCAATTACATGTATTGCCTATGTTTACTGCACAAGTTTGGCACTGACCAAGAAGATGTGGCAGAAAAGCAGTTGAAGAAATTGGACAATTGTGAGCTCACAGCCAAACCCTGCGCTGCTGCACTACCACACAGCCCCGAGCCCTTCCTAAACGCACGTGTTGCGGAATGACTGGATCCAACCTTGGTTGACATTCACGCCGACACATCCGCGGCCCCCCGAGGGCCCGCTCTGACCCTCGCGAAGGGTTCATCTGCATCCGCCAATCAATACGCACGCATGTTTTAGCACAGAATCCCTCCATCCCTGCCCATCAATACCGACATGCTACCCAGGCCAAACATCCATCAGGCAGCCCGACATGTTTTTGAGTCAAGCACCGCCATCCATCAGCGCTGGACTTCTATAAACCTAACGGCCTAATATGAATCAATAAGTCACGTTTTCAAACATTCGGCGGAGTCGATATGCAAAAGCTGCGCCCCAGCACCAGCAGTGACCTCCGTTCAAGGACCTCAAAAACAATCATAACAAAGGCCGACCTCTGTGGGAAGATGGCCTTGAAGTGGACTGGTATTGACGCCGCTGTAAACAAGCAGGAAATTAAGTTTAGCATGACTTGTAATAGCGTTCATTGATCCCGTATTTGCAGGGATTAGGGAGCTAACAAAGCCCCTGTAAAGGAGTCAAGCTTGATAAATCTGCGGTGTTTGGTAAGCTATTTTCTACTCTTTGTACCTGTGTGACCGTGTGTGTAAAGGATATATGAGCGGAGAGAAGGGGGGAAAAAGGAAAATAATCAAAAACACTCCTGTCTCGCTCTCAAACACACACACGCACACGCACACACACACACACATCCATGTACTCACTGAGCTCATTACATCCACCCTGCTGCCTGATGCCTGCTTGACAACTTAGCACCTTCAACTTACTTTCACACTTTTCCAAACTTCCTAACTGCTCGGCCTTTGCGCGCAGTGGAGCTCATTCACTCGAATCCTTGGTGGACGGAGAGAGGAGACAAATAACCCTGCGGTAAAACCTGTCTGCCCACCAAATCCTGAGCATCTTATCAGTTTGAACTCCTGACTTCCCACTTTAATTGTTCACACACTGACCGGGCAGTGTTTTTTTTTTTAAAAACACACCTCAATAAAGGTGAGAAACTTTTCCAGGGGACTAAAATCATCCATCACGTAGATAGGTATGTGTCCCTCGAGGGGACTTGAGCACTCTCTGGCTGTTGTAATAAAGTGGACCTATCAGTCAGAATGGAGCAGTCTTATTACTGTCTGTGTGGCCTCCTAATGCTTTACACACTCTTTAAAACCTCCTGCTGCTCCTGCTCTCTGTGCAATAACACCACTGCTTCAAACATGGGTTAAGAAGCAGCAGGAGGCGAACCGCGGGGTAAAACAGAGCGGGGGTAATATATATATACATATGGATCACTAATGATAATGGTCAGTGGTGACAAATTGCACCCAAAAAAACAGTTCTCCGAGTCACATTTACTATTCATAGAGTCATTAATAATGTAAATAATAATGAATTACACGAAGAGCCTTTTATCTCTGCTTTAAGCGACTTTGTTCCCCTTCTGTTTTTATGTTGGATTAATTAACTGGAAGGACAATGGCCGAACACAATCCGCAACAAAAAAGGAAAACATAACAATGTGCTGCACTGCGGCCACCACAAAAAGGCTGCAGCGACAACACAAGGACATCAAGGATGCGGCAGCGCTGCAAAGGCAACTGGGACTTCTTTTTTGTACTCTGACATCCCACCCACCACCACCAGCACCAGAACTGTGGTCTCAGCACACCGTGAGCTGTTACATCAAAGCTACAGTGCAGCGAGACAAATCAGCCTCTGGTTTCTGCTCGACAGAGATGCATCAATCTTTTCAAGTATTTCGCAAAGCGAGCCAAAAGGTTAAGTCTTGGAAAATAACTAATTTATTTGAATGACACAGTTAACACCCCAAAAGCCAAATGCGCCAGGGCAGGCTGGAGTAAATCACGGCGTGCTCCTTGACACAGTGCACCTGAACGTGGCTTTTGAAGGCTTGCTGAGTTTAATGGTGTGGCAGGTCATCTGCACTATGTTGAAACACCCTCGGGGCAAAGGAGAGTGAGAGCACTCGCTCAAAGACCTCCAATACGTACAGCTACATATTCCACCTGGGTGGCGAGTAGTAAAGATACAGTGGGAGATCCGCGGGAAGGAATGTTATGGATTTATGCATGTCAGGTATCACCTGTCAGAAAGTGGCGAAGATATACAGGCTGTGATGTATAATGAAGAGGCCAGGGCTTGTAAATGAGGTTTCCATGTTTGTGGGTTCCTTTTTTCCACCTCATCACACCTGTTTTCTCCATCAGTGTCTACGTTTGCTCGGGTCTTGAGAGGTGAGATGATTCTATGAACCCTCGGACCCCAGGAGTTCACCAGCAGCAACCTTACAAAGTTCTTTATACTTCTGTCCAAAACTCTTCACGTTATTACACCATATCTTTTCCTTAATATCACACTTCAGGTAAGTTATTCACTTACTACTATAATTAAATTGTGTATATATAGTGAAACAGATAAGATGGTTCTGCAGGTTGCATCGGTGGACCGGCATGTAGTGAATACGGCTTTCATGACGGACACTGGATTTTCAATCTTGTCACAGACCTGCATTTTTGTTCCAATTTTCGTTAACCATGATATTTCAGTTACCAAACCAGTCCTACCTAAACCATATTCTATTTGCCATGACTGCAAGGTTTCCTGAACCTTAACCGTACACATTATCTGAGGTTTTGTAGAATCAACCAATATCCGCATCGTTATATGTTGGAGTAAACTGTTAACTCTCTCTGAGTCCATCACAGGAAGAGGAAGGCTGTAGGTTCTGTGGTAAACCATTATCCCCATCATCTCCTGGGCCTCTCATTTCAGGCAGGGATTATTCTGCAATTTCCAACCCCAACCAGAAGCAGCTATTTCAGGTCATCCTCTGAAGGACTGCCCCCTTTTCCCCTTGCATCATCGACTACAGTCTCTTATCCACCTGAGAGATTTGGAGGAGCCGAGCAGCACGGGTCAAAAAAAAATGCAACAGCTCCATCTAGATACCCATCACCTGTCATGATGTGACCCAGGTAATGCACTTAAGGCGGCCCCTCGGAGCCTTGAGGGTATTTCTTCTGCTTTAAGTATCCACAATCAAAACTCCCTAAAACATCACCGGGTCCCCCTGAGGCTCGGAGCACCGGCAACCTCTGACCTCAAGGGTCAGGTGACTAATTAGCCAACACCTCTCCAGAGCTGTGGAATGCTCTGTGGCCGAGGGCGGGAAAAAGTGAAGTGGGATCTGTCAGTTCCCTTCTCTGGAACTTTAAACACTTGAAAACAGCTGATAATTGCGTGTGTACAGTCATGTGCATCATACAGCCACGGCACCAAGTGTCAAGAAGAGAATGATGGACGAGGAGGAGGTAGTTGAGGTTCGCGTTGACGGGAAATCTGGTGCAAACATCACCAGCAAAAGTTAAAGCTTTTCAACATATATGATGTTATCTGCCAACTTTAACCTTTTCTTTAACATGGAAGCAGCCTTTTGTTCTCAAAGAGTGTGTGCATGCTGAAGGGGTGCTGTATAATTTAACGTGTTTAGATGAAGGGTATGAGCTGGGTTCTAATGACATATAATGGTCTGTGTCCTACAGCAGTTTATTGGCTTTTCAAGGGCATAATGATAGTCAATGGCCATGCATTACATTTCAGACCATGGCCCCCATTAGGTCCAATAGGATCTTTCATCTTCTACGTTCCTGCTTGTAGCCGATAGAAGATCCTATGTCATTGTCAGAACGATGTCCCCACGGTACAGGAATCAACTCCAGGCCACCTTGACACAGAATTCAACGTGATTGATGGTAATTGCCTTCTGTGAAATGCCACCGCCACTCTTTATTTTCCTCCCTGCCTTTCATAAAGAGCGACTAAAATACTTCACCTGATCTATATGTGGAAATGGTCGGCACCGTACGAAAACGCATGACACATTCGGCTCTCTGTCCTAAATGGCTTAATTATGCTGATGACATGTTGCGATTCATTGGCCTATTTGGACGCGGTGGCTGTGGTCGAGCGTGGCCAGATTTAGAACGGATAAAAAGACTATTGTGTGTGTGAGGATGGACGGGGGAAAATATATAAGGAAAGGCATTTGAAAACTGAAACCAGATGTGTGCGTGAGTGCGTCTGTGAGTGTGCGTGTGCAAAGGCGGCGCTTGTTTCAAGACTGCCGGCCATGCCGTTTTCTTGGCCAATGACTTTTTCTTTTAAGAGTTTGTGGTTTTGAAGAAGTATGTTTGGTACAATTAAAGGAAAGAATAAAATGAGTAACACGGTAGGGTAAGAAACTGCCTGAGGAAAAGGGAAAGCGAGGAGGATGATTTGAGCAGAATATGTCTAAAAATGCTCTCTTGACTCAGCGAAACAGATCACGCCGGAGCAAGAGAATATGACATCCTGGATTCACATCACTGCAACAAAGGATGGGCACAAAATCTCACCCAGGGATGACCTGCATGAAACAGCCGTCCAAAAAAA
>CAEMYA010000162.1:1874635-1886849 GCA_903131615.1 Diplodus sargus | reverse complement strand
AAGACAACTCTCCCACAGCAGCTACACAATGTCCAGTCTATTCAGAGCTAGTCACCCTGTTAGCAACAAAAACTAATTTCTGTTTTGGGGAGTAATGAAACAAAAGTGCTCTGGCATTGCTCGAGAACAATTTAAGCCAAGAGACTCATTCCACCACGGCTCCACAAATGTCCTCTTCGCTTGCACCTTGAATATTTCCAGCCGCGCCAAATAAAATTGTTCCAGGTGCACCAATGAAAAGGACGGGCCCGGTTTCCCCAAAAAGTGGGGCCAAGGGCTGTTAAACGGAGAGGCGTGAATTCAGCCAGGCTTTGTAATGGCTTGAAGTAGTGGCCAGTGGCCCCTGTAAAGGTTGAGTGCCCTCTCTCACAGTACAGAGTGGTGTTATACTGACAGGTGTCTGCTAACCATTATAACACATGGCAGATTAATTCAGTCAGTAACGTGACGAGAATAAGATACATAGCCCAGAACGTATTATTATAATGACAGTGTTCATTTACTCAATGTTGTGGTATCTGGCTGGAAAGAGAACTCTGGTAACCCAATAAAGAACGATAATATCAAAAGAGACAGATCATATCGTATCTACCACAGCACAAATCCTGAGAAATCAGCGAATATAACTCAGAGAAAAACTAACTGAAAAAGGGTGTTTAACATAACATCTGAGACATATATTTTCACAGTCCGATAACCATCTCAGGAAATATCGGTTTCATGGTATACGGTGTTACAGTTATTTTTTTCTATGACCTTTTGTTTTTGGTTTAATAAACACTTTCCTATAATTTCACAAAATACTATACACATGAAACTTAATATAAACATGAAATTCACTGTAGGTATTAGAAGTTATATACTGTATATATGTTCTCTTGCATGATAAAAGGTCTTGAAAGTTCAAAAGGTCAAAGTCCACATCAACGGAAACTCGTCTCTCCCACAGATAACACCGCTCCTGAAATGCCTCGTCAGTAGTCCCGTCTTTAATTGTTTGGCACATAACATTTGTTTAGATTGTTAAGCATGTGTGAGTTGACCAATCAGAGAAGACTTGCTAATCGGGGGGGCATTAAAGAGAGACAATAACTAAAACATATCCAGCAAGAAAATTGTGTGCAGACAGCTAGTGCAAAATCATTGTCTGTTGGTGTTCCTGAACAGCATAAAAATACTCAAATTACTTCTTTAGAAAACAGTGAGTGTTTTTCTGTCTCTCTTTAATAATCCATTTTGCGCTGAGCATGATATTAGATTGTAAATCTAAAATTGAGAAGCCTGCTACCAGCTTCGATCATGCCCTTGATTTTATAGGGACAATCTGGCGCTGGTACGGGACATTCAATGATTTTATGGGGACATTGTTCTTGAAGGAAAGAGAGAGACAGTGCAGGTCTTTTTATGTATGAATACCAGAGTTATCAACAGGGTTTGAGCACTCGGTTTGTCAAGAACCACGTCTTATATACGAGAGGCATTTCATTTAGCTACTTTATAAGTTCTCCACTACATTCTGGAGGCATATATTGCACTTTTTTGCACGATTACATGCATTTGATTTCTTTAGTTACTAGTTACTTTACAGATAACATGCTGCATCAGAGCCAAATATATTATAATTTTTCTTCTTTTTATATTTAACATTTCATATCAGATATTTTAAGGCTTTTACTCAAGTTATATTCACATGGTTGACTTTCACTTATAACAAAGTAATAATCTAACTCTTTACTTTTACTCAAGGATGACTTTTGAGTACAACACTGCTGAGAGACGACAGAGAAGTGAGTGAGTGAGTGAGTGGAGCGGGACAGGACTCATTACTAACTCCAAACAGCTCCTTCTTCTGTGTTTCATTTCTCTGTGAAGCCCTAACAAACTCCAAGTGTAAAAGAGCGGAGCTTTCTGTCCGAGGTTCATCAGCGCCCGGTAAGCAGAAACCCGAGCAGAGGAAAAAGGGCACCTCTACGTATGGAAAGGTTTAGGTGAGTAGTAAACTCCCTCCTACGGAACTGATGAGAAACACCTGGATGTCTGAGCAGCAACATCAGCCAGACAAATCAAAGCCAGGGTAGATGATTGAGAGCGAGGCGGCACAGCTCAGGACCTCTGATCACACGGTCTGGAGCTATGAAAACGCTCAGAAAACGGCTGGAAGGAAACCTGAAACATGCCTTCAAATACACAAACAAAAATATGAATCACAGAAAAATACACACATTAATCAAATACTGTAATAAACATTCAATAAACAACTGGAAGTCTGCATAAATAACCGGGATCCGAGCTCTAATCCACAGAGGACTTCACATTAACAAACTGCGACTGTACGCAACACACACGGATGCATTAGAAGAGGCTTTAGCACAAACAAAAATCAAACCTACAAACCGCCTGCATCATTTAAATCTATGTGTGAGGTTCCAAGTGGCGGTCTCTCAGCCACTTGATTAGAATTGGGCGCTGAGTTCTTTTCTCGCTTTGGCCGCACAATATATGAAGTCATTAAAGGGGCGCCCATTGAAAACAATTGCACAAGGGCAGAGGAAATGCTGGAAACGTGTCTAAACCTCGCTGCCAAGCAAATCTCCCTCCATGAAAAAAGAAGTGTGTTGGGTAAAACGAGGAATTTCAAAGTGCCACGGGTAATTTTAGCCAACTGCCCTCAGTTGCCAGCTATTTTGGATCGCGCAACCTGATATTTCTTAATTTATGCTGTCTTCAGGAAACCCAGTTGCACCTCAACCAAGAGTGACCGCTCTCGATCTTTTACATCAATTGAAAATAATTATGTTCTGGATAGTCGCAGGGATTGGACGGTTCAATTTCCTCTTTGTGGGGAAGACGCGGCCGTTGGCAAGCCGTTTATGAGCGGAAATGAAACACAAATGTCTCTCACCCTGTGGTCTGAGATTTGTGATGTGTTTAAGGACAAAGTATGTGAAATGTGCCCCTTCGCTGCCCACCGGTGATGCGATGTGTGTATGTGAGGGTAATGTGGAGAGGGCAGACGTCAAAGTTTTTGCCAGTAGCGCGGCTTTCTCCCAACTGTACTCTATGTTTGTACTCTTGTGTGTCCGTCCGCTGTTCCTGTGCATGTGTGTTGGCGTCAGTACTAATAGGTCTGTCAGATGAGATGCTGCTGAGAGCAGTTGTCATAGCCCGATGTCCAAACTGGCAGCATTCACTTTCCACTTCCAGTCCCCAGAGAGAGTTTGACCTGAGTGGAGTCACCACAATGTGCTTTCACGCTGCCCAGTCGGTCATCTAAACCCTGCATGCACACACACGCTCTCTCAAACACACACTCACAAACACAGCTGACACTTAACGCGTCTGTTACTAAAACCTCTAGTGAGACCTAATCCAACAGTCAGTACTTAATTGTTCTAATTAGCCATATAAACAGTTCAGGACAGGGATTTACAAGGACATGGGCACATTTGCATTTCCTGAATGGTAAAATGTTTACATGCCTCCAACAAAAGCACAACAAACAAACATTTAACTTTTAAAAACAACAACAGTGTGAAACTGTGAATCCATAGGTTGAGCGTACATGGGCATGTATTGTTAGTTATTTTGTGACACTTTCATGAAACAAGTTTAACCCTTTCAATAATTAATGAAAAGGGCATGATGTAGTTTTGAAGGAGAAATTCAAACTCAGACTTTCAAAATGTAAAATATTAATGAGGTAATGATACAAACTCAGAAATATAACTGAATAAACAAGCTGTTCTCGGTGTAAAATAAGGTCCCCAGAACACTGTTTGAAGCCAGAAAGGTGGCAGAGTCCTCCACATATGGACAAAGTAAAACAGTATGAAACTGTGTTGTCCTTTAAGGTCATGAAACAAAGAGTTTGTATATTTAGCTTATTTAAGGACAAAAATAAACTGAAGATATTTCTCTTCAGATTAAAATGTACCTTTTATGTTTAAATAACAAAGTTATAATGGTTTTAATGGTTCTTTTTGCTCTCAAAGGTGCAATGGGTTTTTATGTTGGGACGTCTCTGTATTGTTGTAAAGATATTTAATAAAGATGGCAGGCTAAAAAGCTAGCCCTGGCATGTCATAGTCCTAAACTACTCAACTTAACACCTAGAAACACCAGTCCAGACCCCTAGCTACATGGCTAACTGAACTAGCAAGCTAACGGGAGCTCCAGTTAGCAGTGTTTACTCTGGTGATGTGCTGCTTGTTGGACCTCACAATCTTTCTCTCACCCTAATCAAAGTCAGTCTGATAAATCACATTTTGTGACTGTTTGATGAACCGAGTGTATACCAGAAGTACCAAAGTGCTTATGTTGCCAAACCCTAAACACAGACCGGATTCTGGTCCTGGACTTTGTACATCCACCATCCACCCTGAGAACCCTCCGGCATGGATCATGAATGCAGAGAGTCATGAAAACAATTTGAAACTCCTGTCCATGGACATGAATCCAGTAGATTATATTTCATCACAGTTTGACGCTGCTATGTTCCAAGGAAATATCTCTCTGTGGTAAATACACTGTCACTGAACACAAACAGTGTCGTCTGAATATCAGAAGCAGATGGTTGATTTGAAAACAACATATTGGTCAGAGGGTCTTGGACTTCTTCCATTTTTACTAGTTTTAGCGGAAACCACATTAAAGTTGAATGAAAAAAAGAATCTGCTGATCTGTTTGTCAAAGTATCAAGTGTGACAGAAATGTCATTCAGGTTAGAATTAGAGTCTTATTCTTAGTATCACTATAGGTTATCTCACTTGAAGCTTTTTCTCATAAATCCCAATTTCCTGAGAAAATGTCAGAACAACAATGGCTCTTCCTGCACGGGGGTCAGGCTTTGGCCTACAACACACGCAGATACACGATTCTCCCTGCGCCCGCAAATCTTTAAGGTCACATACCCGTGCGCACACAGAAAATCTCTGCAGAGTACACACGGCTTATGAAAAACTCCCACTGTGCTCACAGATGAGGTTGAGTATACAATGGAGCCAGAGGACAGAGACCTCAACCGAGATTTAACAGGAAAACAGCGTGCCAGCGCGTCGGCCAGCCAGCGGAGATCTCACAAAGAAAACAGTCCCGTATTATTCCAACCAGAGGAGCCTGTATTGGCCATTCTGCCTGTTCAACAGCGAGACCTGTTTAGTCTTTGACTGATTTTACAGTAACGACTACTGTCTGTGGTCCACAATAACCACACCACACATGCTTTCATTGGAGATGAATGAAAGCAGCGACCTCAGCGCGTTCAGCTCGACCACCCTTAAGTGAAAGCTCCCAGAGAAAATCAAAGTGTCGGAGTTTGAACCCCTTATATGAAACAAATCTCCTCGCCGGGCGCCTATTTTGAGATTTCCCATACTGAAATGTGTTTTTGCGCGTCCAGCTGCGGAACATCCATGTGCCGATGTTTACGAGAGAACCTGGAAATCCAGCGGAGCTCTGTCACCACTTTTTAACAAGCCTCTGCAGAATGCCGCGCACATGCAAACACACAAACATGCACGGCGGCGGCGTGCAAACAAACACACATGCTGAGAGGGACAGAAATGACGACAATGCACTACGGTCCAAGTGACCTCAACCTGCAAATGCCTCCATGTTTTTCTACTCGAACAGCACTTCTATGAGCAGGAGAAAAAAAAAATGTTTTCTTTTCCCGCTGCAGCCATTTTTCCTCTCAAATAAAAACTGCATTGAAATCAAAATGGAGTTCATCCATCTCTGTCTCCGAGGCTCTTATTAATAAATACAGGCAGGCTGTGGTTTGAAGAGAGAAGAGTTTGGTGCATGTGCTTGGAGGAGATTAACTGTGGGAGAAAAAAAAAGTGAAAGGCTTGTGGCGCTGCTTGTAGCTTTGTTGTGTTTGCCGCCCAGAGGACACGTAGAAGGCACCCAGTTCCAAATGACTCTGTGTGTGCGTGCACTGGTGCTGGCTCAGCAGGCTTCCAGTCCGCTTCATTCGGCTCCCTGATTGCATTGGCCTTCTGTCCAACCTAGCCATTGATTCCCGTGCCCCAGCCAAGCACTTTTCTGTTTGCCTCGCTTCTCCTCTCAATACTACAACCAAAGCTGCCTCAATGCTGGTATTACCACGGTGTTACCTGTATTAGTGCCGAGGTCAACGGGTTTGAGAGGGGACGGTTCATGTGTAGCGGAAGATGCATGGACCCCGGCTTAGGGAGGCTGACATTATGACTTACACCCTGCTGCACTGGTAAAACAGAGACAATCCCATAGGTCAGAAGGTGCTGTTTCATCATTCTGCTTAAGAGGTCTATCACTTTGACTTGAGTCCAGTTATTGGTATTTGAAGCCCTCAGAGGAAACACTACGGGAAAGGTTAAAGAGGTTAGAGGTAAAGAACATAAAAACCTTTTTTTGAATCTTAGGTTCAAAACATCCTATCCAGGGTGACATCTTGGTTGCTGAAATATCAATTTCACCCAAAAACTCCTCATAACCTTCAGCTGCAGTTGGATCAAAATCACGCAGTGAATCTGCTGTGAAACCGAAGGAGCTCTCTCCAGGCAGGCTGACATACAGAGGGCACATTGTATTGTGTAATAGCTCTTTATCTTACGAGCATGTCTTTGATAATAATATGTCCAATCGTACAATGAAGACATTTCAAGACTCTGATGTGCGCCGTCTATGACATGGTGAGATTCGATCCGGGTTCAGTATGAGCAACCTCGCGCTCGCACTGTCCCGTCATTCAGGCTCGGCTACGAGGGAGGTTTCATAATGGAGGGAAACATGAAACCGGACGCAGAGGTGGGAACGCTTGCAGACAGAAAATATTCTTGAAAAACACAAAAGGAATGCAAGCCAAGCCTTTGAAGATTAGAAACCGAAGCAGGCTGTCTGATAACGCTGTCTGACAGGAGAGTTTTACAAAGAAAGGTTCTGACATTCCTTGTGTAATTTTTGTCTTTTAGACAAGCACACTGTATTTAGCCGCGTGACTTGAATGGAGAGCACTTGAGGAGAGCTAGGAAGGCTGTATACATCTTAATTTTATTTTCACAAGCAACTGAATACCTGATAATTTAAATAACAATCATGGCACTGAAACAATACCATCAATCTGAATATATCTGGTTTGAACCTGATAGAACGGACTGATTCCATTCAGGCTCCACGGCTCAGCCTTGTTAGTTCAGTCACTGAAGTCTCTGAACTTGAATTCAGGGCTCTGAACTTCACCAAAACAATTGGAGCGTGATTTTTTTTATTGATTTGTTTAAGTTGTTTAATGCCGCTGGATTTGGGTCGGATTTTCTGCTACAGTCCAAAGGATGTGACCTTATGTACCCTCTCAGTGCCTTGTCTCTGAACTCCTAACATAGAGCAAGACCAGCTAATGTTAGTTTAGAAATTGAGTCCGCTAACCTAAACTAACAACCCACAACTACACAGAAACAGCCGTTTTCAGCTTTGTGACTTTGTGTTTTCCAGCCAATCAAAGAGCATTTTTACTTCAGCCAAGGAGGTTATGTTTTCAACTGTGTCCGCTTGTGGGTTGGTTGGTTTGTCAGCAGGATTACACAAAAACTACCAAACGGATTTACATGAAACTTGGATGGGAGATGGTGCGGATCTGGAAGAAGGGATGGATCCAGGAATCTTTTTCGTTTTCACGGAATTATGCATGGATCTAGATGAAAATATCAGGCTTATTAAGATGGCTGGTATCGATTGGCACACTTTGATGTAAATGTACTTAGCTACATTCCGATGATAAATTCAAGTCTTACAGCATCCATTTGCTTCCACACTACTATCAAACTATAACCCATGAAAAAAGACACAGAACAACAAATACACACAGAACAACAAATACACAAAGAAAAAGACGGTGTGAGGAGAGAACAATGTGCAGACAGACCGACCTCAAGAATTCCTCTTAATGAATTCACTTTCACGAGAGGCCGGGCGCTTTAATGAAAATCAATAGTGTAATTTTCTACTTAGATAACCCAATCCCTCGAAACTGATTCCCTCATTTCCTCCCGGTGCATCTTCGATTATTCAATCAGGAAGCCGACCCCAACAGCACCTTGGTATGGAGATTATAGTTTTAAAGTCAGTCGACTCCAGCCCTCGGGTCAATCTCCCACAAAGTTCATGGCTATTTCACCCGCCCGCTTCAAACGCTCAAATTCAGAAGCTGTTTGTTGTGTAACCCCTCTCGCTAAGACATGCCTCTTATTTATGACTTAATCAATGACGCCCCTCAGACCTGGACCGATCGATATGATTACAGGGCTGTTAAAAATCTGTTAAGACTTGCCAAGTCCCAGCAGATTTTGTGCTGATCGGGCAGCTTGAGAAGGTTGTCAGTCATCGAGGTCTCGCTCACATCCAGAGATTTTGCAGGAGGCTAATTAGGGGGGGACTTGTCATGTTTGTGCAAGTTAACCACGATCACAAAATGTGTCTTATTGAGCTCCTACCAAGCCGAGCCTGACTCCTCAATCTCTGTGTGCTCGTGTTTTCCCGTGGGACATTTAAAGACCTTTAGCACTTAGCAACGCTAGAGCTACGGAGCACCTTCTGTGTTACATCCTTATTTTCACATTGTTAAACTGTTTAGATTTGGGTGGGCCTAGTTGTTTTGGGCACATTTCATTGTGCCGCGCTGTTGGGTTGGCATTTCAGCTCCCGTTTCCTGCCAGGAAAGAGCTAATGCTAGTTGTAAATGGAAGGTACTGCGAACCATTATGATTGTGTCTAGACACATAAACAGTGCTGTTAAGGGAGACACGGAACAGTTGTGGAAACAGTCAGAGTGTAAATTTAAACCTGATATATATAAGGAAACTATAGTACCAAGCATCTTGCAATCTAATCATAAATAGACTGGAGGATAGTGAAAATGATGTCGTGGTACCACTTTACAGTAAGGTACACTAAAATGTGAGTATTTACTGAGGAGCAAGAAACGAATGATTCAGCAAAGACATGATAGTTAATGATTAATTTTTAAGTTACTAGAGAAGACTGGAAGATACTTTATTAATTAATCATTAGGTAATGATTAGTTCATAAATATCTGTGAATGACATACTGACCGCTTTCTTCATAAGTTCTTCTTAACCATCAAGTAATGACTCAGTAATTATTACTTACTGGATCATTAGTTACTCTTTTTGTGCAGTCCACTTGGTAACAACTCAATATCAAGTTTTACTTGAAGGTGCATTAAAAGAGTAACTATTGATTAAGTACTTAGTAATGAATGACACTCAGCGACTTGTTCAGTAACGACTCATGATAAAAATGTCTCATCTCCCAGTCAGTAACTCATCATTCTCTACTATACAGTCCTGAAATCACAGTTATTAGGAACTACTCATTTAAGACTCATTAACTATCCCTAACTCATTCCATATTCGCTCCGCAGTAACTGCTCACATTTTTGTGTCAGTTATTGTGAAGTGTTTCCTATGATATTTCTGAAGTGATCTGTATTTCACAATCTGTACCTGCCGAAGTCTATAGATCAACTTTTATCATGTGCTGGAACTTCATAAATCTCAATATGTACATGAAAGTGGGGCCTCCGCTGATGCCGTGCCAAAAGCGATTCGGACTCTCATGAAAAGGACTCAGCATCCAGATGCAGCAAGCATGAGTCTCTGTTTTGTATTTAATCTGTGGTCCGATCTGGGACTGAGGTAAGCGTGAGCTGATCGCTACCAACAGCTGGTATGTGCTCATTTCCATTGTCTGGATCATCTTTCTCTTTTGGACAAGCAGGGGAAAAAAATGGAGTCTGATGAGGTGGCCATGTAAAGTTTGTCACTGGGAGAAGACAGGAAGACGGAAGGTGAGACAGGAAAAGGTGGCATGAAAGGAAAGTAAGAAGGAGAGAGAGTGTGAGACAAAAAGAGATGGACAGAAAGAGATTTCGGGCCTCGTGGTACCTGATCAAACAACTTGACAGTGTGTCGACACACATCTGGAGCAGATATACCGCCTGCCTCCCATTATGAAACCAACTCCTCCCTCCTCTTCATTCCCTTCTGGCACAGTAATCCTATTAAAACAGGAAAACACATTTGATATCAGTGCCGTCATACTTCATTTCCATAAAAATTGATAAAGAAAAACACTGACCAGAAGTAGGACTGAGGACAGAAGTATACATATAACTATGTTAATCACATAAGAGTTTAACTTCTCCAAAGACTCCTTGCAGTCTGTGAGCACTTGGCACAGTTCCCCCGTCCTTTCATTCCCTTGTTTGCTCTTGGCAGCCTCCCCCTGTTTTTACGAACTGGCCCTTTAATCCTATCCGACCACAATTGATGCAAACAACACGGGACATTGGAGTACACAGCGGGCAATTGCACAAACACAAACATGTCCTAACATTTACAGCAATGATTGAAGTGGAGGCCTGAAACCTTGGAGAGTCAGAATGAGCCCATTTCCCAAGGGCAGGCAGGGATGCATGTGTGCAGACCTGAGCAGTGACCATGTGTGATTCGAGGCATGTTCGGGGCATTATTCTTGGCGTGTGGACACGTCACATCTGATATTACTTCCGTACTGTAATAATAAACCGCTTCATATCTTCAGAAAAATGAAGGATAGAGTGTTCTGGACGGCTCAGCCCTTCCTGAAATTACATACCAGATGCTGAGGGGCATCTCTCCTGCCTGATATGTACAGAAATGAGGGCCAGTAATGAATGTCCTCCCTCACTCCTCCACATACAAAAAGGTTTGACACAAGGCTGAATTTAAAGGAGAAGAAATAAATGAATCAGATGAGTCATCAAAGAGAACTCACACCGTGGATGTTTGCAGAATGATCTGCACACATGGTATGAACACAACATGTATACAAACACACACAAACAATCAGTCCTGAAAGGCCCTGTGACATAACCGTGTGTGTGTGTGATCATTAAGTGACTGTGGCAGGTTGTTTTTGCCCAGGCTGCCCTCTCCGCATCTGTTCCCCATAGTGCCTCATTAGTGGCATTCCTCTGGGAGATGATGGGCAGGTCAGGAAGAGGGTCCCAGACCTCCGCTGTCTGTGAATCTGACAGAGCTGATATCGCTGAGGTCTGGACAGGACCGGGGAGAAGGGAGGAGGAGGGGGAGCAGGGTTTCTGATCCAGGAACCCGTGACCTCGTCGGGCCATGATCTGATGAGAAGAGGAGGCTGGGGAGGCATGTGGAGAAGGCATCCCAGCATGCAACCTCAGCTCTTTGTTGCATCCTATCAAAGGTTTGCTGTCGTATCCTCGAGCCTATGAGCTTTAATATGAGCAACAGATGTAAGATCTACAGATGATAAGATGTGGTAGCTGAATTATTAAAGTGTCAAATCAAACAGATAAGCAACATTTTTTTGTCTTCTTATTTGATTTGGTTATTTATTTTTTATTTTTATTCATTTTTATTGCCCATTAATATTCACGTTGTATTGATAATATTCTTAAGTAGACAAACCATAGTTTTAAAAAAAATACATCCTCAGAGCTTGTAGAAAGGTGCAGAATTTTGTATTTTATTTTTTCCAGAAAAACATTGTGAATTTATCTTTTTAAAATGTTTGTCAGGTCCAAAATGATTTTTTTGGTTTATTTCGGTGTATGAAATCTGACAGCTGGTTCCAGCTTCTAACAAGGTTTGTGAGCCAATAGTATAACCATGCTGGAATCACATGGTCTCTGTGTTTTGTCAGCGATCAAGAGTTCTGTTCTTTGTGGGCACGTAGCTGCAAGTTAACATCTTCAACGGTTTTTCATTTGATCCAGTGTGTATTGTTCTGTTCTATGTTTCATTATTGACTTTCAGGACATTTGCGTGACTAAAGTAAAATGACAACATCAAATATATTGTAAAGTTAGTACTTTCACATGTTTTCTGTAATACTGCTTTTCTGTACAGGGTTCCCTCTTCTTATAGCCTTTCAGGGTAATTTTAAGCGTGTAAACTTTTTTGAACACTGTGTCATCCCATCTCTTATCATTTCATTGTTTCATTATTTTTGGAATTGTTTCATCTGCTATCATCATTATCTGGGTCATGTGAATGCCTCCTTTCTTCAGGCCACACCGTGTTGTTTCTCGTTGTTTGGAATAAAGGTTTTCTTTATATATATATATATATATATATATATATATATATATATATATTTGCTTCCTCGTTTTGGTACTTTTTCTAGTTTAGAGTGCCTG
>CAEMYA010000162.1:1840520-1873760 GCA_903131615.1 Diplodus sargus | reverse complement strand
TGTCAGGTCCAAAATGATTTTTTTTTGTTTATTTCGGTGTATGAAATCTGACAGCTGGTTCCAGCTTCTAACAAGGTTTGTGAGCCAATAGTATAACCATGTTGGAATCACATGGTCTCTGTGTTTTGTCAGCGATCAAGAGTTCTGTTAGTTTGTGGGCACGTAGCTGCAAGTTAATATCTTCAACGTTTTTTCATTTGATCCAGTGTGTATTGTTCTGTTCTATGTTTCATTATTGACTTTCAGGACATTTGCGTGACTAAAGTAAAATGACAACATCAAATATATTGTAAAGTTAGTACTTTCACTTGCTTTCTGTAATAATGCTTTTCTGTACAGGGTTCCCTCTTCTTATAGCCTTTCAGGGTAATTTTAAGTGTGTAAACTTTTTTGAACACTGTGTCATCCCATCTCTTATCATTTCATTGTTTCATTATTTTGGAATTGTTTCATCTGCTATCATCATTATCTGGGTCATGTGAATGCCTCCTTTCTTCAGGCCACACTGTGTTGTTTCTCGTTGTTTAGAATAAAGGTTTTCTTTATATATATATATATATATATATATATATTTGCTTCCTCGTTTTGGTACTTTTTCTAGTTTAGAGTGCCTGGATTGCCTGTGCTATTTGAAGTTTGCCTTAATAAGGTGTTGGGCCACCACATGCTGCCAAAATTAACTTCAATGTGCCTTGGCGTTGATTCCACAAGTCTCTGAAACTCCACCAGAGGGGTGAAAGATATTCCCTCTTCTGTTGTTTGGATGATAGTGGTGGGAAACACTCTTTGACATGTTGGTTTGAAAAATCTTAAGTGGACAAAGGGACCCAAACCATGCCACCAGGAGTCAATCAGTCAAACTGGAGTTGGGTTGTTTTAAGATATAATATCACATGTTGTTGGTTTACTCCTTTTAAGAATGGTATTTATCTATTTTTGTACATTACGCCTTAGTATTTGAGCCATTGGCCCAGTGCACATTTTCCTGAGCCTGACGAAGCATTGAGTGAAACCCGTTGTCCATGTCGATGTTGATAAAAGCTCCTTGATTATATTTTTACGGATTGAGAGGGCGGTTTGTAGATTACCACAAAGATACTTTTGGCTTCCTGTCTGTCTGCTGCTTGCCCAACACAACTGAGGTGAAAGGAATGTTGCTCAAAGCAGAGACCTTTTTTAAAAAGAATTATATTTATATTTATGATTTGAATAACAACTTGTCTTTCCAGAGGAAATATACTTGTTATTTGAGAAAATCCACAGACCACCCTGTCAACAATTTTCATTGGAAGAACTTTAATTCCTGACAAAATGCTGATTACCTCCATTCCATTGGGTTGTGGCACAAATATCAAGGAGGAATATCTCAAAATTTCAGCAGATGAAACAAAAACTACATGGGTAATTTGGGTGAACCGACCGTATCACCTCCATCATCTCTCACGCTGATCCCCCTGCCAACTCTCTGCTCCCCTATTTCCTTTTCACTCACCGTTTATTTCACCAAATCCTTCTTGTCGGGTACTTTTTCTCTCACTGACTTGTTCCATTCGCCGGGCTCACGATTCCTTTGCTTGCATTCGCGTAATCAGTGTGAGGAACAGATAAATATCAGTAAACAGTGAGTGACATCTCCCAGCTGGTTTTGATTTTTCTGCTGTCTTAGTGGGTCAGTCAGCGTCTTACACCGGATCAAAAAACCTGAACATGATACCTCGCAAATCCCAGTAGACCGCTGGGGTCTGACCACTGATGTCCCAGAATTATACACTTGCATGAGTGCACCGATATACACACAAACACACACATTCATGGCCAACACCTTTGTAACACTAATGGGGTGCATATGTCTTGGTAGACTCCCACAAACTAAAGTGCCTGAAGAACAATCGCAGGTCAACACCGTATTCTTTATATTCTTTCATTGCTCAGTAGTCAGTGTTACAGGACATGACAGGTGTCAGCATTTATTCTTTTCCATATTAGAGGGATTTTCACCTTAACTCAATACCTCTATTTGAAGTGAACGGCAGATACATTCTTTAGCTCTCTGGTCCAAGGGGTGAGGGGAAGTTCACAGCCCATCAATGCAAATGAAGAGCTTTCACAAGCAATCTAATTCAGCTACTGAGTAGCAATAGGCTCCTGTGAGAACTTGGCAACAATATCAGTTTGATCTATTGGGAGCACAAAATGACCAGTTAATCAGATAATTCCAAATAAATCCGAGTGAGAATCAAGCTTTATCTAATAACATATCTGTTTTACAAGAAGGCTGGCCAACGAAATAAGCTACAGATGTGAATGTGAAACAATCAGGATAGCCTCTCCAGCTTCACCCTCTTGTCCGAATATGGTAACTGAAAACCAAGTTGGGGATGGCCAAACTTCCACAAACCAACCAGTGATTGTATGGAAGCTTATGAGAAAATGACCCTACTTCTCACTTGATTCATTACCTTATTAAACTGTTCTCTAATAAGCTGATGGTTGATTGCTAGTTGAAGTCTTTATCAGCATTATTATGATACTACTTTAAAAATGTAAAATAGACAATAAGGTAGGGTATTCTTTGGGATATGGCGACTTTGTGACTGACAAGTTTCGACCAAAATGTGTTCTTGGGTTTTCTGTCAGATCCAATCAGGATATCCTCTTCAGCTCCCGTCCAAGTATGTTCATTAAAAACCAAGATGGCGACAGCCACAGTGCCAAACTCGAGTCGGCAAAACAGCGGGTGATGTCATGGTGGTTTGCATTCGGTTTTGGAAAGATGTAAGCAGAGCAAAACTAAAACAGCAAGACCTTTACTGGGTGAAGCTTTTATACTATGTGTTGGTTAACTGAAATGTACGTCCCTCTCATCTGTTTTTAAGTGAAATATGTGACATTACAAGCAAACTAATAGCACTACATTCTCTCTAAACTTATATAAGTCTACTTTCATTCATACCTCATACCAAGTTCAGTGAATAATATTTTGTTACTGACACAAACTGGTGCAAAATATAAAATTTAATGAGAAACTGTAGACCGTACGACAAATTGCCACTAACCTCATGGTGAATGGAATGTTTCAGATTCTTAATGGTGAACACATTTCCCATTTTTGTGGCCCCACTTCTCTTCCAACTATTGATAAAATGTGAAGCTAACAGCCTAATAGGTCGCGGTTGGGCTTATATTGCAGACGAGTGCCAAGCCTTCACTGAGGATCTTACACTGCCTTTATTGTAGTAGGTGTGTAGTAGTAGTAGTTTAAGCCACAGTCCAGAACGCTGCATAGACAAACTAGTCAAACATACATTCGGTTGCCATATTCTGCTTGTCACATGCATGGTCTGTTTCCCCATTGCATCACTCACAGAAAAGAGTAGTTAACTATTGGCAGGTACTCCAAAATCTGGTTGGATTTAATGAAATGTGACTGTTCATTTTAAACAGGCCTCCAATGTGAAACTGTGCTCCCTCCACCTAATCCCACAAGGCTACGATATATCCATATAAATATGTCACATTTGTCTAAATCCACAGATTTGACAGGCCACAGTACAAGCAATCGTTTAGGGCTGACAGACACCATGGTCCACTGAAATATAAATAAATAAAGAAAATAAAACAGCAGTTCCATTTTACTATTTCATCCTCCTTCCATTTTGGTTATATTAAAATCTCCCTGCTTTCCCTCAGGCTGAAGCGTTTCAGTAGGATTTTTCAGCGTCAGCTTAACAGGGAATTACATCCAGATGTGGCCTGAGCCTCGCTCACGGTCAGTCCGGGCTGGAGACGTAGCTTCGGTGAAAGAGCTAAAGGGGACAAGGTGGAACCACGTGGTTTAAGGCACACTCCAAGATTCACTGAATAAACATGACCCTGCTGTGACCCTCGCTAGCCGGCGTCATCCTCAGGGGGTTCCTGCAGGTCCATTAAACCTGCTCAGATACCTCAGGGCTAACCTGCCCTATTTCAAACTCAATCAGTGTCCCACAGGAGATCGGCTCTATTGCTGTGCGCCTTTAACACAGCAAATACACCACAACAAGGACCTCAATTGCTACACTGAACCCATATACCTACAGGAAAGAATCTGGCGGCGCCGGAGAAAAACAATTCAAGCACAAAATTGAGTTTTGATTCTTTTTCCTAACAATATCCAGCTCACATACAATGGCGGCGTCAGGGGTTAGTCCCAGAGGATAACATGCATGGCTTCTAAAAGGTTATTTTTCATCAATGCGTCGCAGAGCCATGTTTAAAATCAGCTTCTCCTCCTCTGTAATGGGTTCCTGTGGCTGCACTTGGCCGTCATGCTCAAGTTGACGGGTTGCATCATGAAAACAGTCGTGTGTGTGTGTGTGTTTAGCTGACGTCCTCTCGTTCCGTCATGTGTAAAACAAAGCAGATCTGCGGCATCGACCGCTGATCACAAAAGCCAATAGCTGCAATTTCTAATACCACCCATGGTTACACATGGGGGATTTTTGGTGAGTAATGGCACATTGTTCAGTCCTACCTCATCGCTCACCCCTGAATCACCCCTTCTGGAGGATGGAGGGTGTGGTCAAGGATGCATCGACTGTTGTATTCAAACAAAGAGCAAAAAAAAAAAGAAAAGCTGAATAAATCAAACCATACTCTTGCAAGATAACTTCTGAATAAATTTGAGCAGGAAGATTAATTAGTAAGATTAAAAAGTCGTCTCAGTGTTGCTTTCACTCCATAATGTGCTAGAATACAGTATCGTCACCTCAGCAGCTCTTCCTCACATTTTAAGTCTGTAACCTACTTTTGTTTCACAGCTAGCGGTGACTCTGCAGGCATTATCAGCTCCTTTTAACACCAACACTCGCAGCACTGGAATCAGCACTGCAGGCACTTATTTTCACATGCCGAAGAGTAATTACGGAAAGCTTGCAACTCATTGGCCTTCTCCCTGTGCCATACTGACTATAATTATCTATTCATGCATCACATTCCCAGGAAAAGTGTATCGATTCCAGCTGTGATGGGGGGCTCTCCACTGCTCAGAGAAAAACGAAGAGCCAGCAGAAGAAGACAGGAAGTTTCTATATTTGATTAACAGATTCATCATTGACCAGTAAACTAAAATATTTGTTTTTATTTTAATACATTTATGATCCTATTCTTTTTTTTACAGGTTAAATAAAAGACATTACACAAATACAGAGGTGGCTTTGATGCTTTGTGTGTCTATTCTTGGTAATTTATTTACTTTCATAACTTTTGAGGAGGCCAGAGGAGCAAGAGCAAGAGCAGGCGCTCTACACAATTAGTGCTTTCATTCAGTTTTCTCTGTTTGCTAAATGCTTTTAGTAATATGTGATGATTTATTCTGAATTAATTGAAGGCTGGTTAATACTTGTTATTGTTGAGATCGCACAAAAAACATATGGGAAGTGAAACTGTCAACACAGACAAGAGGTTTTCTCTCAATCATGTTTTAATCGAGCGATTTAATTTAATTTAATTTAATCACAGTATATTATATGTTAAACTAGAATGGCACAGTAGAGTGCATACCTCTGCCAAAGGCCCAAAAATTCAATCAAGCCTAATCCAAAAAAGTAAAACCTGTTTAAATCCATTAAACCTGTTTTTTTTTGGGATCTGCATGATCTATACGCCTTTTTTCATCAAGATCTATGCATCCCTGAGAAATGTATGATGAGCTGTAGATAAACAAAAGAAAGTAAGACAAAGATCCTGCATCTGTCCCTTCATCCAGATCTGCATCAAAACTTAAGGGGGTCTATTCTGTGCCTCTATCCAGCCTTCATCCAAATTTTGTGGAAACCAACCGACCGACCGACCGCACACTGCAAAAACAATCCTCCTTGGTAATGAGTAATAACATGCATGTTAATCTTCACTTCTTGATCTGAATAACAGACAATTTTATACATTCTTTTACTGTTTGAAGCTTTGCAGATGTTTATAGAGGACGCGGACGGGGGCTGACTGGGGGAGACGCAAGAACAAAACTGTTCATCGCACTGTATTATGAAGATGTGATCTTTGGCTTCAGTTTATCTTCAGGTGTGTTTTTATGTTTATGATGTTCTAGGGTTTTAATTCCACCTAAAGGCCCTGACATACCAGGCCAACGGTCGGTCATTCGACATGGAAGGGCAGATGGCGCCTGTTGGCTTCTCTTTGGCTGATTGAGCATGTAGAATCGGCGGCAGCTTATCTGTGAGAGAAGTCACTCTGATTGGCTGTTCAGGCAGGCAGATCAGTGAATGAAAAGAGAAACAGAAAAAGACAGAGAAAGCCCCTCGAGGCTGTCGCTGTAGCATCCATGATTTTGCCCATTTAGCATGGTTCCTTCTTATTTTTCTCCTCTGCCTCTTCACCAATGCCATTTCCAACTTTTCACCAGATGTCAGTTCGATTCTAAGTGACTTTATTGGCGAGAGTGGTGTAAAAAAATGCTGGTAAATCATAACAACACTTTGTACATCAACAGAACGTATGAACTTGTTCACTGTAGTCTTTGTGGTGTGTTCAAGTGCAGCTTTTTGGCAGCTTATTTTAGCTGCTAGTTGTTCGATGTCAGTTTGGTGTGTCAGGGCCTTAAGGGGTATCATCCAACCAGTGGTGGACTGGCAATCCAATATTTACAATATCTAATGTTGCAATAGGCTTTCCAAGTTTAAAAATAGTAACAACCTGAGGATAACTTTTCACTTAACCTGAATTAATCACAATGTCAAAACTGTTTTTGCTTGGAGTTAGATTAAACACAACCTGACAGGAGGAAACGATCTGAAGTTTTTGGCTCTCAGAAGTAACGTTGCTGCACAGAAAGAAAGTGTTTACTTTTCCCATGGCTCATCACTGACTGTGATTGGTTAATCACACGAGGGGCATGAAATCAACCACTGGACGTCTCTGCTTCCACATTCCAGATTTCACCAAGCGGAGAAGTTATTCTGGGGCTGCCACAAGATTATTTGGATGCTTTTCAAGGCCTTAAATTGAAAACCACAAGCATTTAGAGGGCTCACCCCAAACCCTTGACTAATCAGGCTTGGAGTACAGTGAGTGGTTTTCTCACAGGTACCAGAGCGGCAGTGAACCCCCCCAAAGTGGATTTGACTCATTCACAAGTCACCCTTTGCTATAAAATCAAGCCATCTGCCAAGAAGTATTCCAGTCGCTGGCTCTCTGATTTTACCCATACCGTTGTGAGCTGGAAATGAAGCTTTTTTTTTTTTTTTTTCTAATTGTGGATGTGTTGCAAGTTTAGACTGACCACTATGTGACTGCTTCACTATGCTGCAAGAGTGTTAAAAGAGAAATGTCTGGCTTTTTTCAAGGGTGGCTCTGCCCACATATAAAAACATCCACAAAAATGTTATGAGGTTATTATGATATCACATCGGGATATCACAATAACAAGAAATAACAGCCAGACAATAAATTAGATCTTTTCATCTCCCTGATATTGCATCTTAAGATGGTCATAAAAGCTAACGATCAGATACGCTTCTGATGGCAAACAATGAACATGTAACCAGACCTGTGGGGACTTCTTTTATTGTTCTGGTTAAAGTGTTTTAGGGAAGAAATGTTTACTGAGGCCAGAAAAAGAAGCATCAGGCTCACAGATTTTTTGTTTCAATACTTTAGACAGGGACCCAGAGTTAACATTCATTATGTCCAAATAGTGTAATGAACTCCGGACGGTGGAAACATTTAATTAACTTCAGCACCAGCTAATCAGACATTAATTTTAGACTCTACAAATGCCTAATGCTATGTTAATCTAGTCAATTAAACACGAATAAAGCACTTTATAAATCAAATTTCTGCTTAAATAATTCACCTAATCCTTATTCATTCACGATAATATAACTACCCTGCTGGTATAATTGCCAAGGGGTTTGTGTGTCTGTTTGTGATTAAAGCTGTTCCTGAAAGCCCCTCCAAATTGCCCCCAAAAAGATTTAGGAATGCAACTTTTGCACACTTCCAAACCTTCCTGGTGCTTCTAGCTCCAGTCTGCACCACTAGATGCACAGCTAATTGAGCTAACCAGCTAACAGCAGCTACCGTTTCTTGTGAGTGTTGAGTAAGTGCACCTTTCATATTACAGAAATAGTCGCCAGGTACACGTTCCACTCCTTTATTCTTAAATGTGAAACTGCTGTCATCCAGAAGTACTATTCCCATCTTACGTCACCAAGCCATATTCATCTACTGTCTACTAGAAGTACAAGAAGAGCAAGATGTAGGACAACAACAACAACAACAACAACGATTACAGACATTTGCATCACATCAAAAATCATTGTCAGCAAATTGTGATACCACCAAACTCTTGAGATTTTGCGTTGACATGCTAATACTAGCTAGATAACTGCGCATTCATCTTTTATACTTCTAGCAGCCATTGCAGCCGACTAAGCAAGGTGCCAACAGAATGCACTCACATTGTGATCTCTTTCCTTTCTAACAAATTGAGTTCTGTATGTTCTTGACATCTCGTTCAGGCTGAGTGCCTACTAACCTTTATAGTTTCAATTCTAGGTGGGAGTTAATGAGTTACAGTGAGAAGCGTGTATTTTCTGCTGTTGGGCTTCTCTCAATCAAAACTATGAGACAAAAAGATTGCAGTTGTTGCCATCTTAAAAAATCTGATGTGACTCAGGCAGAAAAGTTCATGGATAATGTATCCAAGTTTTTGTATTCTAATGCCTCAGTGAAAGGCAAGCACATGCAATGCATGGTTACCTTGAATAAAACAAAGGATTTTGCTGTGTTCAAATATCATTGGAAACATTTGGAATAACGTCAGTACAAACTCAACACATATGTAACAACGTCTGGTCGTTTTTTTAAGACGTTTTAGTGGAAATGTTACATTATATCTTTAAGGAGTACACATGTTTTTTTAAAAGGGTGAGGTCCACTGACAAAACCCTGCATGAAAAGATTATGACGAAAACATAAACTGCATCTGCGCAAGTGATTGATGCTTGAACTCAGGCTGAGCTCTCAGTTGATTCCGGCTTCTCTGTTTCTGCTATTTGAGCAGGACATTTTCATGGCGTCCAGCCGCACTGAGTCTGCTGGACAAACTGCGTCTCTTCATAAAGTACTGTACTCTTAATATTCACCGGTTATCTTGAAGCATAAAGTACATTATCGTACTCCACTAACTAACACTGATTCACTGCCCCATTAGAACAAAACCACTAATTGAGCTACCACAGCCACTCTTGCCAGCTTCCCCCCAAAACTAGCAACGAGCTGAACCCTCAACAGTAATTCTGCCAAACAAGGACGACAGCCAACAATGTGTAGTTGCTGTCAGAGGTCATTGAAATTATCTGTCTACAAATTACTTTGTGGGCTCATGGTAATGTGAGGCCTCAAGCAGAGGGGGCGGGGAGCGGCAAATTCAAGTCTCATGGATAATGCAGAGTTGGTCCGAGCCCAGGAAAGCATCATCGGAGTTCAGATGATCTCTCTGCGATCCTAACCGCTGACATAGAGGAAAGACGCATCACTGCAAAACACCGGATACACAGCCACAGCTCTCATATCAGATTCCTGACATAGTTTGTGTTATTGAAACAAGGCCAGATGGAAGTGATACAGCTGGTCTTTTGTCATGTTGCGATTTAGGATGGATTTACACAGATTTTTTTGATTTATTTTCAGGCTGTGAACAGCCAGCCAGCACCAACATTAACATTTAATTGCTCTCCTACTGACAGTATTTTGTCCTGGCGGGTTTATCAAACTGACATAGTAAAATGTTTCTACATGCAAAGCTGCAGGCCTAACAAGTATTAATATAGAAATCTACCCAATGTGACGTGCTCGCTGACATGTCAGCACCTGTGTCATCAAGTCAGCAGGTGTTTGCCACGTCTGTTCCCTACAAAACAAGACCAGCACTATTCTCCCACCGAAGACACTGACCTACAGTGAAAGTTCAACCATCCTCCGCCCTCTAAGGCAGTTAAGGTCGTACAAGTGGGGCACAAGTGGCAAAGTAATCACTATAAAGTAAGAGTTGAGAGGAGGGGGAGGAAGAGCAGGTTTCTCTTCAGACAAACAGGGTCATTAGCACTTTCAGAGGGAGTCCCAGCGAGGGGTCTCCACTTTGGGAGTTTGATCTCAGTGAGAGTGTCTGAAGCCGTGAAATGTGGGGGCAAACCCGAACCATGGGGAAGGGCACAAATGGTAGAGCGATCACAGGACTGCAAGCGGAGCTCCACTTTAAAAGGGGTCAGATGGCTTTTTCATCTCCGCTAAAGGCGCTCGGCAAAAGTGACGTGATGCACAAAGGACAGGCACTGTGTTGATTGACAGATGCTAGGGGACGGGGTCAATGCTATTCTGCATACGTCCATACAGCCTAAACAAAGGGACAACGGAGCAGAAATCGCACGAGAAAGTAGACATGTCTCAGAGTCTCAGAGAAACTGTGGACATTAACTGATGGATGCCAAACTGTCAGTTCTAATAGGCAGCAAGGCAGTAGCACTGTACTGCAGCTTCAGGAGTCCAGGAGAGAACAGTCCAATGATCAACACAAGGGAGCCAATTAAAAACTAGACTTTGGCAGCAAACTGCATTACACCGACCCCAGTGTGACGCTGGAAACACATCAGAATCCGCGGAGAGGGGCTCTTTATTTTACTTTTATTTTCTGTAAAAAACCTACCCAGCATTTTCAGTCTGCAGGCCATTATCGATCGGTGGTCTCCTGTTAAATCACCGAGCCTCCACTTTAATTATTTCTAACCGACTGGCTGCGGGAGAGTCTGGTTTCACCCCTTGTTATGGTGAAGAAGGGATGAGTGCTGACATCACTCCCTCCTCTGATAAACTGGAGAGCCAAATGACAAGGTCAGTGAGGTGGAGGAGGTGAGGCTGCAGTCTATTCTAAAGATAACACATTTCAGCGAAGGTTTCTTTATACTGTTGCCTGCTGAGATCAAACACAGAGGCTGCTTTTTTCCACTCCGCGATTGAATTTGTCTCAGTCCTCTGAGCTAGGTTGTTTTTCTCTCGCTAATTGGAGAGAAGACTCACAGGCGGATGCAGGATATAGTTGGAACTGAGGAAGGTCACTGATATGAAGTTCCTCTTCCTCTTTCAAATGCTTTGAAATTGCTTCGAAAGAAGAGTGTTTTGTTTAAAAATAAATCCCATGAGACAGCAAGGCGCTATTGAACTTGGAGAAATCTGCCAGGTGACCATACGTAAGCAGCAAACATGTTGGCAAAAGAGATCTGTTCTAAATAGAGTCGAGTTATTTCTGTATGGGAACTTCGACACTGAAAGAGTAATTATGCTGGAAGCGACTAATTATATGTTGAGCGATCAATCCTCAGCCAATCAAAGCAAACAAACAGCTTTACAACTCCTCTGCTCACAATGCTTTTTGCACAAGCAATGGAGTTCAATCAAATTAAAGCAGTTTCACAGTCAAATTCAGCGTGTATTTTCACACATGGAAAACACATCAGAGGTAATCCAGCACACACGGACAGGCCCTCGCAGAAAAAAGTGCTTGTTGTTCCTGTAGCCTCCCTCGGAAATAAACCTGAACACCGTGCGAACAAAGTCTAAAAATGACTCCCGAGTGTACCTGGGCCAAATTGTAACATCTCTACATCCTTGAAGAAACATTAGCAGACTTGGTGACAGAGATAGTGAGTGCAGAGTGTCAAAGATGTTTGAGGTCGACGTCCATCCGACCCAGCATCGTAACCGCCAAGGAGGGCGAGGCCATCTGGAAATAGCACTTCCCAACAAGCCTTTGGTGTCTCCTCTCTTTACACTCATATGACCGATGGTTCCACCTGACCGGCGTTCACAGAGTGTTAATATACACTCACTGAAAACAAATAAAAGCTCAGTGAGCTATTGAGCGGGTCACGGGTTTAAGGTCTTGTGGTTTTTACCATAAGGGTGCCACAGTCAGTCATCCTTGTCCTCTCGCCGGGGTGATTCCTGTGGTTCATCAGCAGCCTGTTCATTTATCACAACCCTCTCCCGATGGTATTCCACTGTCATGCTGTAACATCTGCCGAGCATCATGGCAAATATCCTAAAGAATGATAGTATGTCACATGTGTAACTCTTCTGTTTGAAGATCAGGATATGAAACACATGCCTGTCATTCAAACCTCAGAAAGGCCGCAGTTGAGCTTAAATGTTGCTTCACTGAACACTTCCTGCAACCAACACAAAAATACCAACAGGGCACTAAAAAAGAGGGTCAAAGCCACTAAACCGAGTGATATGAGAGGAGGAGGTCGAGGTTCAAAAGGTCAAAAGGGCCACTGTCAATCGACACATCTGTCAGGAAATATTTTCTGCCTTTACATCTCCATCTGGTGTTTTGAGTTACAAGGGGTCTCCGGTACAGTGGAAATACAAACACAGCGCACATGCAACTCGTTGGAATCCGAACAAAGATTTAATCGGCCATCGCGCCATCAAAGACGCTTTCAATCACCGGTCGTAAAGATCATACATTTGGAGAGGTTGGTGTTTAGTAAACACAAATGCAAAAATATGTCCTGCAGATCCTTTCAATTGTGGACCACACCGGGCTTAACTGTTGGATGAGTATGGACTAAATCAAAAACTGGTCCGCTGCCTTCTGGTAGGTGTGTGTGGTCAAAATGTAAAAACATGGTTTTAACCATGTGTATAAGCGGCGAGAATTGTAGGTGGCGGGAAACGTCTGACCACGCACTATTTTGGGATCGGTCCAAGACACTTTGCAGACAGAGTCGTCTTTCCGTTTGGGGGGAATGTCAGGCCGCCTGGGTGAATTCCTCTCCCCTAGTTTGGGGAGTGACCCCTTGCCCTTTGCCCCACAAATCTTTAGGTCCACAGGTTCTTTACTGTTGGAGTCCAAAAGGCCGTCCTTAGACGTCATGGCCCATTGGAAGAGACGACAGGGAGGCCCCGGTGTTCTCAGTCACGTTCATGTGTGGGTCTTTAAGAAGTAACCTGTCACGCTGCCAATGGGACACCTGTTTGCCATGTTGCCCTCTAATGGCCACCAAAATGAATGACAAGTTTATACATCTTAAGTTTTTAACAAACTAGGGCCTAAAACAAACTGCAAAGTGACTAATGTAATAATGTAATGTAAAACCATTGGAAATGCCGACATTTACTGTCTTTCTTCCACTGTTTCCGTCAAACAGATCTACAAATATAAAGACACAGAGTTATAACTAGTGATTATTTTCATTATAGATTTATCTGTCAATTATCTTTCTAATTATTTAATCAAATTTAGTACAAACATCCACTTGGACTCAAGGAAGAACTCAATGGATTTTGGTGGTCAAATGTGAAAGGTCAAGGTCACTGTGACCTCAAAACAGTTTTTTAGGAATTACTGTGATGGTTTGAGTTTTTGATTATTTCCTTGTGTTTTCCTTTTTCACTTCCTTCGTCCTTTTCCCGCCTTTGTTCCTGTTTAACTGTGTTTCATTTGTTAATAAGTCCCTGTCTATAAAACCTGTGTTTTTTCAATTACATGTTATCAGTTTGTCTGTCCTGTGTGCCTAAATCAGTCATCTGTCTGCTGTGTTCCTTGTGTTCCTTGTGTTCCTTGTGTTCCTTGCGTTCCCAGTGCTTCTTTGGTTTGTACCTTTTTGAGTTTTTGCAATATTGGGACCTATTTATTCTTGGATTTGCCTTCTTCCTCTGTTTTTTGTTTCCTTCTGTTGGCAGCCTTTTGTTGACTTCCTGTTATGCTTTTGATTTCTGGATTTTGTGTTTGGTCTTCAGCTTTGTTATTCAAGCTCACCTTTTGTTTGTTTACCTGCCTGTCTCCATTTGGATTCCTTTTTATGTTAACCATAAACGGTGACTCGACAGTCTATATGATATATATGATATAGTTTAGAGAAATGTATATCCAAAAGGTAAAATTTCAACTACACATCATATTGTTCTGCAAAAAATGTTCTGGCCTTTATTCAACAACATAGCTCAGGAACAACAACCAGGAGACGGTCACTCTAGTTTTTCAGTTTCTTCTGTTTGCATGTTATATGCAAGTGAACCGTGCACCATCTCAGCTGCTCTACCATATTTTTTTGATGATTCAAGTAATGAGGAGCTCTAATAAATCATGTGAGAAATAATAAGAACAAGAACAAATACCAGCAGAAAACAGCTGAAATACATCACACAACCGTGCACTGCTGGTCAGAAATGAACTCCGCTTTGCTTTGTTATACATCGCCTGGCCTCTCTATTGTTGACATGTACATTTATCAACCCTGGATCTTTTGCTTTTTGCTCACACCTCTCACTCTCCCTCTCAATTTACCTCCCGCGATCCCTCCCACTCACGCCCACTCGTTCCATCACCGAGCCTCCTCTCTCACATGTGCCTCACATGCTGCTGCAGTCAGGAGGATGAAATCACTCCATCAGTGAGTGGAGCCTCTACTGTCACTGGCATCAGACAGCTCCAGACAAGGCCGTAATTAAACAACTCAAGCTCTGGTAATTACCCTACAGTGGCCCTAATTACCCCATTCTCAGGGTGATTACAGCCTATAGGGGGAGGGGACGAACTAGAATAGGCCCTCCCTCTATGGGTGAAGATGGGTGGGAATAATTGTGGTTGAAATCGTGAGCCTTTAATCTGGTGTCACTGTGGAAATGAAGGAAATGAGCAGGTACGCTGAGACAAAAGGGGTTGAGGTGACAGTAAAAAAAGATGCTGTGATGCACCCGTGGAGGACAGGTAGTGTTAAAATAGACCACACAATCCTTCAGGGAGTAAACAGGGCAGCAGGATGCAGCTGTTTGGACTGTCAGAATAAAGGCTTTGTGCCCTCCACACACAGATTACAACCGCAACAAGGGCCACGACAAGATAGAAAGCTGTTCGCGCTGATGTACCAAACACCTTGAAACTTTGCCAAAAGGTTACAGTCTATCGCGTCCATCATGCGGTGTTCAGGAGTGTATCTTACACAGATCAGCGCATCTCCTCTCTGTCTCAGCATTTTTAGTACAAGAGGGGCTATGCTGCTCTAAGCATATCGCTCTCTTCCCTCTCTCCTTCCCCCCCTGAGGACATGCTGACTGGGGGGAGGGATCGATGCTCCGCTCCAACAGACACCGGTGTGTCGATTCAGCACCTGGCCAGAGGGACAAAGTAGCGGGGAGAGAATAAAGTGACATCTCGGCTAACTCCGTAGAACTTGTGGCCTCCTTTGTGAAGGTGAGTCATTTTAGTGCGTACAGGGACCCCTTGGGACCCCCACAAACTGGCCACTGTCCTTTGGTAGAACAATGCAGTAAGGTGAGACAAAGTGGGATATGTGCGCCATCGCAGAGACAACTGCATCCAACCTTTTAAGTGTGGATGATTTAGCATGAATCTACCATTTATAATAGAAAGTAATTGTTCTTTATTGTAAGATATTGAATATACATCATACTCATTAGGTCTGCCTACTTGCCACCTACCCACCAACAATCAGACAACATGATTTGTATGCTTCTATTTGCTATAAGAGCGATAATAGCGCACAGCGCGGTTAAAGGTGCCTAGTGCAGCTTTTGAAAAGTAGTAGTAGTAGCACATTTTGCACAAAATTCCAATGATCTACAGGTGGTGGTAACGTGCCAACAACAGCAGGGAAAAGAAAACAGAACGCTGGTAAACAGGGATGTAAAAAATGTCAGGTTCCAATACTGAAAAATCTGTTTTGCAAATGTGGTATGAAGCAGGAAAGGCATTCAATGAGTTTGTTTGACCTCAAGGACAAACGCCTCCTGCTTATGCTTTATATTAAAAGCCTTTCACAGGGAAAGCCACTGTAATGCTTTTATTAGGAAACAGCAACAGATGAGACCTATCGGGGCTTTCCATGTACTGGCCCGGTTTGCCTCAGTTTGACTTGTGGGTGTGTCTTTAACTTATGACACACTAATATCTTGAATAGTGGTCACCGGAGTGGCCGTAAATACTCAAAGAATAGCTACACAAAGCTCCATTAAATCAGTATCAGACATGTTTCCTTTCCTGTAAATTCTTTCACAAGTCCTCAGTTATTTAGTTATTTAAACGTTTTCACATTGAAGTAGCAAAATCAGGACATGTTGTGTTTTCACCAACACTTGACTTGAAGCTCCTATGGATAACTGATTTTTAAGTCTCATTTCCAACTCACCGCATCCGTTTTTTGGATTGACCAAGCAGACCGAAAGTCCTAAAGCTGGGAAACCCAAAGCATCAGTGTCACTATCTTACAAACAACAGCTTTAACTCGATTCCCAAAACAGCTTAAGGTGAATGAACCAGTCAAATACAACAGATGTCTAATGCAAGACGGTGAAGCAGATGCACTTTGGTCGCAATCTGGAAACGGTCCATCCCAGGCATGGCTGAACTTAACTCAGCGCTGTAACAGAATAAAAGCAAATCAGCACAGTTTCACTCGGCACGGCCAAAAGTGGCATGGAAAGGCCCCATTAGACAGCTTCTGTGTTAATGGTGCAGACAGAGGAGAGGTGACAAAGCACTGAGATAGAGAATGACATATAACAACGGTCCACGATGCCAGAGGCAGACGTTGCAGTTCATGATTGCCACCTTGATTATTAGGTATTCAGCATGTCGTGCTATGGCCCGCCCTCCGTGAATTACCATTGTGCCAATATCACAGGCTCTGACAATGGTTAGTCATTATATAGCGAGATGCAGGTCGCCCTACCAAGCACATTTTATCCCAAAGCGAATGCATGCTAAACACTCTCAACAGGACTTAATATTTAAACTTAACAGGAAAACAAACACCACTGTTGTGAACGCCTACTTATTACAATAAACCACTTAATCTGTCAACAACTAATATGGTGCACAGTCCTCTGGGGTTTCATTTCAAACAGACAAATACAAAAACTGCAGAGGAAACTGAATTCTCCTTAAACAGCGTTGGAAGGAATGCAGGACCACGCCCAACACCTTGCAGCCATTTGTAGCCATAATGGGGAATTGTTTTGTCAAAGCAACAGACCAACATCATTAGCATGCATTTGGCATTATTTATGCCGTGTGCTGGAGGATCAGACTGGGACATCTGCTATGTGTTGAGTGAGTAAGGAGGGCCATTTGAGTGAGCATGCTGAGGACCCTGATTGATGTCACACACAGCGGAAAGTCCCTGCGGTCCCATTAGCAGCTACAGTCTGCATTACTGTCACACCCGTCAGCCGTGATGGAGAACGGCTCCGCCGCTACAACCATCAGTAACCTGCCCTGTCTATGAAACGACACACAGGGAAAAATGAATCGAATGCAGCGCTACCCAAATGAACACTGGTTGAAACCAGAGACACACCGTGCTTTAATGCAGCCCTCGGCTCTTGTGAAATTGCTCCCATTTCCAGCAGCGCGCATTTGGCATTCATCAAAATCGATATCACCTTTCATGCGCGGAGTTGCCTCTGTGGCCGGTTCTCAGTCATAACCATTCACGTGGGATTAATAAAAGAGGAATACTGTTGGATTACTTGAAAATATTTACATGACAACACGATGTGATATTATGTATGTGCAGCAGGTTCGGCGCTTTGTTTTGCTGGAATTGTCCAGATGCAAGATTTCATTACTTCCTTTTTCTCTTGGGTGAGTAACGATATTGGCCTTATACACAGGTGCAACGCGGATATGATATGAATCACCTCACAAGTGGTGCTTCAAAGGTCACTCTTACATATATACGTCTGTCTGCTGCACCAGAGTACGCTACCACAACTGGGAAAAAAAGTTCTACAGAGAGAAGATGTGTCAGTGTTGAACATTCCTGATTGGCAATTCCCATAGCTTCTGGCATGTCTGAATTACCCACAAAGCCCAGAGGATCAAGCCATATGTCATACTAGTACTTTTAAACTCAAATCAAATGTCTCTGGCAGTTTAAACAGCTCCGCGTTTGCCTTCACCAGACAACACAGTAAAACAAAAGGCTTCTTGTACCCAAAGTAGTGCGTCTCTTGCTCCCAGAACAATTAGCTTCATACATGACAACAGCACTGTGATGTGTTTAAAAAAAAAAAAATTTACCCTTTCAATCTAATTACCCTGATCCCTCCTGCCCCCGAAAGGCTTCCAACTCACAATGGAGCTGTTTGTAGAGGAGCTGTGTCGGGACTGTAAGATGACATAATTGTGATGAATATGTAACTCAACCAAGACAAACAAGCACGGATGTTTAGGATTCCACAATAATTCAATTAAGACATGACAAGATGCATCTTTGGTGCCGGCATGTTCCCTTACAGAAGCTCCAGTTATTGAGAATCAACAGACCGGGCTACGTAACACTTGTGTCTTGTCTGCAGCTGAACATCTGCAGGCTATAGTAGATGTACTCATTGTACGAAGCCCCTTTGTGTTGCGATTGTATATCCACACGCCCCCGTTCCTGTATACACACAAACATATGTGTGCATGTGCACTCCGCATACATGTGTGCATCACACGCAATTACTCCCGATGTGACACAGATGACTTCATGGAATCTGCGGAAAACAGGATTTAATCAGCGGGACTCTGCTTACTTCGGACAGCTCCAAAGATGAGGGAGGAATGTTTGTTACAGAGGGGCTGACGATAATCTGAACTCCGCAGGACTTCACTGGACAAGCACAAAAGGCCACTTAAGTCGTGCCATTCATGCTCATTGCATGCCCTCGCTCTAGTTTTCAGTGTTGGAGATACTGTACAACAAATACACAAAGACTAACATATACATGGCAGACTATAAACACATACAGACACTACAGATGGGTGGTATCCCGGCTTTATCAGTCACAGGTGTCCCATTCTGCCATGAAATGGATTTTGCAACACCGTCTTAAATGTTTCAGCATATTAAAAATGATGTGCTTCACTGTGGCTGTGATAACACTCAGCGAGAGGGATAAACACGTGCTCACAGAACCAGAGTTACATCCAGTAACATCCAGTTTTCCTCGTGAATGCCGACTTCGGTAACAAAAGCACCTGTCATCTGTCTTCATGTGCCAACGTCTTCATCCTCTCCCACCATTGGAGGAGGTGAAGACCCGCTGGAATCGACTTCATTATTGATGAAAATGTCCAGACAGCAATTGGGAAACTGCACCGATGCCCCCTGCATACATGTGGTGCCCTATTTATCGGGAGGATTGTGGGGACATACACCCCATTCCCCCCCCCATTTGCAGGCAATAAACACATATATTTTGTTTTGTTTGTGTTTTCCCTTACATTGCTAATAGACTGTTAAGAGACAGAATCATGTTTGAGTGGAGTTTACTTTAAATTTTTGTAATATTGTGATAAACCACAGAACTGGAGGTTCAATCCTTGTACATACCGTATCTTGAAATGTACGCACACTGGGAATGTATCCTAGATGTAGCGCATCGAAAAGGAATGTACGGTATGAGAGAGAAAGTTTTATCCTCAGTGATGCTCGTGCAAACACAACCGTGCAGGTTCCTCACTACTTGCTGAAGACACATACAGGTTCAGTCAAAGGCCGCACAGTCAAAGGCGCTAATTCCACTGCGAAGAACATGGCAACTTAAAGCCTTCCTTCAGCACGACTGCAAATCCACTCGACAGCGCCTTCTGACAGCCTCTCTCTCTCTCAGCCTCTGGCGGACAGTGGGGAGAAAGCAGCAGTGGACAGCGGTGTCAGTAATGAGAATGGATAGCAGCTTGGCTACACCGCCTCGGCCCCCATTGATCACGCGGCCGTGAAGAGTGATGGAGCTCGACGCGGCGAGAGAGCCTTGTGCATGTTCTTACTCTTCTCAGATCCATTCTCATTTGGCTCTATATTGATAACTTCTCCCCTAGATGGCTTCTGTTGCAATGCGTTACGCATGTTATAGTGCAGAATAGAGTAAACATGCTTTAACGGCCATTGAGCGGTATTCATCATTCTGCGGAAGGTGGATATAATTGGAGACATTTATGGATGCATTCATGACTGCTGTGTGCGTTCAGTTATGATTTCTAACTGAAGGCCGTGTCGATACGTGTATTAATGGTTACTCTGGGCAAACAGCCGAGAAATGAATTATTTGATTGAGTTACTTTAACACTCGGCTGGCTCGGAGTTTGTCGCCATCGATCAGAGTGACCACTCGCAGATGCAAGGATGGTGACTTCATTTCACGCATAGATGTGGCCTCTTTCTCCGACCCACAAACACACTTTAGTCCTCATTCTGTCTCTCAAAAGGTTTCTTTCTGAAGAGGCTGTGTGTGTTAGAAAAGGGTCACATTTGATCCAACACCACTACCCGTACTACTTCCCCTTCTTCTATCCTCCAGTCCATGGCTCATAAATGTCATCCCGGTCCTTCTGACGATTAATCTCTATGAGGCTGGGGCCCAGTGACTCTCCAAAACAAACCAGTCTTGTTGAACTGCTCCCCTGCTGAATAGTAGAAGCTTGGCAGAGCCACAGGAAACAGAGAAGTATGGATCTGGAGGGAGGGAGGAGGGGGTGTCTCTGTCCTTTTTTCTATATTTTTTTTTTTATTTAACGGATGGAGGGGAGTGCAGCAGCAGCAACAGTGGGGTCTCCAGTGGGAAAAATATCAGCAGCATTATGGAGTGGGGTTGAGCCTGCCATCACTATCAATGAGAGGAAGAGGCCTGTCAGAGCACACAAAGGGGAAAAAGACACAATCCCAGACAAAGAATAACGGGAGGGATGGATGGAAGGAGAGAGGAGAAGAGAGAGAGAGAGAGGGGGAAACAACACACGAGGAGCTGAGAGAAGGACAAAGGGAGGGATTAAAAAGCATTCAAATTAGAAATGGAGGAGACAGTCGCAGGAGCTACAGAGAGCACTGATGAGAGACTCAGATAAACCACCACAAACACGCCGGCAAATTGAAAGAGATAGACGAAAGACAGCGAGGAAGACAAAGAGAGAGAGACAAAGAACAAGCAAGAGTGAGCAAAAAAAAAAAAAAAAAAAAAAAAAAAAAAAAAGGCCAAAAAGAAATTAATTAATGACTTTATAGAGAGGAGGTACAATAGGGAGAAGAATAGACAATAGGAGACTAAATTAGATGAAAGGAAGAAAAACGTCCTGTCACAATGGCGCATCAGAGCCGCATGTGGCACCACTTGATAAGACGCGTCTTTGCCACCTTCCATGCTGGCACCCATGTCCCCCCGTACGCCTCCCCCTCTCCCGTCCCCAACCATCTGCGCCATACAAACACACCAAGCTGTCCGTCAGCGGCTCGAGCTGCCGACAACGCCAGTTTTGTGTGACATCAGCCCGGAGTCCGGCTCCCGATGACAACCAGGGGCCGCAGGGATCCGTGACATCACCAACCCACAAGTGCGACGTGCCAAACAGTTAGCTCCCACAGAGGAGGACTTAAGTCATGTGAGCTGGGACTCCAACCACAGCAAGCTAATGGTTATTCTGGACGGAGCTCAGAGACACACGGAGGGAAGAGTTTGCCGAGACTTTTGAGAAGCCGATCAAGTTCCGCTCTCCTCCCCTCTCGCTCCCTCTCTCCCTCCATCTTTCCATCTGTGAACAGCTGTGGGTATTAGAGTTCGGCTTACACACCACCCAGCGGGGTGGCAGCCGCTGGCCAGGAATGACTGACATCTGACAAAGAGGAGATAGGCGTGGAACACAGGGTGGCAAAGTTCAACACAAGGATGAATGACTAGTAGAAATCCACTCACAAAGAATTAAACCTTGTGCCCTCGGTGTTGCCCATTGACGCCTCGAAGGAAATGTGTTCAGTCATCAGTGGAGAGTGGAGTGCTGAAAATCTACCCTCGAGCAAAAGAACAATTACTCGCAGAAAACGTATTCAAGTCAAAGAGAAAATGTATATTTAAGAAACCTTGCAATTGCAATTATGAAAAGTTAGGCTAGCTGATTTAAAAGCCCAACAGACCACTACCTACAAGATAAGTCATTATCATAAAATCACACATGAAAAATGAACATGTTAAAATGTTCTTGCAGTGGTTACAAGTGTTTTTCATGAGGCGTACCAAGCCTTTCATTATGCAACTGTTGTGTTTTTTTAGGATTTGGTGTAAAAAGTGTGGCCAGATGTGGCAGAAGAATGTTGCTGGAAGCTGCGATTGTTCTGGAGTTTCTTCCACCATCAACTGCCCTTCCTTTTCTGGCATGCAGCTGGCAATTCAGCCTCTGTAGTCGAGGTGGCCCTCGCATGTTCTCCCTCGCTTAAACTCAATCCCTGCATTCAAAGCAGACCAGTTATAACTAAGGTTTAAATAGTAAATGTTGCACAGTAAAACGTCGCCGAAAATATACTCAAGTAAGGAGAAGTACCGTTTCAATAAAGCCACCAAACTCTCATCAGTTCATCCAGAATTCGCTGATTCGTATTCCTGAGATATCGCATTTACAAGGACAGGACAGATGAAAACATAAGGCCTGTAACAACAGCTATCACTGGTGCGGAGGCATAAATGATGAAAAATGGCAATAGATGCGTCTTCAAATTGCTTGCTTGTGTGGAAAACAGTCAAAACCCCAAAGATAGTTCATTTACATTCATACAAAGAGAGAAAAGCAGCAGATTCTCACATCTAAGAAACTGAAATCAGTAAATATTTGGCTTTTTTGCTTAAAATAAGGACAGTTTTCCATCTCCTGACTAATGGATTAATTGTTTCAGCTCTCATGTCACCACATTAAAGTTGCAATATGTAAGAATTTGCCACCTGATAGGGGGCAGCATATCACCGGGGTAACCACTAAATGCTGCTAACTTTAGCAGTTAGCTAGTAAGCACAGTTAACTATGCAGTTAGCAGTTGTATAACTTGACTCTGCCCGGGCTGGGAGCTCTGAGCACTGGGGTGGGTGTTGGTGTTGTTTTTGATTTGACTGTCACCCTGCCAGGTGGCTATACACTAGCTGGTTAGCATGCTAACTTCAATAGTTCATTTCACATTCTTACATATTGCACCTTTAATACTTATTTCAAAATTTCTTTTGTTCATCTTTCATGAGGAAAAGTCTTTATTCACTTTGATTTGTAAAAGAAGAGACTAAACACTTCCACTAAATCAGTCCTTTCCTGTATAATCATTCCTCTTGTTAGAGCGCTGTGCTGTGTGTGTGTGTGTGTGTGTGTGTGTGTGTGTGTGTGTGTGTGTGTGTGTGTATGGTGTGCTTGTGACTCGAGGAGCTTTTTAGAGAAAAACACACTCCAAAAGTAAGAGGGGGCAAAAAGTAACATCACATCCATGGCAACAAATCAATTATCCCAGACGAAGAGCGAAAGGGGTGACAGGTAATGGAAAAAGATTAAATGTCTACAAGTTACCCTCAATTGGTCAGAGTTAAAAAGAATGGCTATACTTTGTCTCTCTCCCTCTCTCACACACACACAGACACGCACACACACTCATATTACATGACCTATCACAATCTCGATATCCGGTGAAGTGGAGAGAGTTCCTGCTCCGCCTGGCAGTATATAGGAGAAGCTATAACAGTTCTTCCTCAGCCCGGGCAGGTATCCAAACAGCCTCTGCAGGCTTTGATGAAGTGTCCTGTCATGATGTCAGCCTGCATCGGTCTCCGGCTCACCTGGGACCTCCCTCACTCTCAACAACTCCTGGCTGGGAGGACGAAAAGGAAGAAAAGGGAGCAAAGTACTGGCCTCCTCATCTGAAGCTTCTCACATACTTTACTAACCCGGCATTTTCGACAAATAGTAACAATAAAAACTGAAGATATGGATTCATTAATCTCATATCTTCTCTCTCCTTCCTCCTCCTCCTAGCTTGCTGGCTGTCAGCAGGTTAAAAAATGGCTCGGCGCTAGCTGGGGAGAAACAATTACTCATGGTGCGGGCTGCATAGACATTAGGAGCTCTGTACTCCTCTGCGATCTCAGGGCCATGTGTTTCTAATTAAACGGTGCACTGGTGGAATTATCAAAGCTTAGGATTGCATAATGAGCACTGGCAGAAATCTGCAGCAGGCTGTGACACTCTTTGTCTCAAGAGGCACCATGTCGTTTTATTGAATAAAAATGGAAGCGTGTCAATAAGTGTCTGGGAGAAGCCATCGTTTACCCAGATTGTGTCTTAGCTGCAGAATGACCGCTTTGTAGAATCCGTTTATTTAGCGAGATTAAGGAATTCATTCAAAGGAGCTTGTCTCTATTCATAAAGACTATTCTGCCTTCGGATCTCGATGCTTGCGTGATGATCGCTAACACCTACCCCAGAGTGTTCCTCTATCATCACACAGCACCAGTTGGCCAGAGACGGACACGGTCGATTTAGCTCGCCAAATGGAGGCATGTTCGTCCTTACGCAGAGAGAGACACACTTCTGTAATAGACGTCGGGTCAGCTTTTGTGAAACATCACACATGAGCCTGCATGCGCTCACCGCACAAAGCACACACACGCACTTAAATCCTGGTCTCCATGGTGATTGTTTTAGTGCCCATGTGAACTTGCCCCCTGCATCTGTTTCTCGGTTTGTTCGTTGTGTAAAAAAAAAAGAGAGAGAAGAAAAAAAGCACAATTACTTATTCATGACCACATGATTATTTTCATTTTCAGCAGCGTTCTCTGGGCACCATTAAAACCACAGGAAAGGAGAAGAGGGAACAAACAGTCCTTAATTTCTTTGTTTTGTGAAAGCCTGTTCTTGTTTTATTGACGATCGCTGAAGACACAATTCACATGTTCGCCATCGAGGCATCCAAGTTGAAGGTTTACACTTCTAACAAGGAGGGAGTCCTGCCTGCTCAGAGCCAAAGTGGCCGTTTAGAGCACCGAGTCCATCTGGTGGACGACAGGAGAATCGCATTTCGGTAACGTTGGATTCTTCAGTCATCCTAATCCTGTTATCTTAATGTTTAACGTCGACTCCAGCCAGCACTTTAGTGGAAGTAAGCAAATTGGATTCTCAGAGGGGAACGCCTCTCAATAGATAAGCCTGGAAACGCACACAAAAACCTCCACGGCTTACTACGAAAAAGCGAGGAAGACGGCAGGAGTAATGCGAGGCATGTGTGTCACAGACAGTCTCCTAACTCTGTTACGTGAGGCGTGGATTCTATCCTGGCAGAGGAATAATAGTGTGTGTCTATGAGTTTAAGTGTCTGCGTGATGGTCTAGAGTCATCCAGAGTTTCCTTCACACACACACTCTTGTGGTCACAGCATTGATGGTTGTTTCCCTGCCACACAGAAGAAACAACTTACCAATGTCTGCTGAACTGTCTGAACACCAAACCACACGCAGAGTTCAAACCGTCACCAGTAAATCTTCTGCCCGTGTAGCTCAAATTTCAAGTCACCTGATAGCAAAAACTAAAAGGAATCTGCTTTAAAATGTGTTCAGCTTTCAGGGATAAGCTTTATTAAGGCATAAAAACTCAGACTATATTTACACATTATGATGTTCACACAACATATAGCACAGAAGTATGTCCAGAGTTGATTTTTTGGCGCCTACAGGCTCTGACATCCTCACTGCCGACAAACAGCACAGCAGAGACTGGGAGGTGATCAATTCTTGGACATTTAATGTTGCAGACCCCTTTGACAGTTTGAATTAGACCGTGAATATGCATGGTGAAGATAAGAAAGCCGTTTTAATCCGTTAAATGGTCTGGTGTATTGTGTTGTTAAAGGAATTATCAATTCATTAACTACTTTTACTAAAACAACCTTAAATAAGGTTATTCAAACAGTTCCTGTAGGTAATAATACACCAATGAAAACATATTATGAATACTACATTCAATTTCTGCACAGACAGAGACAGAAGTTGTGACGCAAGGAATGGAAGTTTGCAGGAGCTACGGCCAGGCTCAGACTACAGGAGTTAAAGAATTTAATCCTAAATTTCTCCAACTGAAGGAGAATTTTGTTCTAGAACCTCAGTTGGTACCATTGTTTGGCCAAGATTATCTTTAACTGTGAGTCTTAAAACTTCAGAACATGAGTTTCTAGATGTATTTGAAAGTCTTATGTTTACATTTGGAATGATATATTTGAATTTTTGCGGGATGAGATCACAAAGAGCCAACTGTCTGTCGAGAGGTGTTGAAGTTCAAGAATATAGGTTGAAAACAGTAACATAGTGCCCCTCTAAATGACCAAAACAGCTTTAGGGAAATGTATGAACAAAAAAACCACCAGTCTTAACTCAATCCCACACTGAATTACTGAAATGACAAATGATGTTGTTTTAGGATCACTTATTGAGTGTTGGCAGCACAGATTTTACTCCCATTTGCAGGAATTAATGGTGCGTGCGATTCAAGGTCAGCCCACGCATTTTGTTCTGGTCAAACCATCAGGTGGGTAAACTCAAAGCTCACAAAGCTATACAGTACTGAGTTTCTTCATAGAGGCACACTTTTTTTTACAGCTACGTTACATGAAAACCCACCGGAACGTGAAGCTATCTTTGTTTAAAAACGACATCAACTTGTAATCATTTAATTTGGAGACATGTTTCACTGATGGGAAGCAGCAGCGACGAGGACCGACGACTACAACACTCAATATCATGTTCGCTGGATAAACGCTGATTTACTGAGACACGTTTCATCCTTCCCCGGTGTTGAAAAGGATATCCAGATGTAAAGCCTATAAAGCTCCCACAGCTGCACACCTTAAGGCCCGACACGTACCCTCCTGTCCGCAGAGAACCAAATGAAGGTTGACGCTTCAAGAGCCGCATAAACACTATCACACTCCGATGAAACGCCAGACGCTGTTTATGTTTCCAAACCTGCATTACAGCTTCACAAATGTCAAAATTATACCGGCGTATAAAGATAAATACCTGAGTGCTCTGCTGCCGTGAAACTGTCAATTAGAACATTAGTTTTTGTAAACAGGTAATTTCCTGGCAAGCCACGGAATGAGGACATCCATGTGCTTGGTTTACATTCTTCTGACTGGATCAGTGGTATTGAGAGCTAAAGACTACAAGATAATTCAGGCAGTATTGAGTGATATGAGCGATGACAGATGCTGCTGGAGGAGAAGAAGAAAAAAATGTTGGGAGCAATGTTACAACAGTCAGCATTGCTGAAATGCACATCTGCATTCGGGTTGGTAAGGGGCTAACATTTTAAACTAAAGAGATTAAAACTAACGGACATGATTTTGCGACGTAGACAGAAGACATTTTAATGCAGAAATTTTGATGAGTGGCCAAATAGTTGAATCAAATTCCTTTTTGTAGCGCATTCACATGGTGTCGGACTATCAGAAAAAGAATTTCCAGCTGGGAAAATTCATGCGTCACCTCAAGTCATAGCAATGTCCCGCAAGTGGACTATAACATCAAATACACAGAAACATGGCTGACAATAGAACATTTTTGCCTGCAAACAATTTAACAATTGGTTAGTTTTTCCACGGGCATGAAAGTCTCTGTGGTATCACATCATTCAGTCACTGAGTTCACCTACAACTTCCCAGCATTTCCACAAACAACTACAGACTACAAGTGTTGCTCCTGGCTGTACATGCCGACATCCAAACATAGTAATCCTCGGACTACTGTTGCTTCAAATCGGCGTCCATATTGAAAATCTTTTGTTTATTCTCCATGGCTAAGGCACAACATTCTATACTGGCTCTGGTTTTTAAGATTGGCAGTGATAAACGATTTTAGTTGGTTCTTGGTTATGATAACCTCCTTGCCCCTGACTTAAGCAGGTCTTTGATCTCGAACGGCAAAGTGTTGGTGCCGCTCTGGAACCAGCCATCCGAGACAAGAGCCAGGTCTTTGGCTGTTGAAATGCAAAGAACTGGTTCAAGAATAGGCACTTGCCCCGAACAAGCACCTGAACACTTGGCTGCTAGGGTTAATATGATGTTGTGGTGATGTCAGATCAAACCAAAGTACTGTCTCAGTAGGAAAGTTAAGTTTTAGTAAAGAGCTGGGTACTATATAATGAAAATGATAAACTATGCATGAATCCTTTGGAAGTTGTTTCACAAGCTGTCTATAGTTACGCTTAAACGCCATTCGGCAGATGAGTCTCCTTTCTGAAAACAAAGAACGTTCCTCACAGTGTGATGCCTGTGCTCATTTAGTCGAAATTCTCTACTGAATTTTGCACATTTCGAAGTCCAAACATCCTTTTTCTCCCTTTCAACCAATTTGCCATCTGTCTTCATTGCCTCTATCTTACCTCTCAAGGCCATTCGCTCTAATAGCACAGCGCCTCATTGTTTAAGTGTTTACTTCCCAAAGGGCACTCCAGAGCCTGTTTACTGATTACAGACTCTCCCTCTCCCTTTCTTTCTCCCAGCTCACGCCACTCACATGACCATGTCAAGGTCGCTCCCATGCTCCCCTCCATGCCATCAATCTCATACGGAGAAGCAAAACTTCCTCTCACGCTATTTTCTCCCACCACCACCCCCCACCCCCTTGTTTTCTGCATATGATGAATACACTGTCCCTCCAAATATCATATTCGCTACTTCCTCTTCTATTCATCTCGCAGCATAAACAAACACAGGTTGACAGAATAATCTGTTTTCGTACAAAAGTCTCATCCTTTCCAGCTCGAAGCTATGGCTTTAAACCACTGTCGCCGCTCCTCATTTGGGAAAAACTGTCATGTCATGTTTTTCATTTGCCGGAAAAAAGGTAGATATTGATATCGTGGGGAGTTCTCACAAGCAAACACGAAACCACATATGTGTGTCACTTGTACACATAACTCCAAACGCCAAACACAGAAAGTCCAAACACACAAAGTTCTGTTTGTTGTAATCAAACTATTTTTGCACACAGGTTGTTGTGGTTTATTTTGCCTTGTTGCAGCTTTTCCATTTTTAACCTAAAAAGTCAGCGTTCAGCTAGTTCGCCAAACTTTAAAAACCCAGCTAAGCAAATACTAAGCTAATAATGTAAGTGTATAGTCATGCCATACATCGTTAGAAAGCTTAGATTCTCGTGATTCTCATCATGCCAACCATTTCAAGATAAAACCACATCAGCGGGGGACAATCAACAAACAAACAAGCTAGCAAACAACAGTTGCCTTTGGACTGACAGCTCATTTGAGCATAATGAGCGCATATGCCCGCCCTAGAGCCTAAAACAGCCAATGCCTGATCGTGTAAACAAGAGACTTACTCTCTCTTCTTTCGCCTCCTTCCTGAGCCTCCAGATGATTGATTCGCATGTAGCAAGTGAGATTTCTGATCCACTAACATTTTGTTAATTACAGTTTTTAAAGCCATAAACTTGGAAAATGTAGTTTTATGCATGTTTCTCTTTGAAAAAGCTGTTTTTTCACCTAACAGTTGTTTCTGACTATTTCATATGCATAAAGTTACATAATGAAATAAAGAACTATTATGAGTTTTTGCCCCGCTACTCTGAGAAAGGGGTATTTCAATGTCAACATACTCCACTTTCGAGCTAACAGGGGCAGTTACAGGTAATCTGCAGGCTTATTTTTGATTAAATCAATAAAAATTACAGTGCATTAAAACTCCTATAGATTCATGTCAGAAGCTATTACAGACTCTTGACAGGTTGGGGGAAAAATTATCTGATTATAATTTTTCAAAAGAGCCCAAAAACCATACCTGTACTCCAAACTGTCCAACAACAGTCTTGAATTTACAATGGGCTAGACCGTGATAGGCGTTTCAGGATAACGTTTCATAAATGTCCAGTAATGAAATAAGGTTGAGAGGTTTTTCATACAGGATACACAACAAAGCAGAGTGTGTAGTTTTTCTTTTGCGCATGCTAACAAACTGACAGAGCAATGCATAGGGTGCAGAGACAGACTGCAGCCAGCTTGTAAAAGTTTACAGACTCCAACCGTCGCTTTAAACAGAAACACCACTCGGCCCGTATAAATTACAGTGTAACGACACCATCAGTGAATGCCGAGGAAGCCGTGTAAAAGTCCGGCGCTGCTGACATACTTCAAGCATGAAACTCCATAGCCTTGTTGGCCCGCTTTACCACATATAAGCAACGCCACATTCATCACTTGGAAACACATTCTTTTGACCCGACAGACACTTCTCTTTGACTCACGCTGGGGAAACAAGCACGACCGTAATGTAAGCAAATCTGATCACATGCCACAAATCACAATCTGCTCAGCACAAAAAATGAGTGTTACACAAACACACTGATACACAAAGCTAGATTATGTAAGCACACTCATTTAACTGTCAGTATTTATCAAAGTGGTTGATGTTGGTCAAGTACACAACAGGACATCACTCTTGGCTTATTTTTCACATGACGTGTCAGTCAGAGGACAGTGGTTATCAGTCTCACATTTCCTTTTTCCATACAAATTCCTGCTTTATCACCTGCTTTATCTGCTTTATCGCGAAGCTCCCCGCCATCTGTTTGGTATCAATCAACACCCTCATCAACACGGCGCTCATCATCATTATCAGACAGCAGGCTTTTGAAACGCTGTCTTGAAACACTTTCTGAAGTTTGTTTCCATCTAAACTCATTCTCCCATGGACAAAGACCCTCCCACACACACTGGGATACACATACACACATACCTCCGAAACCACAGCTTTCTCAACTGTGGGGGTACTGGGAAGAGAGTGAGAAACATGTAAGGGTCTGGGGTATGCACTCAGCCCTCATTTCAAATCGCTAAAAGACATGTTATAGCTGTGTTTCAAGTCTTTCATCTTAATTTCGCATGTTGTGTTAGCATGCTACTACGTTCTGATAAGGATGGCGTTCCATTGGGGAGATGTTTCTGATTAATCTGATTAGGTCCTTGTTTTTTTCAAAACACAGAAACTGCACATTCAAGTTAAATTAAATCAACACTTGTAACGTACTCTGAGTGGCATGTTCGTTCCAAAATACAATGTAACCTCCAATTGCGTCATTTGTACACAAAAGTCTATCAAATGTCTGCTTAATGTAAGATGACATGAGGAAATAATCGCATTGGAAATAGGAATGCAGAGTTTCATTTATCGCAGATACAAAGCGATGCTGGGCTTGAGAGGAGTCGGTGTTGGCGACTCGGTGTCGGAGGGCTTTATAACCACCTCCTTCTTAAGGCCAACTGGTTTGGAATAACACTCAATATGACAGACCCTCCACAAAAACCTACAAATTGAGTGAAAGAAGGTATGGTGAGTTTGTAGGAGTCAGTTTGGAACTGGGCCTTCAGTGTGTTGGTGGTGGTCATTTTAACCAAAAAAAGAAAGAGTTAACTCTATATAGAAAAACCGTACAGCATCATGAATAACATAAGGACACTCAAGTTACTTTGCGCCCATGTTGGTGCCTACATTCATTTCCAAATGCCAAATAAAAGTATTTTTACTCTATCGGGACAGATATTAGGTTTCGATTTATGTTGCCGTGCTGCTCTTCAGGCTCCTATAAGCCTTGACGTCCAGCGCTGAAGTTATCTACACACACGCCATCTCCTTCCCTTTGATCCCTATAGAAATCTGTCAAACACATTTACGGCTAGAGCTAATGTGTTGCAGGCCAGACGCAAGTTTGTTGAGAGGTGAGTCAGAGGATGAAGGTAAGCATACGCTTATGAAACCAGATCAGATCTGGTGAAAAAACTGGCCGTGTGTTGGACTTGAATTGCTATTTTATCATAAAACATAATTAACAAAAGGTGTTGTTTTCGAAGGAAGGTATTTTAATCAGAGGAGAAAGATCTTCATCAACTTGATTTTTATGCCTAAACAAACTAAGTAAACAAACTCTCCAAGTTTCCATGACTGAATAAACTAAATGATCAAACTGACCTTAAAAGAACAACACAATTCATACTGTTTTAATTTGTCTATATTTGGCGACCATCTTTCCAGCTTCAAACGGTGTTCTGGCAACTTTATTTTCCTCAGAGAACAGCTTGTTTTATCTAGTTTGTTATACAGAGTTTGGATTATTACCTCATTAATATTGTAAATATTAAAATGTCTTCTCCAAACTACAAAGTGCCTCTTTAATTCACAAATTTTAGCTACTTTGTTGGTGCTGCTCCATGGCAAGCGATCACACACGGGCAACACTGGAAAGGAACTCTCCGTCAAAGTGTTTATTGATTTTCAACAATTGTGTAATTCTGCAGTTTTATTTTGGTAAATGCATCTGCATTTTGTGTACAAAACTCTGTTGATCTTTGCGTTGCTTTGACGTCCATTTCCGGACCCCTTTAATAGCTAACAAATGCTAACTGATGTTCAAACTAATCTGATCCACATTTGTACATTCTGCAATTGCAATGGATGTAACTTCAAAGTACTTCTCGGCCCAAGTGTTTGCAAACAGGAAGGTCTAGTCAGCTAAGTGGTGGACCAGACAAAGACCCAATCCCGGACACTGATGGAATCCTAGTTTTAGTTTGGCAAGACAACACGCTTATTGTCTCCCTGATCTTGACGCAGATATGTAGACGGAGGCGGTTTCGAGACCCGTGCGAACATCATGAATTCTTCTCCACACTTGTGCACCTTCAGGCTTGTTACATTCAGCACAAGATGTGTTACTGAAGTCCTTTCCCACACATCTATTATGCTTAAGGCGCTGTGCTGTTCAATCACCGCAACTAAGGCTTTACGTTTTTTTTCTGCACATATTAAACACAGGTGCACTTACTGAGACAATAGCCAGTGATATGCCAGAATCTTGTTTTATGAGAGCTCAACAAATGTCGTATGACACAGAAAAACCCATAATTCAAGTGTTTGATAGCAAGCTGACATGCAAGGGGACAGAAAACAGTAAATACATTCTTTCAGAATTGAGACATGACTTCATTTGTTTTTGCTCCATCTTGCATGTTGTGAGAAGCACTTTAAATCTGTAGGTATTCATGTGTATTAGACTTTAACTCTGCAAATGCAAACACACGCTCACAGTCGACAGATAAATGATATCGCAACACATGTCCTTTGGCAACTTCTCTCGCCGTCCCATTGCAATATCGCCCCTGTGGCTACAATGTGAAGAGGATGGAGGGTGTAAGTAATGTGTGTGTGTGTTGCAGAAAGGCCTCAACACATGGGAGTGCTGAATCTCCAGCTGCTCCTAATTCTGCCTCATGGGTTTTTATTTTGGCAAGGGGTGTTAACCGCATGCTAATGTGTGCAACCTCCGAGTTGTGTGTGTGTGTGTGTGTGTGTGTGTGTGTGTGTGTGTGTGTGTGTGTGT
>CAEMYA010000162.1:1828673-1840461 GCA_903131615.1 Diplodus sargus | reverse complement strand
CAGTATGCCCTTTTTCTTCATCGTAGTGTGTGTGACATCTGCAGGAAATGAGAGCCATCCTCCTATAGCTGATGAAGACAAAGGGACTGACAGATTCTATATGCTCGCTGAGGCCAAAACGTTGGAGAACATCCAAACTCTTTTAAAACTTTCTGCCCCTTTTCCCTAAATGGGTGACAATGATAGATCGCTCGGAACCGACACAGAGTCTTATAAGGAATCTAGAGCTGTGGGGAAACAAAGAAAAAGAAACAAAGTCGTGCTTCAAAGACAAATAGTTAGGTCATATGGCAACAATATAGCACAACAATAATGGACAATGTACGTGCATGGCATAGTGTTTGATATATGGAGACTTTGCCTCAACAAGGCTTTAAAACCACACAGAACTGCACCAGTGCTGCATCATGAATAAATGTGGTTTGAACTGGGGACCCTACAAGATTTTCCGATGTGGACTTGTGGGAGACCCCACACGTTACAAGTGTTTTCACAATAGTCTCCAACTGAAGCCCACACACTCCATGATAATGTGGCCAATCTCACCCTGAGATCTCACTGCAGCTTACATTATCCTGCAAACTGCAACACTGCTTATTCTGTATCCAGTAAATACAAAGAGATGGATTTTAAAAGACAAAAGATTTACGTGCAACTGCGGCTGTAAACACACGACAGAACACAGGATCTGATGTGTGTGTAATCAGTAGGCGCTGTTTACGAAAAAATAGACAAATGAATCATTTTAAGGATGAATCAGTTGCTGCAGATTGTCATGCCAACTCACCAAGACTTCAAAATATTTTCCGGTTCATATCGCAGACTTTCTCTAACAAATTCATACTACAACCTGCAATGCACAATCCTACAGCGTGTAAGAATTGTCAATATGTTCCATATAGTGCACTGTACCTGCAGCAGACTGAAGCTGTCTTTACCTTGTTAGTTCAGTTAGTCGTGCAGCTAGCCAGACTACTGGGGGAGTCTCGATGTCTACACCAATAGTGCAGGAGCGTTGGACCGCCAGGAGAAAAAGGTTTTCAGGCGAAGGGCTAGCTGGTTAGCATGCTAACTTCAGTTATCTCTGCAACACAGTACATAGATGTTTTTGACAAAACAAATGTGTTCTTTCTTCACATTGTGTTGATAATTAGTCTTTCATGTTTTGAACTAAAAACTTTACTTGTTGCACCTTTTGCACACTTTTTTAAGTTTGGCACCAACATTAACCACAATGAAACTAAGTCAATGGGTGAATGGAGGAAACTAATCAGACTGCATGCAGTTTCCTCTGGAGCCACTAAAGGCTTTATCCTACTTCATCACATATGCAGTAGTGCTACCCAAAACCTGTAAACACACTTTAATGTGTACAATTGGGGGAGTTACTCTTTAAAAAGTTGTATGAGTCCCTTAACAGATCAGACTTGTCAAAAGGGAATCTTTACAAACACAACACTAAAAGGCAGTCAGGTAAGAGTCTCCTCTGCTCTCAAGCCACTTACGACTGTTCAACTGCAAATGGAAGGTCTCTGTCTCCCTCTAGTGGTTTACTTCTCCAGCTGACACTCATAGGTCGACGTACACATGACAAATGATGATACAAAGTCCTACAGGACAAACTTGTGATTCTGGCCTCAATAAATAAACTGATTTAACTAGACTTAATCCTCCTCTGATCACAATCTCATAAACTACAGTACTGCCACATACCAATCATGTCATCAGGTCGAGAACAACTCTTAAATATTTGTCTTACATTACCACACACAATTTCTTAATGCAACAATATTTAAACATTTATTTATGAGTTTCATATCAATATTTTGAATAACACAGACAGTAGTTGGAGCACAGGCCAATGTTACATAATCATCTCATCAACAACCATTGACATACATTAGCACCCGTAATTTGTGAGTTCATCAGTGGGGAAAATCCTTTCTAGGAGGTCCCTCCACAGAGTACTGGGTCTTGGCAATGGTGTTGTACTGTTGCAAGGATTTCAATGAAAAAGGTCAAATTGATATTTAACTTTTTAAATTCCACAACAGCCAAGCCAAGACTTATCACCTCTACAGTGTTCCATATGGAATATCTGTTGGAAATGGGAAGGCAAGTGAAAGATTAGGCAGTAAAACAACACTTTCAACAGTTTTCTTTGGCTCTCAAAGATGTCAGCTTCCTCACTGTAGGGAATTTAAATCATAGTGTCGAGGAAAGTAAGCCTAAAATTCACAGAAGGTAATATGTGTGTTTAAATCTACCATCTGACTTGTACTTTTAAGTGTCTTTACTGCAGCATATGGTTATAATAGCACACAGTATTGTATGTAACTTGTGCCAACCACTAGGTGGAGTTATAAATTAAGGGATCTGGAAACCAATGGAAAAAAAGACTTTGCCTCATACTGCAGGGGCAACGTCTTAATGTTTGTAAGCATACATGTGTTCAGTTTATTTAAATACAGTTCAACATTCAGTGCTGCTATCTTCATGAATATAGACATAACTAAATATATATATTGAGATAGTAAACTAGACTTCTTTTGCTGCCGTCTGTCACAGTACATTGTCAGCTCCCTTATAAAGATTTCAGGCACAGAATGAATGCAAATCAGTTCCAAGCAGAAACGTGAAAGAGGCACAATGTGTTCTCAAAAGACACTACCATAAATTACCTTTCAGTGGACACTGTGCCCTTACTCAGCTTACTCAAAGTACTGGAATGGCCAAAAAGACAAGATAAATTGTTGCACAGTGAAAACATGATCAATCTGTCTGTATCATCATTCATTGAACAAAGCAGAATACATTATGAGTATATTTGTCCCTTTTCTTTTGTCCTGCTCAAACTTAAGCATGCATCTAAGCCAAGGCAAAGCTGCAAGCAGACATGTTGTTCCAGAAGATCAAGGTCAGGTATGAGAGATGCATGAGCCTGGAAAGAAGTACACTCTAAAATAAGTGCAATGCGGAACCAAAATTCAGTCTGGCTGGTCAGTGTTTCAATTTGTCTCTGACTGCTATAGACCTAAAATGTGCCTATGCGCTTGGTTAAGATCCACCAGTCAGAGTTCAAGATTCAGAGGTTGAAGGTTAGATATCAGCAGGTCAATGTTTCATCTGTCTGTCGAAGGTGGTGCGTTGAGGGCCCGGCCTGCTCAGTAAGGCTCCATGTTGATCCTTCTGTACAAGCAGCTGGTGAACACCATTCCACAGATCTGAAAACAGGAAGTTTTGGGTCAAAAAGCATAGCTCAGTCACCATGGAGGACTGCAGGAAGCTCGGACTCTGTTGACTGTGAGGATAGAGAGGGGTTAGAGGTGATGGGGCTAGAATGGAGCTGGTTACTATGGGGATGTCAGGAGTCAAGCAGCCGTTATTGCAGCAGCATGTGTGTGCACAGGCTTGCACAAGCAGATGCACAATGAGACGCCGAGGGTGGGCTTAGAAAGAAGACATATGTATAAATATGCAATATGCACATATATTAGTTATCGATTTTCTTCGCAGTGAAATGCTCCAAAAAGTATTTCTGCTGAAAAATCACAACTACTATGGAAGGAATGATTCCGAATTGGTTTGTCACTTGGCCTTAAGTCGACCATAGAAACTCTTATCTGGCTATTAAGTTGCTATCAGATATTAGCTTTAATTTTTTTTTCAAGAAAAGTTAAGATATACTTGCAATGTCCTTGCCAAACATGGTTTTAATCTGGAACAGCTTATTTCTAAATTCCCAAATATTTAACTGCATGATTCAGCTGTTAAAGGAAAAAAAGGAACATTTTCAAGAAAAAAAGAAACAGGTCAAGTTTTGTTATTTATATACTGTTATTTAAATTAATCTGGAGGTTTCTACATTAATAAGAACACATTATCAGACACAACAATCTTTTGGCACCAAGCTCATAGATGTATACAAAACCTTATTAATTCCATGAGATATGCTTCACAGAAGCACTTTGCTTTCACTACTATAGAAAAGGTCAATAAAAAAGTAAGAACAGCAGGAACAGATATTGACCTACGCCACTGGGCCTGCCAGGCTTGATGGATATACAGGCAAGTGCCAAGATTCAATCTTTGAGCCTCTAAAAGCCCTCTGAGAAACCCTTATCGAGCGAGTCAACATTGTGTATGGACTCATCACAATCTCTCTGCGGGCAAGTTTTTCTTTCCCATCTCCAACAGAACCGGTGATGGAGATGCAGAAACAGAAAAAAAAATTGGCTCAATAAGAGAGGTGAGAAAAACAGCCTCTCTCTATTTCTGTTATCTGGAAGCCTAATTTCAGAAGACAGGAGAACTGAAAGGAGAAAAAAGCAATGATGTAACAGTGTTAAAAAAAAAAAAAGACAGAAAGAAAGAAAGAAAATACTCATTCCCAGTTGGATAGCGGGTGTCTGTTAAGATTGCACAACTGGGCATCTAAACAGAATTCGAGTCATTATTCCTTGAATTACTATTCAAGAAACTCAATTTTTATGATAGCCTAATTTATTTTGATTGCAAATAACTATAGCAACAACACTAATACTTTTCCTGAATACTTATGTACAAGGAGGTGTCTGAAAAATAAAACCAAAAATAAGAAACACTTGCGAAATTCAGTTCAATTCAATTTCAGTCATTTGAAAAAAAATAATCAAAGTTAGACAAGTTCTCCTGCAACCAACGTTTGTAAATATCAGAGTACAATAGAAATATATCAAAATTGCAGATCAAATCCATCCCCACTCCTAGCTACGGTCTTACTACAAAAAAATTAAGAGAAGCTGATGTTAAGGTTTGAATTTAATAGGTAACTCCACCAATTTTACACATTAAAGTCTGTTTACAGGTCTTGGGGAGTGCTACTGCATATATGACAAAGTAGTATGAAAGTTTTTGTGGCTCCAGACGAAGCTGCATATAAACTGATAAATTGCCCCCAGTGATGTTACTCAGTAGTTAAGTTGCATTATGGGTAACGTAGGCACCATGGCTCTAGCACTGCACTCCTAAAACACCGTTGGACATCCTTCTTAAAATCTGGCACCTGCATTAGTCACAATGCAACTTGGCCAATTAGTGACATCACTGGAGGCAATTTATCAGATGACATGCAGCTTCTTCTGGAGCCAAGAAAAGGCTTCATACTACTTTTTTTACATTCATGAAGTAGAACTATGCAAAAGCTGTAAACAGAATTTAATGGGGAAAATTGGTGTAAGCTTTACCTTTTAAAGGAAACTGCCATTAGGAATATATAGTAGAACCTTGGTATACAGTGTAAAAACTACCATAGTTGTTGTTCCTTTTCTTGTCAGCACAGGTAGTTACAAAAAGGCGCCACTGTTAGTGTATGAAGATAAAGAGTTGGGTTCTTGCTAACAACGTTATTGTGCAGAAGCAGTTTGATTAATCAAGCCATTCTCATGACGTGTTTGACCTTTATCACATCCTTCTCAGCCACAACAGTCCATCATCACAACATGCACGCAGAGCAACAATCTGCAAAATAAAGCCAAAGCCAGGCAGGCAGACAAGCAAAGGGTCCCGTGAGAAGGACATAAATACGTTCATTTAGTATGTGTAGCCCATAGATTTCACATTTATCACAGAGCTGACAGTCACACAGGGACAAACATGCAGTCAGATATAGAATTTTCACAATGCACTCCAACCTTGTCTCTCCAGTTGTTTAAACCGCAAAGCTGCTCTAGAGCTAAATCACAATGTACCGAAGTCCTCTTCCTCTTCTTTATAGAGCAGATAGATAAAGCAGGCTGTCAAGACAGCCCCGGCCAGCTACAGCAACACCACACAAGCACACACACAGACAGACAGACAGACAGACAGACAGACAGACAGTACAATTCACCACATATGGGTTAGTGTGGAACACATAAATTACAGCTGAGAGCCACAGCTAGTCTAAATTAATATAAATTTGATTTCATTGAGTCTGACAGTTTCTAGAGAGAGAGACGTATACTTAAACAGTGGACAAAGACAAGACATAAGACATACAGTACAACAGGAAAGCGAACATGCTTGGATTGGGAAGTGTTAAATCAGAATTTACAGACTCACGTGGCACTTTGGATTGTACATCCTTTTTTCCAGGTATGTTCCATATATTCAACATCTCATCTATATGTTAAACATAATCCCTTCAGATTTGGGGATTTAAAAACTGTTACCCGCCACAAGGAGATTACACTCTAGTGATCGCTCATCTTCCGCTGTTGCAAGCCTTATTAAGGAAGAGAACTTCTTGCCTCATGTCAGCAGGATGTCTGAATTTATTCTCAGCTCCAACATGTAAAATGTCGCCCATTAAATGCCGCATCAGGTTGATGAATACCACTGGGAAGAATCAGCGCAGGTTTGTTTCCCTCAAGTTAATTTACAAAAAGGTGGTGCAGAGCTACAAGAGGACTGTCAGCCAGCACAGAATTGTAAAAAACGCAGCCCTCTGTAAGGCTTAAAAGCTTTAGTCCATATCAGGCTGGGACAAATCAAATCACAGGATTGAATAAATCAGATAATGATAACAAAGAGACTGGGGTGAGATGAAAAGAAGAGTCCATTTAGGGGTTGCTGACCTGCAAGGGTATATTTTCAGTAATTGAAACATTACAATCCATCTGTTGGGCGTTATTCAACAAAGGGCGGCACTTCATTCAAAGAAGTAAAAGCATCGTCATTATTGCTAAAATAAAAATTGGGCTTACATAAAGAACAGCGAAATAGTATTCTGCTTCTTCAATACCTGTCTGAACTACATGTCATATTTTACCTACCTGCAGACAAGCCACTCCTATTCCCACAGCACCAATGACCAACAGGTGGTCTGCCAGAAACTGCTCCAGCTTAGTGATGCAGCCCCCCTGCAGAGACAAAGGCTCAATGTAAAAAAACATTTAATCATATAATAGATAATACACCCCATTGTACACATAGAAATTAGGCTAACACTCTCAATGGCTAATTTCATGAACATGTGGGTTTATCAAAGATGGTGAAGTCCAGTCTATTTATCTTGAGTACATTTTCAGACAACTATCCCCTGTAACTATCTTCCCTAACAGTTTCATTACTTTCAGGAATAAGACATGAATATACAACATAATACAGATAAATGGTGTTGTTTTAAAATGCACTCAATAGATATATTCATCATCCACGTCACGTCCTATAATGTTTAAGGGTACATCTTCTTGTTTACGCCTTAGCACATTATGTAGGCAGCTTAAAGTGAGCTATAACAGAGTGAATTTAAGGGTTTGATACAAGAAGGTGGAAAACCTCACCTAAGCAACACATAAGCACTCAAACCCTCATCTTTTATTCATTTCCAGAGAGTTTATTTTAGCAGAGAACAGTTTCAACGTCTTTTCTCCGTTTCTGTCACTATTACTACTACTGCTCTGTTGATATTGTCTCATAGTGGCAGGAACATTTTTGTCTACTAATAGTAAATTCCATAAATGCTCTGTGATATTTACATCGAGTTAGACTTCAGATGGCAGCTGTCATTTAGAAATCCTCTCACCTCCACTTTGTAGATGTTGGAGGGATGGTCTCTCTTGCCACAGTGAGGGGTGATGGTTTTACAGCAGCTGTCAGGCACCACCCTGCCATCTGCCGGCTTCGACGAAATGTACACACTCATCGTCCAATCATGGGAGTTGTTGCTGCCACAGCACTTGAACTGGAGAGGCAGAAAGATGAAAGAGAAAGGGGGTGGTTTCATGATATCATTGATGAAAAAGCACAAATCCATCCTCCTTCTGTTATAACTGAGTCAGTTTCGTGAGGCTTAACTCAGACTAATTCATTTGGCTCAAACCACTTCCTCAAATCAGTCTTCTGTAAACTTTGAATACTAACAGCTTAAGGGAGAGGCTACGTTTATAAAACCCAAACCCAAAGAAATAACACAGCAAAGAGCAACTTCTACTGAATTTCAGCATAATTCAGAACTACTTGACATTTGGTAGCTGCAGACTGAGTCATGGAGAATCAACTTGTAACAAGTGCACCTATATCATGCTAGCTGGAGAAAAGTGCAGAATATAATCTTACATAAATCAAACAAAACCTCTAAGGCTTTAACAAATATAGCCCGTACGTCCTGTTGTAGTCTGTCCACGGCTAATGTGATGGCCTCCTTCCCTGGCTGGGCGTAGTTCTCCGTCATAGTCTGATTTAGATGCTGCTTCAGCTCCTCACTCAGCTGGAACGAAGACAGAGACAGCAGGCACACAGTGAGAAACAGTGTGCGTGAGATGGAGAAGATGGGGGGTATTTATGGGAAAGAACAAACATTATTTTGTAACCACAAGCTGCTTCTTTGATCACACATGGGACACAAAAATGTACATGAGTAAAGACTATAAGGTGAGAGAGATTCAGAGTGATACTCTTGACAAAAGACAAAGAGTGGGAGGATTAGGGCAAGAGAGACAGATAGCTACTCCCACGCATCTGTGAGTGCTGTGATTGAAAAGACATAGCAAAAATAAGACTTTAACCATAGCCTGCGATGTGTGTATGTTTGTGCACACACACACGCAGGAGAGGGAAGAGAAACAGAGAGAAGATGAGAGCCCTTATCTTTAAAGTGATTTTATCCTGTGCTGAACCCTTTTCCATTATAATAAATCTCTGAGCTTGCCCGCAGATAGCACTTTGCTCTTTGCAGTTATAGCTGACTGACAGGTGGATGTCTGTGAGATAACAAGATCCTAAGAGCTCTGTGTTAGATAAGACTCCAGAGGCTGAGCATAATGCTCAGTGCAGGTGGCAACTGTGACAACCCACATTCATACAGAAAAAGGAAGAACGGCAAAAAAAAACACAGCTCAAAGATCGACTGTAGATTCTCCAGTGGCTCATCATTGTCTTTCATGTCCTTTGAGACGGAACAAAGACGAGAACCGTTTTCTTATAAGCAGAATAGGGAAATCATGTGAATTTTAGTAGGAAATGACATCAGTAACATCCTCAATGATGCCATGAACTCAGTCATCATAAATTACAGATATGCTGTATGCTAATAAAGGTAAGTTAAAACCTGAACGAAGAAGAAAAGCCATAAAGGCATTTTTAATGTCCATCTTTAAACACTGTTTAAGGTGTTTCTTCAACTTTTAGGCACCTCTGCTATTATAAGAGGAAAGGTGGTGTACAGTGATAATTACCTGCTATGTCATGATCATTAGCTCATTAATTTAGTAAGGTATACATAATAGCGTATCTATTTATATTTCTGAATTCATTCTCGATTATTATCGATCAAATTATTGCATTGCGGGAATTTTTCACAACAATACCGTCTTGGACAATTTAGTTTTTTCTTGACCTGCCGCTTTTCTCATAAGTGTCTTCACTGCAGAGCTTTAACAAGCTATTTTGTAGAAAGTGCTGCTCTTTAACACTAGTCCAGAGGCCAAACAAAATCTGTAACACATAAAGTAATAAAATAGAGTAATTAAAACCTTCTCTGAGCAAAACAGCCTCACTTACTGAATCCCTGTCTGCATCCTACTTTCTATCCGCTAAATAAACATACAAATATTTTAGTACAAGACACATCAGGACTAATGGGTCTTATGGTGGTTATCTGGAAAGAAAAATTAAGGTTTTTAACTCTTTCCTCTAGTTCAGCTTGAGCACAGCAGAACGGCAACAGGCAGCAGGTCAAGTCTTCATGTGACCATTGTGGCGTAGAGTTAAATGCAGAGATCATCCATCACCACTCTTAACTACAACTAAATAACTTTGCAACATTTTTAACTTCATTAAGTAGTGATCACTTACCCTCTGGTAATAGACATAAGCCAGTACTCCAGCCACCAGTTCAATCAAGAAGATCACCAGCAGGCAGAAGAAGTACTGTGGATGAGAGAGAGGAAATTAAGAGAGGTATGCTGAGGACTGTGGTAACTGATTTGAGAAAGTTTCTCACACTTGTGACGACTCAATAATAAAAACTTCCATCAACTGTCATCATGCTGCATCTGTCACTTCTAACACAGATGGCAATGCTGTGCAAAATGAGATAACCAAAAATCTATTTGACAGTCTGTGGAATCCCATTTCTCTCGGGCATCTTTAAGGAGCTCTCCGTGCTGCTTGAAAACAGCTCTATTATGTGTCGTAATTGACTTGAAAACACCGTCCTGCCAAAAAACTAAATAAAGTGCTTTAAATATCAATCATTGCAACAGAAACATGAACAAAAACTTCTACGAAAAATAAACACTGATGGCTCTAATTATGGGCTTCATCCTTCGTGATAAGCACCACTGAACGTGTTGAAATGCAGAGCTTATGTAAACTTTAGTGAACACATCGCCCACACATGTAGAGTGCACAGGCAGCAGTAAAATAATGCAAGCACAAACTTTCATTCTTTAGAAAATGGTTCATATACCACACACACACACACACACACACACACACACACACACACACACACACACACACACACACACACACACTAATTAGGCCCACCTGTCTCGGAGCAGGACACAACAGTTTGACAGCAGCAACAGTACTCCTGTACTCCAGATCATTATGGAGAGACAGATGCTACTACCCATCCTGCGTGACGTGGGAAACAAAATGACGGCAATCCGATCAAACAAACAGCCACAGGAGAGCGATGATCTTACTGAATGAACGTATGACACTTGGCAAACATTTTCCTCCGTTTTGCTGCTGTCACAGTAATTACATCATGCAGAAACACCAGCCTGTTCTGTATCTCTTGGTTACAAGATTAAAAATAAATAAATAACCAACAGTCCAGTCTGTGTGCCTGCTGCCCACACAAAATGCCAACTTTCTTTACACACATACATGCTGGCATCACTCATTAATCTCCCCAAACTAACCTATAAATAGCAAATCAGTACAGATAATATTCAACCAAAATGCACCACACAGATTCCAAATCTTCTAAGCATTTATTTCTTCACTCCTGCAAGCCCGTTTCTCTTTCCTATTGCTCCATCCATCAACAGCAGATAGATAGACCTATAAATAGTCCTGCGGCAGTGAACGTTCACCTCCCGCCTGCCTCTCTCCCACTGGGCCCTGTCTCTGTAAAATAATGAGGACAGTAAGGGTCCTGTCAGAGCCATTTGTCAACATGCATTGACGGAACCTTCGACCAGAGAAGTTCAACATTATGTTATTGCATTTAGTTGTGCAGAGAGAGCAAACCTTTGTGTACACGTGGGCGAGCACCGAGGAATGACAATCTAGGACCACTTACAGGGACCATCAGCATTGTTGCCCACATGATCATCCATATTACATAATGTTTCAAACATGTGCAACATGAGGCGCAACCAACCTCTATCAGAAATATCTGATAAAAGCTAGCAGTGGTGAGGAGAGTCCTTCAGTCCATGAGCGGCAAATTGTTTAACATTATCCTGTATCCTACTTTCACACGCCTAAACATACAACATCTTTGCACCTTGAGTATCCAGTATGCATCCAGTATCAATACTTTTCATTAAAAAAAAAGTAAAGTACATTAATTTCTTCGATACTAACTGCAAGCAAGTATAACGCAAACAACTGTGTATAGTACTATACAGGTCTTCACGACAAGACTTAGCAAAGTAGGATATGTTGGATCAACATACATCCTGAACAAACACTGAGATCAACCAATCACAGCTCTCTGACATCATCAGTTTTGGGGGGTCAAGATGCTTGATCAATACCCCAAACAACAATCTGGCTCTGGGACAATCTGATTTCTGGAATGTTATGT
>CAEMYA010000162.1:1795927-1818332 GCA_903131615.1 Diplodus sargus | reverse complement strand
TGCAAGACGCACAACAAGATAACAGAACTGTACTGTCGGACCGACCAGGTCTGTGTTTGTGCACTGTGTTTGAAAACTGATCACAAGGGTCACAGTGTTGTCTCACTTGAGGAAGAATATGAAGCTGTGATTGCAAAAAAAGATGAGACAATAGCAAATATCGAGAAAATGATCCAATCACGGTCCAAGAAGATAGTTGAAATCGAAACCTCAGTTGATGTCGGGCAGAAAGAAGCTGAGAAAGAGAAAGACGCCAGTGTGCAGGTCTTCACCGACTTGATCCGCTGCATTCAGAGAAGCCAGGCCGAGCTTGTTGAGGTGATCGAGGAGAGGTACAGAGCAACAAAACTAAAGGCTGAAGGTTTTCTCACAGAGCTGAAGACAGAAATCGCTGAACTAGAAAGCAGAAGAAACCAGCTGGAGCAGCTGTCACAGTCTGAGGATCACCTGCATTTTGTCCAGAGCTTCCAAACATTGTGCTCTCCTGTAAACAAGGACTGGAGCAACACTGGTGTTCACAGTGACCTGTGTTTTGAGGCACTGAGAGGTGCAGTGACTCGTCTCAAAGAGAGAGTCGGTGAAATAATGGAAGAGCTTCCTGAGATCAAAATGAAAAGAATGAGAGAATATGCAGTGGACTTGAGTTTTGACCCTGACACAGCATATTGCTCACTTGTCATAAGCCAGGATGGAAAACAAGTTATGTATGAAGACATAGACCAGGAAGTTCCCAACAATCCAAAGAGATTTGAAATGTGTGCAGAGGTTTTGGCAAAGGAGGGGTTCACAACAGGGAAGTTTTACTATGAAGTGCAAGTGAGAGGAAAAACTGATTGGATCATTGGAGTGGTCAGAGAGTCTGTTAATAGAAAGGAGAACATACCTCTGTCAGTTGAAGATGGTTACTGGACCCTTTGGCTTGATGAAGGTACATATAAAGCATATACAGCATATTCACTTAACCTCACACTGACAGAAGAGCTTCAGAAGGTTGGCGTCTTTGTAGACTATAACAAGGGATCAGTTTCTTTCTATAATGCAGAATCTAAATCACACATCTATTCTTACACTCACTACATGTTTACAGAGAAAATGTATCCATACTTTTGTCTTCAGAGCTACATGAAGGGAGCAAACTCTGCCCCTCTCATCATATCACCTTTACCCCAAACACACTGAGTTTGTTCCTCTAAAGAACACAGAGAACTGACATGGCCTTTATTAATGCTTTCAACAAATCTGCTGAAAGTGTTAAGAGCCACATCTCAATGTTTTGTTGGTAATCAAATAATTTAATCATCTTAAATTTCTGAAATGTTTCTAACACACATGGAAGTCTGACGCTACATCATCAGTGTGATTCTGTTCACTTCTCTGTTGTGTTGTTAAGTGTATGAAATGTAAAGTGTTGATACTAATGTTGCAGAGTAATATTGTCAGAAGCTGTTGTTTAATGCTGGATGAGATTATCAGTGTCATTTATCATGATATAATGTACTATTACTTTAAGATATTCTGTTGATCTCTCATGCAAACTTTGATTGTTGAATAAGTCTGATGCAGTAAAGTGTCACATTCCTGTTTATACAGTCACAATCCTGACTGTGATGTATCAGATGGAGAACAGAAGTGACTGTACTGGGAAGAAAAGACCAGTTTGTGTAAATTCTTCATTTTGCTGGGTTGTTGTTATTCCCGGTGTCTTGAAATGAAAAGCCTGAGTGAATTTGTCGAGTGGATGTAAATAAACTTCACATCTGGGCTGATTTCCTCGTGTCATTCTAGAGATTCTGTCACAATATCAAAGTCAGAGCTGTAAAGCATTTGAACACCACTTGAGTGTACAGGTAATGTGTGTGTAACTCATGGAAATGTATCAGACGGTTACTGAGATGGTGGACATGATAAATATACCAGCTAAACATCAACATGTCAGCAGAGGTGGAAAAGTAACTAAGTACATTTATTAAAGTATTGCATTTGCTTACAATTTTTTAGGTTCTTGAGTATATTTCATTTTAGGTAACTCATACTTCTGCTGTACTACTTTTATTTTCCAACAATAGTCACCAGCTACTTTTCAAATACATATTAAAACAAAAAATAAATCCAGTCATATATTATGATGCAGCCTTTTATTGTTGATTAAGCCTCCAGACAGTATATAAAATAGTTGATGCCAGCTCCAGAATTAAGTGCTGTAACATCAGTAATGCAAACACATTAATGCATCACTAACAGTGATACAATATACTCTGAAATGGGCCATTCTGCACAAGTACTTTTACTTTTGATCCTTTTAGTACATTTTCTTAAAATACCTACAGTTTGTTATTTGACATAAGTAAGAATTCAAAGGACTTACATGTAATAGAGTAGTTTTTCATCTTGGTATCGTTACTTTTACTCATATAAAAGACCTGAGGAGACAACTTCTTCTTCCACCACTGCATGTTAGCATTTAGCTTGAAGCACCACTGTGATTAAATAGCCTCACAGAGCTGCTAGCATAACTTCCATCACAGTTTCTTTCCTTCTCATTGAAAAATAAGATGAACGATTATATGAAATGTTTCCCTGGGGATAAATTACGGACTACATCTTTGAATCTCCTCAAAAATAAATACATACGCCAAAAATGTGTAAGATATGCAGACATTGGTGAAAATTTGTGGGTGATTCCAGGCAGTAACACATAAACTGATGAATGAACCATATCTTTAGCTTTATAATTGTCTCCAGCAGGTGCTGCCGTGGCTCCTCCTCCGTCCCGAAGTCCTCACACGCGGCCCAGTCCTCGCGCAGCAGTCCCTCCCACCTGTATCCAGAGCTGGAGGAGATGTTCACCTCTCCGCGTTCACTCTGCGACATCGCGCCATATGCTGATATTAGTGAACATTTGTTGGTGATACTTATAAGTAGTAATACAAAAACTGATGAGTAACCTATATCTTTAGCTTTATAACTGTCTCCAGTCTTGTAAATAGAGATGAAAGAGTTAAATATGACCAGGAAGTGGATCACAGAGCAGGGAGGAGCCCTCACTGATGTCAACACACTGAAACGAAACTTAAGGATCAGACTGATAAAAGACGAGCTCTCCAACACAAAGTCAAGTTCGCTTTGAGTTTCTTGCACAGCTGCTTTTAAAACTTGATGCTTCACAGGTAAGTAGTTGATGTGTTCTTGTTGCACATGTGATAACATGAAGCTAACATATAGCAATATAACATATTGTGTTTTTGCTTCTTCATTCTTGCCCAGACATGGCGACTGCCAGCAGTCTGCTGTCAGAGGAGAAGTTCCTGTGCTCTGTGTGTCTGGATGTGTTCACTGAGCCGGTCTCAACGCCATGTGGACACAACTTCTGCAGGCCATGTATCCACAAGTGTTGGGACAGCAGTGACGTTTGCCAGTGTCCATTGTGCAACAGAACATTTTCTCCCAGACCTGAACTCCATGTCAACACTTTTGTGTCTGAGTTAGCTGCTGAGTTTAAGACGCACGTTCAAGTCAAAGCCTCGACTCCAGAGCCACAACTTCCTGAAACAGAAGATGTTCTCTGTGATATCTGCTCTGAGATAAAGGAGAAGGCTGTTAAATCTTGCCTGATGTGTCTAGTGTCTTTCTGTAAGGTGCACCTTGAGCCACATCAGAGAGTTGCTATTCTAAAGAGCCACACGTTATTAGACCCTGTGAAGAATCTGGATGACAGGATGTGCAAGACGCACAACAAGATAACAGAACTGTACTGTCGGACTGACCAGGTCTGTGTTTGTGTCTTATGTATGAAAACTGATCACAAGAGTCACAATGTTGTCCCACTTGAGGAAGAATATGAAGCAGTGATGGCCAAAAAAGATGAGACAATAGCAAATATCCAGAAGATGATACAATCACGGTCTGAGAAGATAGTTGAAATTGAAACCTCAGTTGATGTCGGGCAGAAAGAAGCTGAGAAAGAGAAAGGCGCCAGTGTGCAGGTCTTCACCGACTTGATCCGCTCCATTCAGAGAAGCCAGGCCGAGCTGGTTGAGGCGATCGAGGAGAGGTACAGAGCAACAAAACTAAAGGCTGAAGGTTTTCTCACAGAGCTGAAGACAGAAATCGCTGAACTTGAAAGCAGAAGAAACCAGCTGGAGCAGTTGTCACAGTCTGAGGATCACCTGCATTTTGTCCAGAGCTTCCAAACATTGTGCTCTCCTGTAAACAAGGACTGGAGCAACACTGGTGTTCACAGTGACCTGTGTTTTGAGTCACTGAGAGGTGCAGTGACTCGTCTCAAAGAGAGAGTCGATGAAATAATGGAAGAACTTCCTGAGATCGAAATGAAAAGAATGAGAGAACATGCAGTGGACTTGTCTTTTGACCCTGACACAGCATATTGCTCACTTGTCATAAGCCAGGATGGAAAACAAGTGAAGGATGGAGGCATAGACCAGGAAGTTCCCAACAATCCAAAGAGATTTGAAACATGTTCAGAGGTTTTGGCAAAGGAGGGGTTCACAACAGGGAAGTTTTACTATGAAGTGCAAGTGAGAGGAAAAACTGATTGGATCATTGGAGTGGTCAGAGAGTCTGTTAATAGAAAGGAGAACATACCTCTGTCAGTTGAAGATGGTTACTGGACCCTTTGGCTTGATGAAGGTACATATAAAGCATATACAGCATATTCACTTAACCTCACACTGACAGAAGACCTTCAGAAGGTCGGCGTCTTTGTAGACTATGACGAGGGATCGGTTTCTTTCTATAATGCAGATTCTAAATCACACATCTATTCTTACACTCACTACACGTTTACAGAGAAAATGTATCCATACTTTTGTCTTCAGAGCTACATGAACGGAGCAAACTCTGCCCCTCTCATCATATCACCTTTACCCCAAACACACTGAGTCTGTTCCTCTAAAGAACACAGAGAACTGACATGGCCTTTATTAATGCTTTCAACAAATCTGCTGAAAGTGTTAAGAGCCACATCTCAATGTTTTGTTGGTAGTCAAATAATTTAATCATCTTTAATTTCTGAAATGTTTCTGACACACATGGAAGTCTGACGCTGTATCATCAGTGTGATTCTGTTTACTTCTCTGTTGTGTTGTGAGTGTATGAAAGGTAAAGTGTTGATACTAATGTTGCAGAGTAATATTGTCAGAAGCTGTTGTTTAATGCTGGATGAGGTTATCAGTGTCATTTATCATGATATAATGTACTATTACTTTGTTAAGATATTCTGTTGATCTCTCATACAAACTTTGATTGTTGAAATAAGTCTGATGCAGTAAAGTGTCACATTCCTGTTTATACAGTGATAATCCTAACAGTGATGTATCAGATGGAGAACAGAAGTGATTGTACTGGGAAGAAAAGACCAGTTTGTGTAAATTCTTTATTTGCTTAGTCTCTTGAAATGACAAGATGCGTTTGTCAAGTGGGTGTAAATAAACTTCACATCTGGGCTGATTTCCTCGTGTCATTCTAGAGATTCTGTAACATTATCAAAGTCATAGCTGTAAAGCATTTGAACACCACTTGAGTGTACAGGTGATGTGTGTGTAGCTCATGGAAACGTATCAGACAGTTACTGAGATGGTGGACATGATAAATATTATACCTGCTAAACAAGTCAAGTCAAAGTTTCTTATCCCACGGGGGGAATTAAGTTGCAGCCAGGTATCAAGAAACACACAACCAACTACACAACACACAAGATAATAAATAGCAATGGAGACAGCATTACAACACAGATAGACAAAGACGAGTACATGAAATAAAATACAGTGCAAGATCACTACATGGAGAGGCCAATATAAGCAGTAGTCTAAAAGTCGCAGTGTGCAAAAGAAGCAGAAAGTGCAATAGTGACGTCAGTTAGAGCAAATTCAGCATATTAATGGCAGGACATACAAAGGAGAGTTTGTAACGTTTGGTCCTATGGGTGGGAACTCTATACCTTCTACCTGAGGGTAAAAGCACAAACTCTCTATAGAGGAGGTGGTCATCACAGTCCAAAATGACCAGAGCCTTCCTAAGGACATGACGGTCGTATAAGTCACAGAGTGGAGACTGCTTCACCCCGATAACTTCGCCAGCAACACTAACAAACCGACTCAGCTTGTTTCGATCAGCAAGGTTGAAGTTGCCAAACCATACAATAACAGAAAAAGACAGAACTGACTCAATAAAAGATTTATAAAACAATGTCATCATTTTTGCGCATACATTAAATGTGTTCATTTTTCTTAAAAAGTAGAGACGCTGTTGGACCTTCTTATGGATAGCCCATTAGCCTGGAAACATCCCTTAGGAAAAAGTAGTATACTTGAAGTTCATTTTATTAAGTATGCTTGAGTATAAGTATAAGTATAGCAAGTATACTATGGACCATGTACTTGTAGCATACTAGAAAGTATACTAATTTAATACTTCTTCTGACTAAATTGGAACATTTTAAGTTTTCTAAACATACACTTTAAGTATACTTTTTAAGGTCATTTTAAGTTTACAGAAGTACACTTTCAAGTATACTAATCTATATGCTACTAGTGTACTAAGTATATACTTCTAGTCCACATTTTAGTTTATTAACATGTAAGTCTATAACAGGGGTAATATAATGTGTGTAGTGAAAAACATTTTTATTCTGCTAAATAAAATGTAAGTGCAAGTCAATGACTTGACCTTATTCTGTACTTACATCAAGATATTGTAACTATTAGCACTTGTAACGTGGTAAGTTCTAGCGAGAGATCCACCAGTTATTACCATACATGCCCACGCCTTAACAGACAGGAAGTCTCTCCCGGAAAACACCCCTTCTCTCACGGTGCCAACATTTTTATCATCCTTGTTAATTCGACACAATTTAACCACATAACGAGGATATGAATTAACCTGTAACCGTCTTACACATCATCTTATTCACAAACACATTCACGAACCATAATTACACCAACAACAACAGAATACCCAAGAGTCTTTGCGCCACAGTCCACAGTATACTAAAGTACAAGTATAAGCTTTAGTATTAAAGTATACGTCTAAGTATTAATGTACTTAGTCTTAGACTATTCTTTATACTTTTCAGTATAAGCCAAGTATACTTCACTATACTTTTCTTAGATATATAAAATGTAGTATATAAAAAGTACACTTCAAGTATACTGCCTCAATTTTAGTATAAGATTAGTCCAGCACAGTTCCTAGGTATTTGTAGCTTTCCACTAGTTCCACCTCCAATCCCTATATCTCTGTAGGCTTGGGAGCAGGTGCAGACCTTCTAAAATCAATTACCATGTCCTTAGTTTTGGACACAAGCATCAATATGTTTGCTATGTCGTAGTGAGCATGTTAGCAGGCTGACGGAGGCTTAAATCACCAATTCTACATCCATCTTCCTCTGAGGACACACACACCTGCACAGCTGCATGACATCCCTGTTAGCCTCTGTACATTAAGTTTAATGCTTCTGTTAACATGCTAACACGCTAACTGAAGATGGTGAACAAGATTAACTTCATACCTGCAAAACATCAACATGTTAGCTTTGTCATTGTGAGCATGTCAGCAGAGGTGGAAAAGTAATTAAGTACATTTATTAAAGTACTGCACTTATGTACAATTTTGAGGTACTTACTTGAGTATTTTTCATTTAAGGTAACGTATACTTCTGCTGTACTACATTTACATTGTGGTGAAAATACCTACAGTACATACTTTTGCTTAAGTAAGAGTTTAAAGGACTTTTACCTGTAATAGAGCAGTATTTCATCTTGTTATTGTTGCTTTTGCTCATATAAAGGAGCTGAGGAGACAACTTCTTCTTCTACCACTGCATGTTAGCATTTAGCTTGAAGCACCACTGTGATTAAATAGCCTCACAGAGCTGCTAGCATAACTTCCATCACAGTTTCTTCCCTCCTCATTGAAAAATAAGATGAAAGATTATATGAAAATGCTCCCTGTGGATAAATTAGGGCTTACATTACATCTCCTCAAAAGTCAATAAAGACAATGACTTGTAAGATATGCAGACATTAGTGAACATTTGTGGGTGATACTTGGCAGTAATACATAAACTGATGAGTGACCACTATCTGTAGCTTTATAATTGTCTCCAGTCTTGTAAATGAAGCTGAAAGAGTTAAATATGACCAGGAAGTGGATCACGGAGCAGGGAGGAGCCCTCACTGATGTCAACACACTGAAATGAAACTTAAGGCACAGACTGATAAAAGACGAGCTCTCCAACACAATGTCAAGTTTGCTCTGAGTTTCTTGCGCAGCTGCTTTTAAAACTTGATGCTTCACAGGTAAGTAGTTGATGTGTTCTTGTTGCACATGTGATAACATGAAGCTAACATATAGCCCACTGTCTCAATACCCTGCTGGAAAAACCAGCATAGACCCAAAACACAACATATGCTGGTCTTGCTGGTGAGTCACCAGCAAGACCAGCATTTGTTGTGTTTTGGTGCTGGTCTATGTTGTTTTTTTCCAGCAGGGCAGTAGTAGTTGAGTTGTGTGAGTTGTTGTAATTGTGTTTTTGCTTCTTCATTCTTGTCCAGACATGGCGACTGCCAGCAGTCGGATGTCAGAGGACACGTTCCTGTGCTCTGTGTGTCTGGATGTGTTCACTGAGCCAGTCACAACGCCATGTGGACACAACTTCTGCAGGCCATGTATCCACAAGTATTGGGACAGCAGAGACGTTTGCCAGTGTCCATTGTGCAACAGAACATTTTCTCCCAGACCTGAACTCCATGTCAACACTTTTGTGTCTGAGTTAGCTGCTGAGTTTAAGACTCACGTTCAAGTCAAAGCCTCGACTCCAAAACCACAACTTCCTGAAACAGAAGATGTTCTATGTGATTTCTGCTCTGAGATAAAGGAGAAGGCTGTTAAATCTTGCCTGATGTGTCTAATGTCTTTCTGTAAGGTGCACCTTGAGCCACATCAGAGAGTTGCTGGTCTCAAGAGCCACACGTTATTAGACCCTGTGAAGAATCTGGATGACAGGATGTGCAAGACGCACAACAAGATAACAGAACTGTACTGTCGGACCGACCAGGTCTGTGTTTGTCTCTTGTGTATGAACACTGATCACAAGGGTCACAATGTTGTCCCACTTGAGGAAGAATATGAAGCTGTGATGGCAAAAAAAGATGAGACAATAGCAAATATCGAGAAAATGATCCAATCACGGTCCGAGAAGATAGTTGAAATTGAAACCTCAGTTGATGTCGGGCAGAAAGAAGCTGAGAAAGAGAAAGACGCCAGTGTGCAGGTCTTCACCGACTTGATCCGCTCCATTCAGAGAAGCCAGGCCGAGCTGGTTGAGGTGATCGAGGAGAGGTACAGAGCAACAAAACTAAAGGCTGAAGGTTTTCTCACAGAGCTAAAGACAGAAATCGCTGAACTTGAAAGCAGAAGAAACCAGCTGGAGCAGCTGTCACAGTCTGAGGATCACCTGCATTTTGTCCAGAGCTTCCAAACATTGTGCTCTCCTGTAAACAAGGACTGGAGCAACACTGGTGTTCACAGTGACCTGTGTTTTGAGACACTGAGAGGTGCAGTGACTCGTCTCAAAGAGAGAGTCGATGAAATAATGGAAGAGCTTCTTGAGATAAAAATGAAGAGAATGAGAGAACATGCAGTGGACTTGTCTTTCGACCCTGACACAGCATATTGCTCACTTATCATAAGCCAGGATGGAAAACAAGTGAAGAGTGGAGACATAGTCCAGGAAGTTCCCAACAATCCAAAGAGATTTGAAGTGTGTGCGGATGTTTTAACAAAGGAGGGGTTCACAACAGGGAAGTTTTACTATGAAGTGCAAGTGACAGGAAAAACTGAATGGGCTGTTGGAGTTGTCAAAGAGTCTGTTGATAGAAAGAAGAACATACCTTCGTTAGTTAAATATGGTTACTGGACCATTGGGCTTGATGAAGGTCTATATAAAGCATATACAAAACCAAATGTTCCCCTCACACTGACAGAAGAGCTTCAGAAGGTTGGCGTCTTTGTAGACTATGACGAGGGATCGGTTTCTTTCTATGATGCAGATTCTAAATCACACATCTATTCTTACACTGGCTGCAAGTTGACAGAGAAACTGTATCCATACTTTGGTTTTCAAGGTGACTCCGCCCCTTTCATCATTACACCTGTACCTCAAACACACTGAGGTTGATCCTTGTTGATCCTTTTTTAGACTACATAAAAAAGAAGTTTGATGTCTGACATCAAATTTAACAAATTTACTTCACAGCAACGTCAAAATGTTATAATCAAACCGACATTTTTAATATCTTAAATGTTTTCTACACATGTATGAAATTATGAAACTGCACCTGCAGTGGTATTCTGTTCCTTTCTCTACAGTGTGCTTTATTTTATATGTATAAATGTAAACTGATGATATTAATGGTGCACAGTAATGTTGACAGATGTTGTTGTATTGAGGTTATCAATGTCATTTATCAAGGTATCATCAATGTCTCTTGTATGACGTACTATTACTTTGTAAGATATTCTGTTGCTCAGATATAATTTGAATGTTTAAATAGGTTATGTGCATTAAATTGTATCACATTCTTGTGAATCCATCCACAGTGGTGATCTGTCAGATACAGATTTACAGAAAGAGACTTTACTGGGAAGAAAAGACCAGTTTGTGTAAATTCTTCATTTTGCTGGGTTGTTGTAATTCACAGTGTCTTGAAATGAAAAGCCTGAGTGAATTTGTCGAGTGGGTGTAAATAAACTTCACATCTGGGCTGATTTCCTCGTGTCATTCTAGAGGTTCTGTCCCATTATCAAAGTCAGAGCTGTAAAGCAGTTGAACACCACTTGAGTGTACAGGTAATGTGTGTGTAACTCATGGAAACGTATCAGACTGTTACTGAGATGGTGGACATGATAAATATACCAGCTAAACATCAACATGTCAGCAGAGGTGGAAAAGTAACTAAGTACATTTATTAAAGTATTGCATTTGCTTACAATTTTTTAGGTTCTTACTTGAGGATATTTCAGTTTAGGTAACTTATACTTCTGCTGTTCTACTTTTATTTTCCAACAATAGTCTCTAGCTACTTTTCAAATACATATTAATACAAAATATAAATCCAGTCATATATTATGATGCAGCCTTTTATTGTTGATTAAGCCTCCAGACAGTATATGAAATAGTTGATGCCAGCTCCAGAATTAAGTGCTGTAACATTAGTGATGCAAACACATTAATGCATCACTAACAGTGATACAATATTCTCTGAAATGGGCCATTCTGCACGAGTACTTTTACTTTTGATACTTTTAGTAATTTTTTTTAAAATGCCTACAGTTTGTAATTTGACAAAAGTAAGAATTTAAAGGACTTTTACATGTAATAGAGTAGTTTTTCATCTTGGTATTGTTACTTTTACTCATATAAAGGAGCTGAGGAGACAACTTCTTCTTCCACTGCATGTTAGCATTTAGCTTGAAGCACCACTGTGATTAAATAGCCTCACAGAGCTGCTAGCATAACTTCCATCACAGTTTCTTCCCTTCTCATTGAAAAATAAGATGAAAGATGGTGTGAAATGTTTCCCTGTGGATAAATAAGAGCCTACATCTTTAAATCTCCTCAAAAATCAATAAATAAAGACAATGATTTGTAAGACGTGCAGACATTAGTGAACATTTGTGGGTGATACTCGGCAGTAATACATAAACTGATGAGTAACCTATATGTATAATCTATCTTTAGCTCTATAATTGTCTCCAGTCTTGTAAATGGAGCTGAAAGAGTTAAATATGACCAGGAAGTGGATCACAGAGCAGGGAGGAGCCCTCACTGATGTCAACATGCTGAAATGAAACTTAAGGCACAGACTGATAAAAGACGAGCTCTCCAACACAAAGTCGAGTTCGCTTTCAGTTTCTTGCGCAGCTGCTTTTAAAACTTGATGCTTCACAGGTAAGTAGTTGACGTGTTCTTGTTGCACATGTGATAACATGAAGCTAACATATAGCCCACTGTCTCTACAGTAGTTGAGTTGTGTGAGTTGTTGTAAGTGTGTTTTTGCTTCTTCATTCTTGTCCAGACATGGCGACTGCCAGCAATCTGCTATCAGAGGAGAAGTTCCTGTGCTCTGTGTGTCTGGATGTGTTCACTGAGCCAGTCTCAACGTCATGTGGACACAACTTCTGCAGGCCATGTATCCACAAGTGTTGGGACAGCAGTGACGTTTGCCAGTGTCCATTGTGCAACAGAACATTTTCTCCCAGACCTGAACTCCATGTCAACACTGTCAAGTCTGAGTTAGCTGCTGAGTTTAAGACTCAAGTTCAAGTCAAAGCCTCAACTCCAGAGCCACAACTTCCTGAAACAGAAGATGTTCTCTGTGATTTCTGCTCTGAGATAAAGGAGAAGGCTGTTAAATCTTGCCTGATGTGTCTTATGTCTTTCTGTAAGGTGCACCTTGAGCCACATCAGAGAGTTGCTATTCTAAAGAGCCACACGTTATTAGACCCTGTGAAGAATCTGGATGACAGGATGTGCAAGACGCACAACAAGATAACAGAACTGTACTGTCGGACCGACCAGGTCTGTGTTTGTGTCTTGTGTACCAAAACTGATCACAAGGGTCACAATGTTGTCTCACTTGAGGAAGAATATGAAGCTGTGATTGCAAAAAAAGATGAGACAATAGCAAATATCCAGAAGATGATCCAATCACGGTCCAAGAAGATGATTGAAATCGAAACCTCAGTTGATGTCGGGCAGAAAGAAGCTGAGAAAGAGAAAGACGCCAGTGTGCAGGTCTTCACCGACTTGATCCACTCCATTCAGAGAAGCCAGGCCGAGCTGGTTGAGGCGATCGATGAGAGGTACAGAGCAACAAAACTAAAGGCTGAAGGTTTTCTCACAGAGCTGAAGACAGAAATCGCTGAACTTGAAAGCAGAAGAAACCAGCTGGAGCAGCTGTCACAGTCTGAGGATCACATGCATTTTGTCCAGAGCTTCCAAACATTGTGCTCTCCTATAAACAAGGACTGGAGCAACACTGGTGTTCACAGTGACCTGTGTTTTGAGTCACTGAGAGGTGCAGTGACTCGTCTCAAAGAGAGAGTTGATGAACTAGTAGGAGCTGAGATCAAAATGAAAAGAATGAGAGAACATGCAGTGGACTTGACCTTTGACCCTGACACAGCACATTGCTCACTAGTCATAAGCCAGGATGGAAAACAAGTGAAGGATGGAGTCACAAAACAGAAAGTTCCCAACAATCCAAAGAGATTTGAAATGTGTCCAAATGTTTTGGCAAAGGAGGGGTTCACAACAGGGAAGTTTTACTATGAAGTGCAAGTGACAGGAAAGATTAAGTGGATCATTGGAGTGGTCAGAGAGTCTGTTGATAGAAAGAAGAACAAACGTCTGTCAGTTGAAGACGGTTACTGGACCATCAGGCTTGAAGAAGGTATATATAAAGTATGTACACCAACTCTTGACCTCACACTGACAGAAGAGCTTCAGAAGGTCGGTGTCTTTGTAGACTATAACGAGGGATCGGTTTCTTTCTATGATGCAGATTCTAAATCACACATCTATTCTTACACTGGCTACAAGTTTACAGAGAAACTGTATCCGTACTTTGGTCTTCAATGCGACTCCGCCCCTTTTATCATTACACCTGTACCTCAAACACACTGAGGTTGATCCTTGTAGGTCTTTTTTTAGGCTGCAGAATAAGGAGGTTTAATGTCTGATAACAAATTTACTTCACAGCAACGTCAAAATGTTATAATCAAACCGACACCTTTAATGTCTTAAATGTTTTCTTCACTTGCATGAAATTATGAAACTGCACCTGCAGTGGTATTCTGTTCCTTTCTCTACAATGTGCTTCATTTAATATGTATAAATGTAAACTGATGATATTAATGGTGCACAGTAATATTGTCAGATGTTGAATTGAGGTTATCAATGTCATTTATCATGACACGATATAATCACTGTCTCTTGTAGGACGTACTATTACTTTGTAAGATATTCTGTTGCTTGGACATAATTTGATTGTTTTAAAAAAGTTATGTGCATTAAATTGTGTCACATTCTTGTAAATCCATCCACAGTGGTGATCTGTCAGATACAGATTTACAGAAAGAGACTTTACTGGGAAGAAAAGACCAGTTTGTGTAAATTCTTCATTTTGCTGGGTTGTTGTAATTCACAGTGTCTTGAATGAAAAGCCTGAGTGAATTTGTCAAGTGGGTGTAAATAAACTTCACATCTGGGCTGATTTCCTTGTGTCATTCCAGAGGTTCTGTCACATTATCAAAGTCAGAGCTGTAAAGCAATTGAACACCACTTGAGTGTACAGGTAATGTGTTTGTAATTAATGGAAACATATCAGACTGTTACTGAGATGGTGGACATGATAAATATACCAGCTAAACATCAACATGTCAGCAGAGGTGGAAAAGTAACTCAGTACATTTATTAAAGTATTGCATTTGCTTACAATTTTTTAGGTTCTTACTTGAGGATATTTCATTTTAGGTAACTTATACTTCTGTTGTACTACTTTTATTTTCCAACAATAGTCACTAGCTACTTTTCAAATACATATTAATACAACATATAAATCCACCGATATATATTGATGCAGCCTTTTATTGTTGATTAAGCTTCCAGACAGTATATAAAATAGTTGATGCCAGCTCCAGAATTAAGTGCTGTAACATTAGTGATGCAAACACATTAATGCATCACTAACAGTGATACAATATACTCTGAAATGGGCCATTCTGCACGATTACTTTTACTTTTGGTACTTTAAGTATATTTTCTTAAAATACCTACAGTTTGTAATTTGACATAAGTAAGAATTTAAAGGACTTTTACATGTAATAGAGTAGTTTTTCATCTTGGTATTACTCATATAAAAGACCTGAGGAGACAACTTCTTCTTCCACTGCATGTTAGCATTTAGCTTGAAGCACCACTGTGATTAAATAGCCTCACAGAGCTGCTAGCATAACTTCCATCACAGTTTCTTCCCTTCTCATTGAAAAATAAGATGAAAGATGATATGAAATGTTTCCCTGTGGATAAATAAGGGCCTACGTCTTTAAATCTCCTCAAAAATCAGTAAATAACGACAATTATTTGTAAGACATGCTGACATTAGAGAACAGATGTTGGTGATACTTATAAGTAGTAATACATAAACTGATGAGTAACCTATATGTATAATCTATCTTTAGCTTCATCATTGTCTCATGTCTTGTAAATGGAGCTGAAAGAGTTAACTATGACCAGGAAGTGTATCACGGAGCAGGGAGGAGCCCTCACTGATGTCAACATGCTGAAACGAAACTTAAGGCACAGACTGATAAAAGACGAGCTCTCCAACACAAAGTCAAGTTAGCTTTGAGTTTCTTGCGCAGCTGCTTTTAAAACTTGATGCTTCGCAGGTAAGTAGTTGATGTGTTCTTGTTGCACATGTGATAACATGAAGCTAACATATAGCCCACTGTCTCTACAGGAGTAGTTGAGTTGTGTTGTAATTGTGTTTTTGCTTCTTCATTCTTGTCCAGACATGGCGACTGCCAGCAGTCTGCTGTCAGAGGAGAAGTTCCTGTGCTCTGTGTGTCTGGATGTGTTCACTGAGCCAGTCACAACGCCATGTGGACACAACTTCTGCAGGCCATGTATCCACAAGTGTTGGGACAGCAGTAACGTTTGCCAGTGTCCATTGTGCAACAGAACATTTTCTCCAAGACCTGAACTCCATGTCAACACTGTCATGTCTGAGTTAGCTGCTGAGTTTAAGACTCAAGTTCAAGTCAAAGCCTCAACTCACGAGCCACAACTTCCTGAAACAGAAGATGTTCTCTGTGATTTCTGCTCTGAGATAAAGGAGAAGGCTGTTAAATCTTGCCTGATGTGTCTATCATCTTTCTGCAAGGTGCACCTTGAGCCACATCAGAGAGTTGCTGGTCTCAAGAGCCACACGTTATTAGACCCTGTGAAGAATCTGGATGACAGGATGTGCAAGATGCACAACAAGATAACAGAACTGTACTGTCGGACCGACCAGGTCTTTGTTTGTGCACTGTGTTTGAAAACTGATCACAAGGGTCACAATGTTGTCCCACTTGAGGAAGAATATGAAGCAGTGATGGCAAAAAAAGATGAGACAATAGCAAATATCCAGAAGATGATCCAATCACGGTCCGAGAAGATAGTTGAAATCAAAACCTCAGTTGCTGTCGGGCAGAAAGAAGCTGAGAAAGAGAAAGATGCCAGTGTGCAGGTCTTCACCGACATGATCTGCTCCATTCAGAGAAGCCAGGCAGAGGTCATTGAGGCGATCGAGGAGAGGTACAGAGCAACAAAACTAAAGGCTGAAGGTTTTCTCACAGAGCTGAAGACAGAAATCAACAAACTAGAAAGTAGAAGAAACCAGCTGGAGCTGCTGTCACAGTCTGAGGATCACCTGCATTTTGTCCAGAGCTTCCCAACATTGTGCTCTCCTGTAAACAAGGACTGGAGCAACACTGGTGTTCACAGTGACCTGTGTTTTGAGACACTGAGAGGTGCAGTGACTCGTCTCAAAGAGAGAGTTGATGAACTAGTTGAAGAGCTTCCTGAGATCAAAATGAAAAGAATGAGAGAACATGCAGTGGACTTGACTTTTGACCCTGACACAGCATATTGCTCACTTGTCATAAGCCAGGATGGAAAACAAGTGAAGGATGGAGGCATAGACCAGGAAGTTCCCAACAATCCAAAGAGATTTGAAACATGTTCAGAGGTTTTGGCAAAGGAGGGGTTCACAACAGGGAAGTTTTACTATGAAGTGCAAGTGACAGGAAAGATTAACTGGGTCATTGGAGTGGTCAGAGAGTCTGTTAATAGAAAGGAGGACTTACCTCTGTCAGCTGAAGATGGTTTCTGGACCATTGGGCTTGAAGAAGGTATATATAAAGCATATACAAAACCAAATGTTAACCTCACACTGACAGAAGAGCTTCAGAAGGTCGGCGTCTTTGTAGACTATAACAAGGGATCAGTTTCTTTCTATAATGCAAATTCTAAATCACACATCTATTCTTACACTGGCTACAAGTTTACAGAGAAACTGTATCCATATTTCAGTCTTCAGTGGGACTCCGCCCCTTTCATCATTACACCTGTTCCTCAAACACACTGAGTTTGATGCTTGTGGGTCTTTTTGTAGACAACAGGAAAAGTAACTTTGACGCCTGTTAACAAATTCACTTAAAAGTTTTAACAGCAACGTCAAAATGTTATAATCAAACCGACATCTTTAATATCTTAAAGGTTTTCTTCACTTGCATGAAAGTATTAAACTGCACCTGCAGTGGTATTCTGTTCCTTTCTCTACAGCGTGCTTCATTTTATATGTATAAATGTAAACTGATGATATTAATGTTGCACTGTTATGTTGTCAGAAGTTGTATTGAGGTGATCAATGTCATTTATCACGATATAATCAATGTCTCTTGTAATAATATAATGTCTCTATTACTTTGTCAGATATTCTGTTGCTCAGATATAATTTGAATGTTTAAATAGGTTATGTGCATTAAATTGTGACACATTCTTGTAAATCCATCCACAGTTGTGATCTGTCAGATACAGATTTACCGAAAGAGTCTTTACTGGGAAGAAAAGACCAGTTTGTGTAAATTCTTTCTTTTGCTGGGTTGTTGTAATTCAGGGTGTCTTGAAATGAAAAGCCTGAGTGAATTTGTCAAGTGGGTGTAAATAATCTTCACATCTGGGCTGATTTCCTCGTGTCATTCTAGAGGTTCTGTCGCAATATCAAAGTCAGAGCTGAAAAGCAGTTGAACACCACTTGAGTGTACAGGTAATGTGTTTGTAATTCATGGAAACATATCAGACTGTTACTGAGATGGTGGACATGATAAATATACCAGCTAAACATCAACATGTCAGCAGAGGTGGAAAAGTACATTTATTAAAGTATTGCATTTGCTTGCAATTTTTTAGGTTCTTACTTGAGGATATTTAATTCTAGGTAACTTATACTTCTGCTGTACTACTTTGATTTTCCAACAATAGTCACTAGCTACTTTTCAAATACATATTAAAACAAAATATAAATCCAGTCATATATTATGATGCAGCCTTTTATTGTTGATTAAGCCTCCAGACAGTATATAAAATAGTTGATGCCAGCTCCAGAATTAAGTGCTGTAACATTAGTGATGCAAACACATTAATGCATCACTAACAGTGATACAATATTCTCTGAAATGGGCCATTCTGCACAAGTACTTTTACTTTTGATACTTTTAGTACATTTTTTTAAAATGCCTACAGTTTGTAATTTGACATAAGTAAGAATTTAAAGGACTTTTACATGTAATAGAGTAGTTTTTCATCTTGGTATTGTTACTTTTGCTCATATAAAGGACCTGAGGAGACAACTTCTTCTTCCACTGCATGTTAGCATTTAGCTTGAAGCACCACTGTGATTAAATAGCCTCACAGAGCTGCTAGCATAACTTCCATCACAGTTTCTTCCCTTCTCATTGAAAAATAAGATGAAAGATGATTTTAAATGTTTCCCTGTGGATAAATAAGAGCCTACATCTTTAAATCTCCTCAAAAATCAATAAATAAAGACAATAATTTGTAAGACATGCAGACATTAGTGAACATTTGTAGGTGATACTTGGCAGTAATACATAAACTGATGAGCAACCTATATCTGTAGCTTTATAATTGTCTCCAGTCTTGTAAATGGAGCTGAAAGAGTTAACTATGACCAGGAAGTGGATCACAGAGCAGGGAGGAGCCCTCACTGAAGTCAACATGCTGAAACGAAATTTAAGGCACAGACTGATAAAAGACGAGCTCTCCAACGCAAAGTCAAGTTAGCTTTGAGTTTCTTGCGCAGCTGCTTTTTAAAACTTGATGCTTCACAGGTAAGTAGTTGATGTGTTCTTGTTGCACATGTGATAACATGAAGCTAACATATAGCCCACTGTTTCTACAGTAGTAGTTGTGTTGTGTGAGTTGTTGTAATTGTGTTTTTGCTTCTTCATTCTTGTCCAGACATGGCGACTGCCAGCAGTCTGCTGTCAGAGGAGAAGTTCCTGTGCTCTGTGTGTCTGGATGTGTTCACTGAGCCAGTCACAACGCCATGTGGACACAACTTCTGCAGGCCATGTATCCACAAGTGTTGGGACAGCAGTGATGTTTGCCAGTGTCCATTGTGCAACAGAACATTTTCTCCCAGACCTGAACTCCATGTCAACACTGTCATGTCTGAGTTAGCTGCTGAGTTTAAGACTCAAGTTCAAGTCAAAGCCTCGACGCCAGAGCCACAACTTCCTGAAACAGAAGATGTTCTCTGTGATATCTGCTCTGAGATAAAGGAGAAGGCTGTTAAATCTTGCCTGATGTGTCTAATGTCTTTCTGTAAGGTGCACCTTGAGCCACATCAGAGAGTTGCTATTCTAAAGAGCCACACGTTATTAGACCCTGTGAAGAATCTGGATGACAGGATGTGCAAGACGCACAACAAGATAACAGAACTGTACTGTCGGACCGACCAGGTCTGTGTTTGTGTCTTGTGTACGAAAACTGATCACAAGGGTCACAATGTTGTCTCACTTGAGGAAGAATATGAAGCTGTGATTGCAAAAAAAGACGAGACAATAGCAAATATCCAGAAGATGATCCAATCACGGTCCAAGAAGATAGTTGAAATCGAAACCTCAGTTGATGTCGGGCAGAAAGAAGCTGAGAAAGAGAAAGACGCCAGTGTGCAGGTCTTCACCGACTTGATCCACTCCATTCAGAGAAGCCAGGCCGAGCTGATTGAGGCGATCGAGGAGAGGTACAGAGCAACAAAACTAAAGGCTGAAGGTTTTCTCACAGAGCTGAAGACAGAAATCGCTGAACTAGAAAGTAGAAGAAACCAGCTGGAGCAGCTGTCACAGTCTGAAGATCACCTGCATTTTGTCCAGAGCTTCCAAACATTGTGCTCTCCTGTAAACAAGGACTGGAGAAACACTGGTGTTCACAGTGACCTGTGTTTTGAGACACTGAGAGATGCAGTGACTCGTCTCAAAGAGAGAGTCAGTGAAATAATGGTAGAGCTTCCTGAGATCAAAATGAAAAGAATGAGAGAACATGCAGTGGACTTGACTTTTGACCCTGACACAGCATATTGCTCACTTATCATAAGCCAGGATGGAAAACAAGTTATAGAAGCAGGCATAGACCAGAAAGTTCCCAACAATCCAAAGAGATTTGAAATGTGTTCAGATGTTTTGGCAAAGGAGGGGTTCACAACAGGGAAGTTTTACTATGAAGTGCAAGTGACAGGAAAAACTGATTGGACTGTTGGAGTTGTCAAAGAGTCTGTTGATAGAAAGAAGAACATACCTCTGTCAGTTCAAAATGGTTCCTGGACCATTGGTCTTGATGAAGGTCTATATAGAGTATATAGAAAACAAACTGTTAACCTCACAGTGACAGAAGAGCTTCAGAAGGTTGGCGTCTTTGTAGACTATAATAAGGGATCGGTTTCTTTCTATAATGCAGATTCTAAATCACACATCTATTCTCACACTGGCTACAAGTTTACAGAGAAACTGTATCCGTACTTTGGTCTTCAAGGTGACTCCGCCCCTTTCATCATTACACCTGTACCTCAAACACACTGAGGTTGATCCTTGTGGGTCTTTTTTTAGGCTGCAGAATAAAGAAGTTTGATGTCTGATAACAAACTAACTTTACAGCAACGTCAAAATGTTATAATCAAACCGACACCTTTAATGTCTTAAATGTTTTCTTCACTTGCATGAAAGTATAAAACTGCACCTGCAGTGGTATTCTGTTCCTTTCTCTACAGTGTGCTTTATTTTATATGTATAAATGTCAACTGATGATATTAATGTTGCACAGTAATGTTGTCAGATGTTGTTGAATTGAGGTTATCAATGTAATTTATCATGACACAATATAATCAATGTCTCCTGTATGACTTAATATTACTTTGTAAGATATTCTGTTGCTCAGATATAATTTGATTGTTTAAATAGGTTATGTGCATTAAATTGTGACACATTCTTGTAAATCCATCCACAGTGGTGATCTGTCAGATACAGATTTACAGAAAGAGACTTTACTGGGAAGAAAAGACCAGTTTGTATAAATTCTTCATTTTGCTGGGTTGTTGTAATTCACAGTGTCTTGAAATGAAAAGCCTGAGTGAATTTGTCAAGTGGGTGTAAATAAACTTCACATCTGGGCTGATTTCCTTGTGTCATTCTAGAGATTCTGTAGCAATATCAAAGTCAGAGCTGTAAAGCATTTGAACACCACTTGAGTGTACAGGTAATGTGTGTGGCTCATGGAAACATATCAGACGGTTACTGAGATGGTGGACATGATAAATATTATACCAGCAAATCATCAGATTACTCGCTCTGTCATTGTGAGCATGTCAGCGGAGGTGGAAAGTAACTAAGTACATTTATTAAAGTATTGCACCAGCATACAATTTTGAGGCACTTACTGAAGCATTTTTCATTTTAGGTAACTCATACTTCTGCTCTACAGCATTTATTTTCCAACAATATTCACTAGTAACTTTTCAAATACATATTAATACAAGATATAAATCCACCGATATATATTGATGCAGCCTTTTATTGTTGATTAAGCATCCAGACAGTACATAAAATAGTTGATGCCAGCTCCAGAATTAAGTGCTGTAACATCAGTAATGCAAACACATTAATGCATCACTGACAGTGATACAATATTCTCTGAAATGGGCCATTCTGCACAAGTACTTTTACTTCTGGTACTTACAGTACATTTTCTTAAAATACCTACAGTTTGTAATTTGACATAAGTAAGAATTTAAAGGATTTTTACATGTAATCGAGTAGTTTTTCATCTTGGTATTGTTACTTTTACTCATATAAAGGAGCTGAGGAGACAACTTCTTCTTCCACTGCATGTTAGCATTTAGCTTGAAGCACCACTGTGATTAAATAGCCTCACAGAGCTGCTAGCATAACTTCCATCACTGTTTCTTCCCTTCTCATTGAAAAATAAGATGAAAGATGATTTTAAATGTTTCCCTGTGGATAAATAAGGGCATACATCTTTCAATGCCCCCCGAAATTAATAAATAAAGACAATAATTTGTAAGACATGCAGACATTAACGAACATTTGTGGGTGACACTCGGCAGTAATACATAAACTGATGAGTGACCTACATCTTTAGCTTTAGAACTGTCCCCAGCAGGTGCTGCTGTGGCTCCTCCTCCGTCCCAAAGCCCTCACACGCGGCCCACTCCTCGCGCAGCAGTCCCTCCCACCTGTATCC